>JANUYF010000002.1:339132546-339725046 GCA_026167975.1 Phrynosoma blainvillii | reverse complement strand
CCTGGGGATGATGACGAGCCATTCCCCCCCCCCGAGCCGGAGGATGTGGCAGAAGAACGACCATGTAAGTGTTTTGTAAATGTTGAAAAACGCAAGTAATGCAATAGCGGCACACATGTAAGCCAGCAAGCAATAACGATGTATTTCTTTTTATTTTCTGGCCCTACAGTGAGGGAACTGATTTCGGCTCTCACACGCTCCCAGGAGCAGATCCTGGAGAGGCTCGGTGCCCTTGAACGGCAGGTGGACCAGCTGAGACTATGGGTGCAGCATTTTCAAGTGCATCGTTCCCCGCACCGTTCCCCGCCTCATGAATAATTTTTTTTCCATTACCCAATCCACCCCCCTCTGCCATGTGTGAGACAACAGCCAGGTTTTTTTTTTATTTTCTTAATATTTATGTATTAAACTACTTTGTTTTTTTAATTAATTTGTCCCTCCCACCCCCCCTTTTTTGTTATCAAAGACATGAATGTTTAAAAAAAGAGCCAAATAATATTTTTATTGAAATAAATACTTTATTTTGTGTTAAAAAAGGTTGTATGGCATTTACTGGGGGGGGGGGGAGTTAAAAATGGACACACCAGAAGCAGCTTTTCCAGTCCTTTCCAGCAGTATTTAGACAAGTAGGACGGCAGAAGGTGTATCTGAAAGAGGAAAGAAGAAGATCACTAGAACCTACTTTGTAAGGACCACAGGAATAGATTAAAAGCAAAAGCATCTCTTGTTACAGTATTATGCATACATATCACAATCAGAGCAGTGCAGGATATTAGCAAGCAGCAGGGAGATTCGTTTTGTTTCTCTTGACAAGAGCAAATGTGAAAATGTGAAAAGAGTTGCAGTTATCAAATCAGTGCTGGATGGGAACTGTCTTGATATGGCTTGCTTCTTAGCTCTGGCCCTAGAGAAGTGCAACGCAAGCAAAGAGGGAAACATCACAAAAAACATTAACCAGAGGCTGGATGGCCATCTGTCGGGGATGCTTTGATTGGGAGTTCCTGCATGGCAGGGGGGTCGAACTTGATGGCCCTTGCGGTCTCTTCCAACTCTGAATTTAACATTGCAGCTACTTAAACCTAATTGAGCATTTGGAAATAGACTTTTTCCATGATGGACTAGAAAAACTCCTCCCTCTCAGAACAGGGCACCCGACCATGGAGACATGTGCTTGGACTTTTGTGGAGCCAATTTCATTTTACTGTACATCAATCAAAGCACAGCCAGGAATGACCTGTGGGGAGGGGGCATAGAAATGGCATTCCTGCATAGCAGGAGGTAGAGGTAAGATCAAAGTACAGGTTCTCCCGCACCTTACCAACAAGAAGGGCCTCCCTGGAGGTGCATAGAAAGGACATTCCTGCATGGCTGTTGCTCGAGTTAGGTCAGTAAGGATTTTCCCCACCTTGCCAAAGAACAGGAATGTTGATAAGGTGTGTGTGTATATATATATATATATATATATATATATATATATATATATATGAAACTTTAAATATAGATGAACCGAAATATGTTGGAGACATCCAGAAAAAACCGAAATTGCATGTGTAGGGATGTACTGTGTCCCCATCTCTGTAGATAACACACTGACCACAGTATTCCGCACACTTGTCTATCCCTCCATTCCTCTCTACCTCTCTCTTGACCTCCCTTTCTTTCTGTTTTTATATAGGTAGATCAATATAGATAGATAGACAATTATTTACACACACACACACACACACACACACATATATATATATATATACATACATACTCTCTCTATATATTTATCTATATCTATCTACCTGCCTGTCCATATTAGTAAATATATGCAAATGCAACCTTGGGGGCAGAAAACTGCCAAAAACCACAACTTACAAGCCACTTTGGTAGGCAGACAGAAAAGGCAAGGTATAATCACTTTACAGAAATAAATTGCAAACCAAAAAGACACAGGTTTTAGGGCCATCACAAGCTCATGTACATTTTATAATCGCTACCTTTTTTTACTTGGCAACCATCTTAACATTCCTAGGATTTTCAGTATAGGAAGGGCCATTCAGAACTGTCAGATAAAGAGCATGAGGGCCTCAGCAAACTACAAATCCCATGATCCCAGAGGGTGCAGCTCTGGAAGCCGAAGTGGCATTTTTGTTGTCGTTGTTGTGGTTATTGCCAGAGAGATTCATGTCAGGCTCATGATGAAAACAACAACAGCAACAGCAACAACAACAACAACAACAACAACAATAATAATAATAACAACAATAACAATAATAACGATAATTATTAGTTCAACCCCACGCCTTTGCCAAGCTACAGGGGGGGTATGGTGCGCTGTGGCCAGCCTCCGGGGCTGAGATAGTGTGACCTGCCCAAGATCACCATTTCATGCTCAAGTGGGGAACTCAAGATTGATCTCCAGGCCAGGGTTGTAGTACAAAAATGTTCAAACAACCACCACACCATGCTCTCAATAAAAGCATACCACATGAGGTTAGTCCCTTTCCTCGTCTTCAAATAGTCCTGCCCCTAGTAGTATAGTACCATGAGCCAAGAATACATGCAATACACACCTCCATAGCGCCGGCAGGATGAATAGGCGACCAGGTTCCACGGCCGTCATGTTGCTTGCAGCCAGGTATCCACACCTGAGGAAAGAGAAACATCAGAAAAGAAAAAAGGTTCCCCCCCCCCAGAATTCTGGTCAACGAAACCATCCCCGATCTCCCCCCCCCAAACCCCTGATCGCGCGGCGCCACATATCCACCAAAAGAAAAATAAATTGCCTTAAATTGCCTTAATACACGTACTGTTGCCTGATCCAAGCAGGAAGTAAGATACACGTCATAAGATGCTTCCTCCATGGGAAATGGTGCGAGGAACCATGGGCCATAACCTGGAAATACGCCACGATACGGCTGTCGTGTTCACATACACAGCGCAAACGGCACCATTACGGCATGACTCTGGCAGCAAGAGTGTAATTCCTCAGGAATTCCGGAATTTAAAAGAGCCGGGCGGACGCCGGGGAGCGGCAGGGATGGCGCAGGATAGGGCGTGGCTAGGGACGACGTTGTGTGAACACACGGAAAAAAGATCCGGAGTGACGCCAGACGGAGGTAGGATTGCCTCCACAAAAATCCCTGTGTGAAAACGTCCAGAGTGTGGTGAAGCCGCCTTCTTTGGAGGTTTTTAAAGAGATGCTGTATGGCCATCTGTCAGGATTGCTTTGATTTTGATTTTTCTGCACAGACAGGGGTTGGACCCTAAGGTGAACCTATCATGGGAGTTTTCTTGGCAGAATTTGTTCAAAGTGGGTTTGCCCTCACCTTCCACCTGTGGATCTGTGTAAAGCCAATGAGGTTCCAAAGGTTCTTGTAAACAATTGTGTTTACACCTGTTCCTGAAGTGATAGCAATGTAGGTACCAATTGGGCCTTTATAATCTGCAAGTGAAGGCCTTCTCAATAGTCTGGACTCTCTTGTATTTTAAATGTGGAATTTTGTTGGTGGGGTAGAAGTCTAAATTTCTAATGACTAATATGGGAGTATCACAGAAGTATTGATGGTAGCCATGTCATATAATGGCAAGGAGGGAGTCTCATTTTTCTGGCATTCTCTCCTTCCTAAGTGTTTGCATCGTAGATTTTTGTTCTCTGCTGCCATTTTCAGGACTGTATACTTTTCATCATATTTTAAATATATTGCTTTAAATGCTTTGTTATTGCTGTAGGAGTCTTTTGAGGGACCTCCCATATCTTTGCCAGTTATACAGCTGGATTGTCAAGGGCACTTGCCCAAAGAATGCAAAAAACCTGTAGCTAATTTAGGGATTTCAGTCCAAAACTCCCAGTGTGACTTTGTTTTGAAGTCACTGAAAAATTTTGGCTACAAGTAGCAAGCACACCCAGCCAGGCTTAACATACAGTTCAGAGATTTTAAATCAGTTGTGAGAGATCCATTCCCATTTGGAATGTGACTACTGGTGCTTTTCTGAATAATCACCTGGCTTCTGAATGCAATGTACAATGAACAAACTGCCCTCGAGATAAGATTTTTTTAAAAAAATAAAATAAACCCAATTTCTTTCTGAGTCCATATGCAAAAATCTTTCTGCCCTTTCTTTGCTCCAGCAAGTTAAAGGAAATTCCTGCTTGCCCAGATGAAGTAGCTGACAGGAAGTCAGACAGCACCTCAGGAAGAAAAGGTTTTAAAGCAAAGGGTAAATGTTTCTCTTCAGAAAGAGATCTTGTGCACACTTACAAGGTGCTGGCAATTCAGGTTTCCCCAACAATACAGAGAGCAGAATAAGAAAAGGTGCAGAGGTAGAAGGACAACTTGGGGATACAAAGATGATAGGAGTAAGTGGAGATGAAGAATATGTCTGGACATCAACTAACCAGAGTCTGTATGGCATGATCAAATTCAGGAAGGAGGTCTAGGTTGTTTCTGGATACATGGGATCAAACACAGGAAACAGACAGAAAATAAAGATAGGAGACCTTTAATGCTATTAGTTCACCCTTAAGTCTCTCAAATGTCATGGGATGAAAACAAATATCACAAAAAATACCATCTGCTTCTGCATTGTGCTTACCAGACTGCCTTCCTACTTCCCAATACATCTGGAGTCTCCACCAGGTTATTCATTTATCTTCTCAGCTTAGGCATTACAGTAAGATATTGTGTATAAGTGAGGAAAGAGTGGTGGTCTGCCCTGAGCTTAGGAATGTTACTTTTTGGACTGCAGCTCCCAGAATTCCCAAATGGCTATCTCCATGCTGTGTGGTTAGCTACACAAGCCCAGGTCTTGCTACTGGTCTTTCCATGGGAAACTGAAGATGAAAGATCAAGTAACCAGGTTCTTGAGAGATCTGACATCAAGATCAAGTGACCAGATTCTTGGGTGTTTTCCGGCTTGCTCACAGCTTTGTTTGTGTGAAATTGTTTTAATTATCTTAATTCTTCTTGAGATTTATGTCAATTTTTAAGATATGCAGTTTAATATTTTTTTAAAGGGGGAGGGTGGGGTTTGGGGGCTTTTAATCTCTAATTTTTGATGTAATTTTTTAAACTGTGGTGAGCCACTCCAATTGTTTTTAACAGAAGGGCGGGGTATAAATATATTTATCATTATTATTATTATTGACATACTGGCCTAAAAAAACAACAAACAGAACAAATCTTAAACCAGGGAAGGAGGAAACGATAAAGAGGTCCTTGGATATGTTTAAGGACAATGCAAACCTAAACCATGTTTTTTTAAAAAATAGATTGGAATATTTATTGCTAAAAAAAAAATCAGGGTAAGGTCCAAGTTCAAAGGTAGTCTTCCTTGTTTTGTGACAGTCAAGAGTGGCCTAAACATTTCTTTCTGTAGATGTACAAAGAAGAAAGAAACTTAACTCATCTGACTTCCACTCCCCCCCCCAATTTTTTTTTAATTTCTTACCCACTTCTCTCCAAAGCTCAAGATGGGGTGCAACATAGATTAAAATACAATATATAACTAAACACATGAAACAATTTAAGGCCAGGAAGTCCCATCCTACCATTTCTGTTATTCCCAATGGCCAGGCATGTGCTGGAAAGAATTGCAAGCATAGCTTGTTTGTTTAACACTGAGAATTGTGAAAATATCATCCTCAGATGCAGCTTGCTTACACCATGATTCTCCCAAATGTATTTGTCACTTCTCTGGATCCTGGCATGTCCAGGAAACCTAACTCTAAAATAAACAGGCAAAGCAACCCACCCCCTTGATATTAAAAATAAGAACACAAAGCACAGCCATTGCCAACAGCAATGGCAAAAATACCTTTGAGTGACACTCTCTTCAGTGTTCCCTTTTTTGAACTTGAAAGCACTATTGTCATCCTTGAGATGACAGATTCCCTGGGAAAACAGCTTTGTGTCATGACTGGCTTGTGGCTTCGTATGTGCCAAATGGTCTGACTCTCCCACCTGCAAGTACATTGTCAAGAATCCATTTACAGCTTGTCAAATGTAGATGTGGTTCCTCATCACAGATTCTTCCCAAAATGACATTTGAATATTGCAACAGTTTGGTTTTTTTAACAATCCTTTTCACATTCTCTTGCTCTGCCATACATGCATGCATAGTATCTAACACCATTTCTAGAGGACAAGTGCTTCACCGGTAGAGTATTTAACCTTGATAGCTTCTATGAATTTCCATGCTGGAAGACAAAGACACAAAAGGGCAACTAAAATTATAAAGAGGGATGAAACACTTCTTGTATGAGGACAGGTTACAATGTTGTAGGCTCTTGACTTAACAACAACAAAAAAAAGAGTAAGAGTCAAGGCAGTAAAATTATGCATCGGAAATGGGTGAAGAAAACTTTTTCCTCTTTATTTTTAGTGCTAGAAAATTGAATTTTCCAGTAAAGATGAATGCTGGAAGATTCAGGAGAAGACATAACTAAACAATAGAGTTTATTACATGGGAGCCATATGTATTTCCATCCCGATAATGATTAAAGTGATCGCAACCCACAAAAGCGTGCAATGTGCGAATGATTTTCATATGCAGAACACAATAACATATTAGAAGCTCATTACTAAAATAAGAAAGAGGGTAGAACATGCATTTGGTTTTCACACAGATGTGTGTAAATCCCGATAATGGTTTGAGAATTACTTTTTTTATGAGTGCACACAGAACTAGTTGTGTCACCAGAAATCACCTAGAGAAATAAACAATTTTATTTACACAATTTTCTTTATAAAAATATACTGTAGTGTCCCTTACTTTCCAAGAAATGGTATCCAACCTAAGAAAAAAGAACAAAACATTACCCCAAGAAGTAGGAAAGAGAGGAAAACAGCATAAAAGGCTGCATCCCTCTCGGTAACTGGTGTCCCTGACTTCCCTCAGTAGCTATTCCTTTAAGAGCCCTGGCTAATGGAGAAGGACAAGGGAGAAGAGACATTCACACAGAGGGAGAAGCAAGCTTTGTGTCCCTGCCTTTGCCTCAGCCACTGTTCCTTTAAGAGCCCTGGCTACTCGCCACAAAGAACATGGGAAACCTGGCAACAAATACAGAAACAGGGAGAATGGCTTTCACACTAGAGCAGTTGTGCAAAAAAAGCAAATTCATGAAACAGAAATGAATTTATGGCATTTCCCCAAAAATGCCTATTTGCTGGTTCATATCATTTTCCTGCCGGATTCCAAGTCGTTTGAGCACAACGTTGTGTGAAAACCATTTGCACAATTGTGCCTAATACGCTGGATAACCACAGGTTTTGATCCATTTAAACTTCCAATTTTCCCTGTGTGATAAACTCCAATGACATGTACTATCACTGGATGCAAGGGTGGCCCCACTAGCTTAGTGTAAAAAAGTTTCTGGTGTTTATTCTAGCAAATTAATGCAGGCAATTGCTGTAAATGAATGGCTCTAAAACAAAAGTAACTACTTTAAATGTTCATAGCAATGTAAAATGAGGTCTCCACAATGACTGAGCAGATTGCCTATATAGAAACCACCTTTGGGGGCTTCTGAAACCAAGGTGGGAACCCTGTGCTATCTTTTAATGTCTGGAATTAATCAAAAGGTATTTATTATGATAATGAACTATTTTGATTATTTCAGTAAATCTGTCAAAGATGGTGCAGGGTCCCCACCCTGGTTAAAGATCCCCCTAGAGATTTTTTTTTCCTAGGGAGGCTCCATGAACTGTCTATCTCTCTCTGGCTTTGAGGAGAAGCAGAAAATGACACCAGGCAAAGAAGAAAGGAAATAAAGCCTAAGTGTAACGATCTACATGTAAATCTAGAAAACACAAGAGGGATAAACACCAAGGGATATCTGTCTATCTGCTTATTTCCTCTTCCCCAGGTCAGATGACTTGCTACAGTGATAGTGCTCTAATATCCAACATTTGGAGAGCTTCAAAGAAGATTACACAAACTGATGGAGGATCAGATCCAGTTACTAGTCATGATGGCTTTAAGGTAACTCCTGTGTCAGAGGCAGTAAGACACTGAACATGTCACTAGGAAGAACAAGAGCATGAGAGTCTCTTGCTGTTATGTTCTATTTATGGTCTTCCCACAGACATCTGTGGGAAGCAGGATGCTGGATTCGAGTGGGTTTTGTTCTGAGACAGCAAGGGTCTTCTTGTGTTATTAATTTTTCTAATTCCTCCTTTAAAGCCAAGTTATTAAAAGTGTAAGAACCTACTAAATGGGATCATGGTATGTCTTATCCTAGATTCTGTTTCCAGCAGAGTCAGCCTGACCATTAGCTAGAGTGTAGCATTCGCCTGAGACAATGGAAGCTGGGGAAGAGATTCAGAGTGTTGTAGGAAAAAGCTGTGTGCACTCAGCTGTCTACCCTGTGATCCCTAAACTAGTCTTCTTCCTTTAGGTGTGCCAGTTGGTGCTGTTCCAGTGAAGAAAGATTCAACTGCCACTCTGATCAGATTTTTTGCACAGACTGAGAAAGGCACGTTTCCCCAGTTTTAGATCTGTTGGGAAGAATTTGATCCATCTTCATGCCATAAAGAAGCCATCTTCTTCTTTGCCTTATGCAGCAAATTATTATTATTATTATTATTATTATTATTATTATTATTATTTCTACCCCACCGGTCTGTTAAAACAATCGGGGCGGCTTACAACAGATAAAATACAAAATACAGAATAAGACCCCCAAACCCCAACAACCCCCACCCTCTCCCACCTCCCTTTAAAAAAGCATTAAACTAAGGACAGATTAAAACCAACAATTAAAATAACATCACTTCAAATCAAATTACTACAAAACAGCCATGTAGTGGGAATACAATACACTGCGGGAGCATTTCACTGCATCAAATTAAATTCTGATGGGATTTAGGAGGCACTCCTAATGGAATATCCTGAGGGCGGGATTATCTATTTGGGAAAGGCCTGCTGGAAGAGATCCATCTTGACAGCCTTTTTAAAACTGTCTAAAGATGATAATTGACAGATCTCATCCAGCAGGCCATTCCACAATCTGGGGACAACAACAGAAAAGGCCCTCTGGGAGGTAGCCGAAAGCCTAGATCTTTGTGGCTGCAGCAAATTCCTCCCAGAGGACCGGAGAGCACAGGGAGGATTATATGGGAGGAGGTGGTCCCTAAGATAGTTTAGACCCAAGCCATTTAGGGCTTTAAAGGTGATAACCAACACCTTGTACTGGGCCCGGAAACTAATAGGCAGCCAGTGGAGGGACCTCAGTACTGGAGTAATATGGTCCCTCCTAGATGTTCCCAACACTACTCTGGCTGCCATATTCTGTACCAATTGCAGTTTCCAAACCAAGCACGAGGGTAGCCCCATGTAGAGCGCATTGCAGAAATCCAGGCATGAGGTTACCAGCGTGTGTACAACAATCTCGAGATCCCTTACTTTGAGAAAAGGGTGCAGCTGGCATATCAGCCGAAGCTGATAACAGGCACTCCTGACTGTCGCATTTACCTGATTTACCATCAGGAGCAATGAGTCAAGGAGCACCCCCAAGCTGCAAACACAGTCACTGGAGAAGAGTGTGACCCTATCTGGGACTGGAGATTGCAGCTCAATTCTTGGTTTCAGGGCCGCTACCATGAGCACCTCTGTCTTGTTCGGATTCAGCTTCAATCTGTTTTTCCTCATCCAGCCCATTACTGGCCGAACACATTCATTGAGAGAGAAGACACCATCAGAATTTGAGGCCGAGACATGGAGAAATAGATCTGGGTGTCATGAGCTTACTGATAACACCCAGCTCCATAACTCCGTATAATATCACCCAGAGACTTCATATAGATATTAAATAGCATCGGGGACAGAATAGCCCCTTGGTACCCCACAGGTAAGCTCCCTTTTACTAGAGCCACTGCCCCCGAGCCTCACCCTCTGGGATCTGCCCGAGAGGAAGAATCGGAACCACTGGAGCACAGCACCTCCAATCCCCAGCCCCCTCAGGCGACCCAAGAGGATGGCATGATCTATTGTATCAAAAGCCACTGAGAGGTCTAGGAGCACCAACAGGGTCACACTACCCCTGTCGATGCTCAGACATAGATCGTTGGTCAAGACAACTATGGCAGTCTCTACCCCAAAGCCTGTCCTGAAGCAAGTTTGAAATGGGTCTAGATCAGGGGCCAGCAACCTATGGCCTGCGGGCCAGTTCTGGCCCAGGTCCCCTCATTTACCGGCCCAGGTGGACACCAGCCGCCGCCACCGCCGCACGTTTTGTTCGGCGTGTGGCCACGTGCGCTGCGACCGCCATTTTGATTTCCAAAATGGCGGCTGCGGTGTGTTTGCGCATGCGCAGGAGTACTGCGCATGCACAAACGCGTCGCAGCCGCCATTTTGGAAATCAAAATGGTGCCGCGACATGTGCGGCTGCGACTGCAGCAGTGTGTGTGCTGGCTGCGGTGGCGGCGGCGGCAGTGTGCACATGGGGGTTGTGCGCAGCGGGGGAGTGCATGCGCACGCATGCCACCATCCCCCCCCGGCCCAGTGGAAGAGAGGACTTCGTGAGACCGGCCCCCAGCTCAAAAAGGTTGCCTACCCCTGGTCTAGATAATCGGTTTCATCCAAGACAGCTTGGAGTTGAAGAGCAACCACCCTCTTGATAACCTTGCTCAAAAATGGTAATAAAGAGACTGGCCTATAGTTGGTCATATCCAGGGGGTCCAGGGAAGGTTTTTCCAGAAGTGGCCTAATGGCTGCTTCCCTCAGACATGATGGAACATATCCTTCCCTGAAGGAGGCATTGAAGATATCCGTAAGGAATTTCCTCAATGCACCTCCCCTGGATGGACGGCCATGATGGGCAAGGGTCGAGAGGGCAAGTTGTTTTCCTCACACTACCAAGGAGCTTGTCCACATCATCGGTACTCACAGATTGCAACTGATCCAGAATAACTTCATCAATGGAGTCACTGGACACTTCATCTATGGTTTCTGTTACAATACTGGCATCTAAGTCGGCTCTTATCTGAGAGATTTTATCTGCAAAGAAGTTATTAAACGCGTCACAGCAGGCCGTTGTCAGGTTAAGTAAAGGATTTGGCATAGGGGGCACCTGTGTCAGCTCCCTCACCACCCTAAACAGCTCTACTGGACAGAACTCTGCAGACGCAATACGTGCAGAGGAGAAGGATTTCTGTGCTGCATGTATTGCCTCCTGATAGGAACAAAGAAAGTTCCTATGGCGAGTTCTGTCAGATAAGAGTTGAGTCGTCTGCCATTTGTGCTCTAGTCGTTGTCCAACCCCCTCTGGTGTATACCATGGCTTACGGTTTGAAGTGGGATGGCAAGGACACTTGGGGGCGATCGTGTCGATAGCCCTGGTGAGATCAGTGTTCCAGGTGTTAACCAAGGCATCAACAGGGTCACCAGCATTACCAACCATTAAACCCTCCAAGGCTCTCTGGAATCCAGTTGGCTCCATTAGCCTTTGAGGGCGGACCATTCTAATGGGTTCACCACCCCCAGTGGGGTGGATATAGGCTCTGAGTTGCATCTTGACCAGGAAATGATCCGTCCATGACAGAGCGGAGGTACTAGTAACCTCCAGCCATGGATATTTCTGTTCCATACTAAAGACCGCATCAAGTGTATGACCTGCACAGTGTGTAGGCCCAACAACCAATTGGGATAGGCCCATGTTTGTCATAGTATCCATGAACTCCCAAGCCGCTCCTGTTAAGCCAGTCTCAAGCGGGATGTTGAAGTCCCCCAAAACTAAAAGTCTGGGGGACTCCAACAACAGCTCTGAGACCAGCTGTGTCAGCTCGGTTAGGGACTCTGCTAGGCAATGGGGTGGTCAGTAAACTAGCAGAATCCCCAAACTATCCCTGGTCTTCAGGCTAAGGTACATACACTTGAAGTGGACTGTGGGCCTTTGCAGACTGTCAGAAATAGTGCACATTAAATTGAGGCACTGCCCTGGCTCAGTGCTAGGGAATCATGGGAACTATAATTTATTGTGGCACCAGAGCTCTCTGACAGAGAAGGCTCAATGTCCCAGAAAAAAAATATAATTCCCATGACTCCCTAGCACTGAGCCAGGGCAGTGCCTCAATTTAATGTGCACTATTTCTGGCAGTCTGCAAAGGCCCTGTGTTACGGACAGGTATCCTGGTCAAGGTAAGATTGTTCTTGTAATCCAGAGCCACTCCACCCCCCCACCACCCACTTCTCCTCACCTGCTCACTAACTAAGTACCCGGCTGGTAGGGCCTGTGCCCAGGTGACTGCGCTGTCTTCTCCCAGCCAAGTTTCTGTGATGCAAGCCAGGTCGGCATCCTCATCCAGAAGAAGGTCATGGATGATATGCGTTTTATTCTTAACCAACCTGGCATTGCAAAGGAGCAGATTGAGGTTCATTGGAATGGTTGGTTTGCTCTCCAAACCATTCTGGGAAACAGAGGGAACTGAAGGCAGGATAGCTTTCAAACAGCGATCCCGTCTTCTTTTGTAACATTTGTTACACATAAACACAGCCATACCTCCCGTTCCCCAGCACAACTCCAATGGTCGCCCCCACCTCATTCCCAGCCTCAGGTGGGAAAGTGAAACTCACGGTGGCTAAGGAAATAGAATGTCGTCACTGAAACCGATAGTCAGGCCCACAGTGTTCTTAGAAAGCTCTGGAAAAGGCCTAATCTTCAACAGAACTAGGAGGGCACATAAACACACCGTACCAATTCTGATTCTTTGCCTCCACAATTGTATAATGTTTAAGTCCTCTATTGTCAATAAACAGCGCATCTTAGGCCTGACAGTCGGCTAATGTCAATTAAGCTCAGCAGTCCGAGAGAGAGTCCTCCTCCACATCCCAGAGCGCTGCCGTTGCCGCAACATGCAGGCGAGGGAAGATGTTCCTTAGAGGGCTTTTTATGCCTTCCAGTGTCCCCTCGGCTCTGGTGCAGTTCAGGCTGCTGTAGGGCTGCGCCAGCTGATGACAATTAGCTCAGCAGTCCGAGAGAGAGTCCTCCTCCGTGGCCCAGAGCACTGCCGTGGAGGCGAGGGAAGATGTTCCTTGGAGGGCTTTATATGCCTTCCAGCGTCCCCTTGTTTCCGCTGTGGTTCAGGCTGCTGTAGGGCTGCCCCAGCTGGTGACAATTAGCTCAGCAGTCTGAAAGAGAGTCCTCCTCCGTGGCCCAGAGCACTGCCATGAAGGTGAGGGAAGATGCTCCTTGGAGGGCTTTATATGCCTTCCAGCCTTCCCCCATCTCCGCTGCGGTTCAGGCTGCTGTAGGGCTGCCCCAGCTGATGACAATTAGCTCAGCAGTCCGAGAGAGAGTCCTCCTCCGTGGCCCAGAGCGCTGCCATGGAGGCGAGGGAAGATGTTCCTTGGAGGGCTTTATATGCCTTCCAGCGTCCCCTTGTTTCCGCTGCGGTTCAGGCTGCTGTAGGGCTGCCCCAGCTAATGACAATTAGCTCAGCAGTCTGAAAGAGAGTCCTTCTCCGTGGCCCAGAGCACTGCCATGAAGGTGAAGGAAGATGCTCCTTGGAGGGCTTTATATGCCTTCCAGCCTTCCCTCGTCTCCGCTGCGGTTCAGGCTGCTGTAGGGCTGCCCCAGCTGATGACAATTAGCTCAACAGTCCGAGAGAGAGTCCTCCTCCATGGCCCAGAGCCAGTCCAGTTCCCAGTAGTGCCAGCCCAAGATATTGTAGGAAATTCATACGCACACATACAAACTATGCACAATTCTAACAGTCTTCTGTTACTTTGTTCCTCATATCTGATATTCTGAATGGTATAACTTAGAGTTAGGGTTAGGGTTAGGGGCCCTTTCACATTACACGATTATAGCACTATGATTCCACTTTAACTTCTATGGCAACATCCTGTGGAATCCTGGGATTTGCACTATAGGCACTGTATTTGCACATTTAGAATTCTCAGTCAGAGAGATCTAGTGTTTTACTAAACTACAGACTCCTGTATTCCATAGGTTGTTGCTATGACAATTGAAGTGGAATCAAAGTGCTATAATTATGCAGTATGAAATGCCCATGGACCTTCAGTTCAGCTCTTCTGTCAGTGCTTCCCTGATTACAATCCTTTTAGTTTCCTAGCTACACATTTCCTTGAAGAAAGTCAGGTACAGCTTAGACAGTCTTGCTTCCAAGTTAAAATGCCCAGAAAGCAATGCAGATCTTTTGAACCATTCCCTGCTTTTAGGTCTGTTGGAAAGAGCTTGATCCATGTTCATGCCATAAATTTGGTGTGTCTAAATGGCTTCCAAGAAAACAAGAACGTTACATTTCACCTCAACTGTAATGATTACTAGTCTCTCTGACAGACCCTGTTTTGTCTTGGTCTTGTACAGGCCTAGGGTTTTGTCCATTATCTTCTGGTAGTGTATCAAAAGTAGCTACATGTCCTCCTTTATTCTGCCTTTGTCACAATGCAGGAAATTGTCTAAGGTAAAGGTGAACTTCACGATTGACAGGAGAGAGACTATAAAAAGCAGTATTGAATTAAAGGGCTTTGGAGAGCTACAATCTAAGATATGTAAAAGGGCAGCAGGAAGATGGATTCTGAGTTATCTTAACCATGTTGCTAGCACAGGCACAGCAACTAAAGTGGCATTTGCTGTCAGAGAATTCCCCAGCGATTTCTAACACTTTCAAACAAGAAGTGCAGAAAACTGTCTAAAAAGCCACACTCACTTTTAACATTTGAACATTTCAGATTCTTCCCATCACACTGGGGAGGGTGCATTTGAGGGGAAGAGGGAGGGGGGATGGAGGATGGAAGTCAAAAACTTTTTCTGATTATACACACATAATGGTTATAACTGGAATACATTTCCTATTGGGCAGTTAACCCCTTCAAATAACCTCTGCATGAGCCTAAGATCTGATAATAAGAATACTCATGGAAGCTAGAGTAGCTGCAGTTCTGAGAGAAACAGAGCATACTGGGAATCCATTTATAGCTTCCTGGCTGTTTATGTGTATCTACTTATCATCCATGTCAGTCTGCCTGCTTCCGTGAATATGGTTTACACACATTACATCATCAGTAGGCATCTTGTTGAAGCACAGGCTTCCATGGCTGCTCCTAGATTCTGGAACTCCCTTCTTAAGAAAGCTACGCTACTTTCATTCTTGATCCCCTTTCATTGACAGGTAAAGGCCACTTTAGTCCAGCAGGCTTTGCGGAATGCATGGCTTTTTGCAAGGGTTTTTCTTAGTGTGCTGTGCTACTTTATGTTTTGCTGTTAAAGCAATTTCAAATTGTTTTAATTCTACTTTAATGCTGCTTTAATCATAAACTTTCATATGTTTTACTTCAATTACTTTTTATTTTGTAAGTTGTTTTGAGTCCCAACTCTGGGGAAGAAGTGGACTTTAAATAAATGAACAGATAATAAGAAAGATGAATAGAGAAATAAATGGTGATAGAATAGAATAGAATAGATACTACTTCTTTGCATGGAGCTAGGCAGCTAACAAAAGTTCTACAATAAGGATTACTAGCCATACTCATGCTTTAAGTAACTTACCCTTTATATTAGACGCTGAGAACATTTGGCCATTAGTCTTCTATATATTTTGGACTAAATAATCCCTTACCACTCATCACAATGTCTGGGGCTTCTGGAAGGTGAAGTCCAAATCATATGGGGAGCCAAACTTTCTTCATCCCTGCCTTACATCATACCTTGGCTGCTTGATACTGGTAAGGAGGAGATCTGAAGCCAGGTGCCTGGTCTATATGTATTCATTCCATTCTCCATGTTGATAACACAGCATTCAAAAATCACATAAGGGGCCTAGCCACATAGGTTTTCACCTCTTCACATCTCTCCTTCTTTACAAATGTAAGGAAGGGGCCAGTGATGGCAGAGGAGGATGCAGCAGCAAAGAATGAGAACAGCAAGCACAGCTCCACAGTTTCAATCTTTACTTCAAGCCTTACATAATAATGTAAGGATATTCTTACATAACAATGTAAGAATACTTGAATAAAGTTCCAGTGTCATCCCAGTGCAGCCTAAAACTGCTAATATTTTAGACTCTTAATGCCACAGTTATGATTAGTCTACACTTTTTAAAAAATAGATAAACAAATGAGGATGAGACCTCCCAAAATCAGTAGGGTAATCAGTCATTTCCCAGGTTCGCTTCTAGGTGTCATTTTTTTAACATTTACAGTCCTATGTGGCTTAAAGGCTAATAATCTAAGGGACTGTCTGTTTTGCTATGAATCTGTCTGGTTAGTAAGCCATCTTGCACAGTGCTTAGACATGGGATGTCAGTCTCAAACTGATAACAGATCAACACAAAAACCTACAAAACAATGCCAGTAAAAAAAAAAAAATCAAACTATGACAAAATATGAAAACAGTATTTAAAATGGCTAAAAACAGTTTTAAAAGCAAGATTGAAAAGATATGCATCTTCAAAAAGCCAAGAGAGTGGAGATGAGTCAGCTTTGAAGAGAGAGAGAATAAGCCTGGTTTCATCTGCTAATGTGGGCCTCATTCTCACTACATAATAAACTGGCTTGCAAGCAGATCTGAACCTGTTTAAATGGACCTTGTTCACACTTGTGCCAATTTCCTGGTGCAGTTTATCAAGGGCCCCCATTTAAAGCACTTCTTCTGGAACCGCTGAATTCCCTGCATCTTTTGCAATGAATCAATTCAGTGCTAGTATGAACTGGTTGCAGATCTGAATCAGTTCCCTGTGATGGGTTTAGCAATCATCAGGGGGAAGTGTCTTAACTGTGGTCAAGTGGAAATTTTAAAAACCTTACCTGTGTCTGCCCACTTCTTGAACCTCCCCCTCCCTCTTGGCAAAGCACCATTTTGGGCTACCCATGCTGCTGCAGGGTCCATTACCAGTCTGCTTATCCTATTTACTGCCACTCCTCTTTTTTTGTGTGTTTAACTTTTTCTCATCTAATGGGTTTGCCTGCCCTTTTAAAAGCCCTTTAAATTTGCTGGCCAGCACTTTTTGTTTTTTACTGCACAATGCCTGATTCCTCTGACACACAGAAATCTGGAAAGGGGATCTCTTGGAGATCTGAGGAAACATAGGATGTAATTGCCTTCCTGGGGGTAGAGAAGGTGCAGCGGCAGCTCCTCAATAATCACATAAATTTAAATGTGTATGCTAAAATCTCAGAGCAGATGAGGGCTAAGGGCCATGATTCAATTGCTCAGAATGCCACACCAAAGCCGAGGCCCTGAAATGCAGGTTTAAGGAGGCAAATCAGATTGCAAATAAGAGTGGGAGTGACCTTGCCCTTTTTTAGAAACTTAAAGAAATTTTTGCAGGTGATGCAAGTGTGGAGGCATTAAGGCTTATGATGGCAACAGAATGGATGAAAGAATAGGGGGCATGCTTACCAAATTTGCAAATTTCCTCCAAATTAGGAGGAATAGCTAATACTCCAGAAGACAGGATAAAAATTCAAAATGATCTTAATAGATTAGAAAGCTGGACCAAAGCTAACAAAATGAATTTCAACATGGAGAAATGTAAGGTATTGCACTTAGGGCAAAAAATGAAATGCATAGATATAAGACACCTGGCTTAATGAGACTATGTGTGAAAATGATCTAGGAGTCCTAGTAGACCACAAGTGGAACATAAGTCAACAGTGTGATGAAGCAGCTAAAAAGGCCAATGTGATTTTAGGCTGCATTATTATTATTATTATTATTATTATTATTATTATTTAATACCCCGCCTATTGAAAAACCAATCCAGGCGGCTTACAATTAAAATAAAATACAAACCCCAGATAATCCCTCCCCCCTTAAAACAGTATTAAATCACAATAACATAAAAACAATATAACAAATCAAACTGAACTTAAAACGGCACAGTTAGACACTCCACTATGGCCTAAAGCAGAGTTCCTATCCATCCAAGATGGGGCCACGTAAGGAACAGTGCTGATGTAGGTTGGGAAGAATTAATCAGGAAAGGCCTGCCGGAAGAGATCCATCTTGACAGCTTTTTTAAAGTTGACTAGCGATGTTAACTGACGGATCTCGTCCGGCAGGCCGTTCCAGAGTTTGGGGTGACAATAGAGAAAGCCCTCTGAGAGGTTGCCGCAAGCCTCGATTTCTGGGGCTGCAGCAGATTCCTCCCAGAGGACCGGAGAGCACGGGGAGGATTGTATGGAAGGAGGCAGTCCCTAAGATAACTTGGACCCAAGCCATTTAGGGCTTTAAAGGTAATAACCAACACCTTGTACTGGGCCTGGAAGCTGACTGGCAGCCAATGGAGGGATCTCAGAACCGGAGTAATGTGATCCCTCCTAGATGTTCCCGACACTAACCTGGCTGCCATATTTTGTACCAGCTGTAATTTCTGAATCAAGCACAAGGGTAGCCCCATGTAGAGCGCATTACAGAAGTCAAGCCGTGAGGTTACCAGCGCGCGCACGACAGTCTCGAGATCCCTTACTTCGAGAAAAGGGCGCAGCTGGCGTATCAGCCGAAGCTGATAGCAGGCGCTCCTGACCGTCGCATTTACCTGATTAGTCATCAGGAGCGACGCATCAATAGAAGTATAGTATCTAGATCAAGGGAAGTAATAGTGCCATTGTATTCTGCTTTGGTCAGGCCCCACCTGGAATATTGTGTCCAGTTCTAAGCACCACAATTCAAAAAGGATATTGAAAAACTGGAGCGTGTCCAGAGAAGGGCTTCTAAAATGGTGAAGAGTCTGGAAACCATGCCCTACGAGGAATGACTTAAGGAACTGGGTATGTTTAGCCTGGAGAAGAGACGGCTAAGAGGGGATATGATAGCCCTGTTTAAATATTTGAAGGGATGTCATATTGAGGAGGGTGCTAGCTTGTTTTGTGCTGCTCCAGAGAATAGGACTTGGAACAATGGATGCAAGCTACAGGAAAAGAGATTCCACCTCAGCATTAGGAGGAACTTCCTGATAGTGAGAGTTGTTTGACAGTGGAACACACTTCCTCGGAAAGTGGTGGAGTCTCCTTCTTTGGAGGTCTTTAAACAGAGGCTTGATGGCCATCTGTCGGGGAGGGTTTGATTTTGAGTTCCTTCATGGCAGGGGGTTGGACTGGATGGCCCTTGTGGTCTCTTCCAATTCTATGATTCTATGAATCTAAGTACAGCTGCACAAACAGCTGAGAACATTATGGCACACTCTTCCAAGAAGATGGACACTCTCCTTGGGCATATGAAGGAACAATCATTACTTGAAGATCAAAAGGATGACCAAACTAGGGAGTTGATATTGGGAGAGTCTCATAGAGAATTTAATGCCTTAGGTGCAGCTATTGATGGGCCGTCCATCTGTCCTCCTGATTCTATACCCATAACAGCAGGTTCCAAGGTAGTGCATGCAACTATTGGGAACCAAACGTTTTCATCCAGGGGAACACAGGGACCTCAACCCAGCCTGAGTAACATGTTTGCAGTGCCATCTTCAGATGCCACACAGACCACCACCACCCTCCCCGAATCAATGCCTGCTATGGGAGCACAGCAGCACCCACAGACCACCAGTGGTGTGAGTGAAGCTGTTTCCAGGCCTGCAAGAAAAATATGTAAACCTGTCCCTGTAGCACCATGAAAGTGCAGGACTGATATGGGGAAGGGAAAATGCATACTAGATGCACATAATGTGCTTGTTGCATTCAAATGAAGGTATAAGAATGAGCCAAAACACAATTTGTAAATAAATAACAGTTTGTTTTTTATTTAACAATAACTTCTAAACTATGTAGAATTTTTTGTTTTGTTACAATGAACATTCTTTTCTTCCAACATTACTCCTGATGTTCTTGCACTCTATGGGACTCCTCCAGGCCATCATCCTCTCCCTCCAATCTTTGAAGACATGACAAATTTCCCTGCACATAAATACATAATGGGATAAACAATGTAGATGAATATAATATGGGGTACAGGGTGGTTTTCCCAGGACCCAGGTCAGGTTGCATATCCCAATACCACACTTACATATCTTGGAGAATGGTTCTGCTGCTGGGACAACAGGTGGTTGCTCTGGGGCTGCTTCAACCTGTGGTTCTGGTTCTATAGAGGGAAAATAAACCCTGTAAGCATCAACATTAACAATAATGTTTTGGTGGTCATGGTGCTATGGGGAAAAGGCTGGGGAACTGGGAGCAACACTGCATTCTGACACAGCACCACTGCATCTGCATTTCTGGCTAAGGTGTGCCATATACTATTCAGACAGAGCCAGGGTTACATTTCTGGACTATGCCACCATAATGTACCACATTCCTAATTTCCCCTAGTGGGATCTGGGGGAATCCTTACCTAGATGTGGTGGCTGGTGGTGCTCTTCCTCTGCAGCACCCTCTCCTTCTGCTGAGGAAGAGAAATCCTCCTGCTCCCTACTTCTCCTCTGCTTTGCGTCTGCGAGTTGTAGGGCTAGAGAGGATTCTTCATTGGCACTGTACAATTCCTTTATTATGTCTAGAAGGGAAAGTGTTTACTCACCAGTGGGCCTTCTTTCCCATCATGACAGCTGTCCAACAGCTTGCCACAGCTCCTTCATTTTCTTGAAGAAGTGGGGCTGGTTTTGGGGTGGAAGTTTGCCATGGAACATTTTGAGGCATTATAAAATGTCACCTTATTGGATTTAAATTTTGTATGGCATTGAAAAGCCATACAGAAAATGCCATGCTGGCACAGCAGCACTGAGGTGGACTGGTAGAAATGAATATTCTTCCTGTTGGAGGACCGCATTAGCCTGCAGGTAGCACCACGTTGCTGGGCTATGCAGTCCAACATGAGGTTGGTCTCACGGGCCCTCCATATTCAATTCTGAAGGACACGCATCTGGCCGCCATGATTCCCAACTGCCCAAAGAGTAATGGTTCTGCGTTTATAAATTAGTGATTATATTTTGAATTGTTAATAAATATTCCTGACCAGTGAACTAGCACCATCAGAGTTACAGACAGGGAATTTGTAACATTGTAGTCTAACTTTTTTAGACTTGCCACCATTCAGCACTAGGGGGTTATAGCTGAATGCTTATTAGCCAGGAAGCACTCCTACAGTGGCCTCACTTAGTCAAAACACCATTCCTGTGCTTCGGTTTTCCAAAAAGGGACGATATGGCTGCAGCATCCTCTCTTTTGAAAAATGAAGTGCAGGAGTAGCGTTTTGACTAAAAGTGAGGCCACCGTAGGACTGCTTCCTGGCCAATGAGCATCCAGGTTCTTTTAGACACTCACACCTTACAGTTTTCCTGTGAGGGAAAAATGAATAACTGTGACTGGGCAATACTTTATCTTAGCCAAACAGCTTCTGCACATTCCTAAGGAAATTTATCTCCACCATGACATGTGATGCAACCCTCCTCCCTCCCTCCCTCCCTCCCTCCCTCCCTCCTAGAGGATTCCAGGCTTGCTTGTTTGCTAGCTTGCTCTTTCTTTCTCTTTCTTTCTTTCTTTCTTTCTTCCTTCCTTCCTTCCTTGCTTCCTTAATTCCCTCCCTCCCTCAAGGCTTCCAGCTTCAGGAATTTTTTTCCATTCTGTGATGTGTCTGTGCTTATTTCAGAGAAGAAGTGTTTTGATTATATCAGAGGCTGAGAGAATGTGTTTGCTCTAACACAGCATCAGTATGGGAAATGCTGCCACAGTGCAGCAGCCCATGCCAGATGTTATTCCTTCTGGGGTGGGGAGGGGGGTAAAACAACCCATAATGCTTTAACAACATTACACCACATCTTAAACTGTGTACTAGAAGGAAAACATATCCTCCCTTTAGCCATTATACAAGTACTTGCATTGCATTCCAGGTCAATATGTTAATACAAAACATGTCTCCACATATCCATACCAACCCATGATTATGCGCTGAAACACCCATGAGCAACATGCAGCATTGACAATGGAAAGAATGAAAAGAGACACAGATGGTGGTTAATTATTTTATTGTCAAGATGTGCAAGCATGGATATAGAGATGTATCACAGACACTTAAGAAGTGTGCTTAATGGTGATGGTGGTGTGTATGATCCTGCCAGGAAAAGAATTCCACAAACACTTCCCTTGTTGCTTCTCCCTCCATCTTTTCCCCATCAACTTTAAGGGTATTAGGACCAGCATTGCCCACCTGAGATGCCTCCAATGACCCTTTAGGCAACCAAATGCCCTGTCACCAACATTTCTGGCTTTACTGTGGCATTTGTTGAATGTTGTCTGACAAGGAGTAAGAACACCCTTGAATGGTGTGATTACCCAGGTCCTGATAGGGTATACTGCATCAGCCAGCAATAATGGTCCTATTTGCCTACCAAACAATGTAACTGTGGGATTCCCTGAGACGTACACACCAGCCCTCATAACCTCATAAATGCCAGAGTGCCTGGATATAAAGTGCATGGTGTCTTGGTGTTTCCTGTTTATAAACTGGGATCTCTGGTGCACTGGAGCAACAATTTTACAGTGACAGCCATCCATGGCACCAATCAACTGTGGGAATCCTATCACCTTGAAGCCATCCATAGTCTGCATAAAAGTGCAAATGAAAAATGGGTCATAGGAGGCTTGCAAAGGAATGGAAAGGGACAGGGAAACAATGTGCAATTCTAACATACACAATAACTGTACTACTATTACTGCCCATGCTACAAACACACAGAATACTTGTCTCTAATAAGATAAACAGACCCACCCAATGGAGTGCCAAGCAGGCAAGGTGTTAAAAAAACAAGAGAAAAGGAATAGAATATAGTGTTGTGTATGCCTTCTCCTATGTGCTATCTATTGCAGGCAGGCAACCCCATTCCTTCTAATCATGTATGCTCAATGAGAATCTGCAACTGGAAATTAGAAGCCCATTTGCAACATAGTAATACTAATCTTCCTATGGTCCCCAAGATACACAGTGCTTTTAAGCAACACCAACTCCATGGCTATCACCTCCACAAAAGCCTTGCAGACAGTAGACTTCCCAACACCAAAGTGGGTAGCTGCATTCCCATACATTGCCTAGCCAGCCAGCCAGCAACCATACAGCAATGGCAATGCTCTTTTCAACAGAAATGACCTGGCACAGATGCATGTCTTGACTTAAAATCTATGGCTGCAGCCCTTCAATCAGCAGGTGGAAAATTCTTCGGGACATCCTGAAATTCTCTTTCCATTTTTGTCTGTGCAAACAGTGGACACAAAAACATTGTAGTCAAATGCTCTACCACTGAGCTATACAAAAAAAATATTGTAGAATTCCTCTGTGTGTGGGTATACCCACCCCCTCCTAGGCATAGGCTCATAAAAGCACTGCAAACCACACTTGGCTGTGATGGCACCATTCCCCTGGGAGAGTAACATCAAACGTACCATTCTTTGCTGGCAGCAGCAATGTTGTCTCCTACTTGCTATAGCCGAGGAGGACCCCAATATGTTACTGTGGGTCAAAAGAGCCACTCTTAGCAAGTGGGCTTTGCACTACTGACGGCAAATATGGATGGTAGACTGCACACATGTAAGCAGTGTTTTCAAAAGCAATAGCATTATGGGATCCATTGCTCTAGCAAGTAGAAAGCCAGAACATGTGAGCAGAAGTTATGACAGCAGATGCAACAGAGCACATCACCGAATGTGGGCAGAGACAGAAGTATGTAGATACAATTCCCTTGACTGACAGAAAGAAAGAAAAAACAGCCGTGGAAGAGAATCCATTTTGAATTGATTCATTGATAAGTGTGAATGTGAAGTGGGTTAATTTGCAAGGAGAAGATTTGATCAGCACAAAGGTAGTGTGAATGGACGATTTGCTGTCAAACCAATCCATTGATTTGGATCAAAAACTGATTTATTTGTAAATGGGAATGAGGCCATGAACTCATCACAGTCATCTGTTAATTTGACATCATCATCATCTTTGTCATCAATTTATATTCTGGAATTCATGACAAATGAGTAAAATTAAAACAAATATAAATAAAAGTCACAACACTAAAACTATACAAAATGTAATTAAACTGTCAACATAATTAAAAGCTATTTGAGAACATATCTACTGAAAAGCAAAAATACAGACAATAAAGCACACTGTTAGAAGCCCTATTCCTATAAGTAGCTAGTTACCAAATTACTGACAAGACAGTCTTAACTTGCTAAAAATAAAAGGCCACCATGGATTGGATCAAACTGGTCTTTTTAGGAAGGCAGTTCTGGACCCTGGAAGCAGGCACCAGAAAGGCCTAGTTCCATGCTCCTGTCAGATGTACTTAACAGATTGATGGGATGGAGAGAAAGTCTTCCCCTAATATTATGAAAACCCAGAAAGGTTCATACAAAAGAATCTCATCCTTCAGAAACCAGGAGCCTGTCTATGTGTGATTTTAGACACAGACAATAACATGCACACTGACTGTCATGCATGCCTTCATATGGATTGGTTTTCATTCTGTTTGATCCCCACAGGGCTCCAGGCTAACTCATCCTTCCATCCTTTTGTAGGTAGGTAAAATGAGTACCCAGTTTGTTGAGGGCAATTGGCTAACACATTGTAAACTGCTTAGAGAGTACTTAGTTCACTATGAAGCAGTATAGAAATGTAAAGTGCTGTTGCTATTTTCTGCAGCTGGAATGACTCAAGACAGAATAAGATAAGACTTACAAAGGATGAAAAGGGACACTGAACAGTAGCTGGGTGGGAGGGGCTCTTTGGTAATGATCTTCTGCATTAGGTAAAAAAAAAAAAAACTCCAAAAACTCAGAGCTCTTGTCTCAGATTCAAGAACATGGAGGATGTTTTGCAAAGAGTCTGCCTTCACTTTATAATAAACTACTTAACTGATGTTAAACAAAATGTACTGAAATAAGCCCCAAGCATCATGTGGCGATGAATGGGAATTGGTTTACAAAGATAATCTCTGTTCCAGGGCACCATCTGATTTACTGTCAGACACTCATCCAAGAGAACACGATGCCCGAAGGTGAAGAACTGACTTGCAAAGCTTGTACCAACATACCAAATAGAAAGTTGTGCCTAGTTGGTTATTTAGTATCCTTTTTCTTCCCCCTTCCTTTTTTATATCAGATCTTTCTCATTTTGTTTCCAAGGAAAGGGAGAGAAACCAAGTCAGATGCAGAGGGTGGTGGGAGACTATTATCCACAAATATTCTGACAGATGGCTGAGTGCTCCTGTCTTTGAACAGCCCCACCTAAGTTAGAAGGCCAACCTTTCTATTTCAATTTTCCACACTTCCCTGTGTGTGTTTCATATCTTGATGAAGGTTCATCTCCTCACCATCACCCACAGCCCAGCCAGATATAGGCCACTGGTCTGGAACAAAGTGTTCTCCAAGCCTTGTCGAGCTGAAACAAAAATGAATTGGGGTGAAATCATGAAGTAGACAGGCAGCAATCAGATGTGCTACATCACTCTGGCTCTGCTCTCTGTGCCTCTGCAGAGATTCCTTCATCAGAAAATAAATTCAATGCATCAGAGAGGCAGCTGTCATCCTGGATCATCAGGTGCCTATTTCAGGTACAAACCTAAGACTTTTAACTTGTACCAGAGCTCCTCGGAGGTTTGTCTGGCCATGTGCAAATAATAGAATTCTTCTGAACATGCACAAAGTGTGGTTTTCTCATAAGTAATCATACTCATCACTCAGTTCCATCGCCTTAGAATAGTAGGTGTGACATCCAGGCAGCTTTAACCCACAGCAAGTCTCAGAAACATTATAAATAAAATTAGAACAAAAATATATAATTTGGAAAAGCACGTACAATTTGAGGGGAAAGGACAGTTCTGCTAATTAAATTATGCATCTGTTGATACTGGCAATGAATGACATCTGTGGAGATCTAGTCTATCCAGTATATGTCTACAGTGAGAGATAGGTCGATAATGCAGAGCTAGACAAGGATAAAACAGGCTGGGAAAAGATGAGGAGGCAAGAATGGGAAGGAAAGGCTTTCTGTGTCAGATGAGCAAGAAATGATTGTCAGATGAGAACTTGCTTGCTGGAGGCAACATTCCAGTAGTCAAAGCAATTCCAGGAAAGCATTCTATGGTCCATCAGATGTGAATAATGTGCTCTATCTACTCCATCTCAGTGGATGAGTTCTGCCAAGAGTTTCAGTCTCTAATGCCAGGTATAGAGTGAGATTTTCAAGCAAATTATTACAGGATTGAATGCAGCCCAAGAATGTTCTAGAAAACATTTCCCCAATTAAACCCTATAATGTGACAATCCAAAGTGTCTTGGGGGTATCTTATTCATAAAATCACTGTAAGTTGAAACCATTTTGATGACAATTAACAACAAATAGTTCTATCAGTCTACAATATGCAAGAATATTGGGTGAAATACAGTAGGTCAACAAAGGTTCTCAAATACCAGGTTTGTGTTTGGTGGGTTTTTTTTTTAACAACCACAAACACAAAAAGACCCTTTCTTTTTACATTAGATTGCTGACATGAAGAAACAAGAGGAGAGGGGTGGATCTCTGTGAGAAAGGGTGATAAGCTCAGTGGAAAGACTGAAGGCAAATTCTTCAGAGACCTGTGTTCAGTGGTGTCTATTCTTTAATGTCACTGCAAATATGAATTGTTTAATCCTAATTCTGAAATGCAGGCACTCATTATTCTAAATTACCACAGTCATACTATCCAAGGAAAATTCTCCAACAATGTAATCCATGTCAGTCCATCCATTCTAAAGTCTCTATCTCCAACCAAAGGAACTCTTTGGTAAAGCTAATGGATCTTAATTGCCCAGTAGAAACCAAACCATTCTCAAAGGTTCTGTATTACAAAATAGAAATAGTTCACAACAATGTATTGTTGCCAGAAAAATCAGTTTCCTTCCCATCTACCTTGGGGATTGTACCTATGCTCAGAGGGAACAGGGAAACCCTGAGGAGAATGGAAATTAGCATCCATGCTAATTCTTAAAAAATTAAGAACTTTGACTTAGTGAGCCCTGTTTGCACTATACCAGTGGTGAATGTTTTCCCTGAGCTAGTACTTTGCAACTGATAGTCCCTGAGGTTCTAGTAAAAAGTAAAGCAGATCACAGAAAACTGAAATCTACTCAACTTGATTTTTAGCTCTGTTGTTGTGTGCCTTCAAGTCATTTCAGACTCATGGCAACCCTAAGGTGACCTTATCAAAGGGTTTTCTTGTGAAGATTTGATCAGAAGTGGTTTGTCATTGCCTTCTGAGGTGGAGGGGGTATGACTTGCTCAAGATCACCCAAGAGGTTTCCACAATCAAGTGAAGATTTGAACCTTTGTCTCCTGCAGTCCTAGTCCAATACTCAAATCATTACACCATACTGGCTTTCTGTTTATAGCTACAACTATACAATTTATACCGAAAAGAATACCTCTTTGAATTACACAGTTGAAATACTCAACAGAAACAGTGTGAGATTTTTTGTAAGTGCAACAGCAGTATTGCTCTTAAAGAAATCCCTATATAACTGGAGAGGAGACAGAAAAAGCAGGTGGAAAGAGGGAAAGGGGGGGGTAAGGCTCAAATATAAATCTGTGATGTGTGTTTTTGCAGCTATTATTGTTATTTACAACAATACTTTTTCATAATCTACATAAAGCATCATGACTACACATGCTGGTTCAGGATTAGCTGTGGTCATCCAAATGGTACCATGCTTGGAATCAGTAGAAAATTCACTTTGGCATTATAATTTAGTATGTTTGACACTGTTGCTGATTGATAATACCCAAGAGAGATCCTGTTAGATTTGATGTGTTACTTAGGAATTCTAAAAGCCTATTCATTTCAGAACGTTCTTTTTGAACCAACAGAGATTTCCTTCGGTGTATTCATAATGTAAATGACCCCATCAGTGAATATGCTGCTATGGAAACACAAACTGTAAAAACCAGTTACATAGCATGGTAGCATAAGCTTTCATAGACTTGGTCTGCTTCTTCAGATGCATGAGTTAGATCAGAGTTACCCAGATGTGCTAAATCCTTTAGTAAAGATCTAAAAACAAGCAAGAGAAATACATGTATGAATATGCCAAGGTTGTACCTACAAGGTCACAAAATGAGAGCATTACCTTGCAAATAAGAATTCTGACACACACACACATATACCATCACCTGCATCAATTTATCCTTCAGACTCAAATGTCTAGCACTGCAGTGAGTTAAAACATCAGTTGAGCATTTAGAAATAGAGTCTGGGCATCCAAAGTAAAGGTGCAGGCAGTTTCCAAGAGAATGAGAGTGCCACAAATCAAAGAGTTTGAGGATTTTAAATGTCTCACTCTCTATAATGCTAGAATTTTAGGGACTGAAGGAAGATTTCATTTAGGTGGCAGAATTCTTATTTGGGGTGGGCAGTGCCCTCATTTTGCACTTCCCTCTCCCATATCTCCATCTCTGGACTGTGCTGTAAGTCATTTGTTGACATTCACAGTGAAAGTCATTCTTTTCAGGGGGTATATGAGATATACTACAGTGCTGAGACTATCCATTCTTCTACACTTTCATTTTTCTGTGTATGATTTATCACACCCATACACACACAAACACATCTGCTGTTTTTCCATTTTCCTCCTAAGGTGATGCTTCTTTCTCCTTCATAAAGTGATTCTGGCTAATCAAAAGATTTTGTTGTGAGTATGATGATATCATAGTGCCACACAGCAAATCAGATTTGGGCAGGTACTGATGTTACTGACAGCAAATGAGTAACACCAGTGGCTCCCTGACTGGACCCATGAGTAACTTCTCAATTACAAATCTGATGCCAAATGGAATCTGTTTAGGACCTTTCAAAGCAACCACGTTGGACAAAGATCCAGAGCTTAAATATCCTTTCACATCTGACTGGATTCAATTAAAGATCAAAACCTTTCCCATAAATGCAAGCCATCTTTTGTTAACTGACAGGTCAGCTTAGATTTGACATCTTACACAAATGCATCAGTCTAGCAGGTATGGTTTTAAGATGCAGTATAAATTTTAAAATATTGCCAGACTGCCACCTTGTGTACATTTTTAAAATAACATGCCTTGATTCCAGATGGGTATGGATGAGTGTGTGGGGAGTTAAGGGTGTTAAGAAAACAGAATCATAGTCCCTATGGACATTTATGGCATGATGCCTGGGAAGTCTGAGGATAGTGCTGCTTTTATCAGCAGAGCTAATGCCTGAGAGCAGCAGGAGGGAAAATATGATATGCAAATGGCACAGTGCAAAGTGCCAAGAGGAATAAGTGAAATACTAGGAGAAGAACAAAGTGAAAAATAAGTCCAAGACTCAGCAGAAAATTATTCACCAAGTTAAATAGACTGGGGTGAAAATATTTCATTGGTTACCTGTAAATCAGCTTTCAGTTTCAACAGCTTCTTAGGATGCAATCTTACTGAATACAGAAGTCAATCCCAAAACTTCCATTAATGTTGACAGGGCTTGGTCTCCAATCCTGTACTGAGGGGTTTTGTGTTCCTCACAGGGTCAAGCCATCCCAAGATAATTACTTGCCTTTCTTGCAGCAAAAGCCTCACCCCACAGGTCAGGTTGCATCATACCCAAAGTCAGGCAATTTATTTTGTGGATGTTGAGACCCCATACCTGAGGTAGAAGATCCCAGAAGCACCTATCTACCCAGAGAGGAACAAATGAAATAGCAAGGATTTTGCTGTTTTTTCATGGGGTGGCTACCCTATTCTGCCAGATTATATGTAAAGCAATTTCTATTAATTGAGGCTATTTCATACTTAGTCAAAGGAACTTTGTCCTATTATTCTGTGTTCAAAGCTTGAAAAAGTTAATGGTCTACAGTTTTCAGAATCCCCTGGACAGCAAGGTCACTGTGGATTTAGGAAATTGTTCCACTTGCTCCAAAGAAGTAAATTTCCTCAACTCTGGTTGTGGTTTCTGAAATATACAAACACCTTCCTCTCTGCTTCCTTTCCCAGCATCTTGGATGTATCCATTATAGCAGCTTGATACCACCTTAACTGCCATGGCTTCATCCTATGGAACCCTGGAATTTATCATTTGATGAAGCACTTAAAACTCTTTAGTGAATTCCCTTGAATTGAAGTTGTGATAACAGGCTCTCCCATTATTTGACCAACATAACTGAGGGGTAAGGTCTCACCTTCAGGTAAACCAAGGGTTATTGTTGTGTTGGTTTTAAGTTGCATTTATTGGAGGACAGCATCAGGAAGGAGCAACAGAGAGCATAGGAGACAATTGTCCAATGAGGATGACACATTTGCAGGAGAAAGCTTCTGTGTGTTTTCAAGTAAGAGGTTATAAAACCTAAGGATTTCATGAGACATAGGGCCTTTGCAGACTGCCAGAAATAGTGCACATCAAATTGAGGCACTGCCCTGGCTCAGTGCTAGAGAATCATGGGAACTGTAATTTATTGTGGCACCAGAGCTCTCTGACAGAGAAGGCTCAATGTCCCAGAAAAAAAATACAATTCCCATGACTCCCTAGCACTGAGCCAGGGCAGTGCCTCAATTTAATGTGCACTATTTCTGGCAGTCTGCAAAGGCCCCTAGAAAGTGAGAAAGGGAGACAAAAAGACAGTGAGTGTGGCTGAGGCTGCCTGCCTCACCCAAGGAAGTCCAAAAACATCCAAATAATGATACCTTTATTGGACCAACCAAAATGCACAACTACATATTGCAAGCTTTCAAAGGGGGGAAGCAAACGGGCGGCCCTGGGCCGCCCCAGGAAGCTGCGCCATGGGACTGAGGCATCCCCACGCCTCGGTCCCGCGGCGCACCTTTGCTGCCCCTGAAAGGAGCGCTAAATTGGTGCTCCTTTCACAAGTCACCGAAGGTGCACCGCAAAAGGCTGCGGCACACCTTCGCCGACTCTTCTGCCGCAGCGCATGTAAATGCTGCGGCGGGAGGTCCTCCTCGGAGCGCCATCTGTCCGGAGGGCCGGCTGCTCCGAGGACGACTTGGGGAAGGGGTTGGGGCGCCCACCGTGCAGCTGCCCCTCCCCTTCCCTGCCCCCAAGACGGCCCAATTAGCCGTCTGTTTAGCCCTGAAGTCACATTCAAAAGCTTGCAACATGTAGTTGTGCAATTTGGTTGGTCCAATAAAGGTATCATTGTTTGGATGTTTTTAGATTTGCTGTATGGCCAACACGACTACCCCTAGATGTTTTCACCTAAAAAGATTAGTTGTAGGCTAGATCAAGGGGATCCAGACTCCCAACTTCCCATAACCTCCAAAATCCAGAACATCCATATTGTGACTAGAATAATAGAATCATAGAGTTAAGAGACCACAAGGGCGATCCAATCCAACCCCCTGGCATTCAGGAATATACAATCACAGCACTCCAGACTGATGGCCATCCAGCCTCTGTTTAAAAAACTCCAAAGGAGGAGACTCCAAAGGAGGAGTATGTTCCATTGTCTAACAGATCTTACCATCAGAAATTTCATCCTAATGTTTAGGTAGAATCTCTTTTCCTGTAGCTTGACTCCATTGTTCTGTGTCTGGATCAGCAGAAAAATAGGTTGCTCCATCCTCAATATGACATCACTTTAAATTTTTAAACATGGCTATAATGTCACCTCTTAACCTTCTATTCTTCAGACTAAACATATCCAGCTCTCTAAGCTATTCCTCATAGGCTATGGTTTCCAGATATTTCACCATTTTGGTTGCCCTCCTCTGGACACACATTAGCTTGTCCACATCCTTGCTGAATTGCCCAGAACTGGACACAATATTCCAGGTGAGGTCTGACCAAAACAGAAGACAACAGGGCTGTGTTCTTGCAGTGTCCGTGCCTGCTGCTGAATTATGGTAGCAGAGATTGTGGGAAAGTTACTGACTGGTTGGAGGAACATCCAGTGTGATTCCATATAGCAGGACAATACTCTCCTTGGCTACACAAAAATACCTTGATTCTATGATTCTATGACTCCACTTTATCTGCCATTCCATGAAAACTAGGGTTTGTAGTTTGGTTGGGTGATGGACGTCTCAGGCTGAAAATTCAAAATGTTCCTTCCTCCCTAAACTGTCAGTAAGAGTCAGTGTGGTGTAGTAGGCTGAGCATTAGACTAGAGCAGGGGTAGGCAACCTTTTGGGAGCAGGGGGCCGGGTTGCTGTCCCTCAGACAATTGGGGGGGGGGGGGGTGAAGCACCAAAAATAAATAAATAAATAAATAAATAAATAAATATCTTTTTTAAAAAAAAATAAAAAATAAAAAAATGCATGCACACTCTCTCAGCCCCAGAAAAGCCATGGCAAACCCCCTGTGGAGATTTTGCCAAGAAAACCCCAAGAACAAGTAATAACAACAATAATCAATATCATGATGGCGGGCAGCGGGTAGGCGGCAGCGGCAGTGGCAGCAGGACTGGCCTGGGGCCGGTCCAAAGGCCTCGGGGGGGGTGCATCCAGCCCCCGGGCCTTAGGTTGCCTACCCCTGGACTAGAGATCTGGAGACCAGATCATGTCATCTCTATCTCACCTCTTAACCTCTTCTCCAGCTCTCTAATCTACTCCTCATAGTGTATGATTTCCAGATCTTTCACCATTTTAGTTGCCCTCCTCTGGACACAATCCAGCTTGTCCACATCCTTCTTGAATTATGGTGCCCAGAATTGGACACAGTATTCCAGGTGGGGACTGACAAAAGCAGAATAGAGTAGCATTATTACTTTCCTCAGTCTAGACACTATATTCCTATTGATGCAGCCCAGAATTGCATTGACCTATCTAGCTGCCATATCATACTGCTGACTCGTGTTCAGCTTGTGGTCCAAAACTCACAGTTCCCTTTCATATTCAGTCAAGCCAAGTGTCAGCTTTCCAATATTTATGCATTTCAGTTTTATTGCCCATGTACCTTAGTGGGGATGCAGTAGCTTAGTGGTTAAGACACCATTTCTGATGATCGGAAGGTTGGCAGTTTGAGGCACAAGTGCTGCATGATGGGGTAAGCTCCTGTCACTAGTCCCAGCTTCTGCCTACCTAGCAATTCAAAAGCATGCAAATGAAAGTAGATAGATAGGTACCACTTCTCAGTGGGAAGGTAACAGCATTCAGTGCTGTCATGCTGGCCACATGATTACCAGAGCAGTCCTCAGACAATGCTGACTCTTCAGCTTAGAAACAGAGATGAGCACCACCCCCTAGAGTGGGTTACAATTAGACATTCATGTCAAGGGACTACCTTTACCTTTATAGTACCTTAGAACCTTACTGAATTACAAAAGCAAGCCAAGAAGGAGTGGCAGAAAAGCAGCTTTCTGCTTACCTCACTACATGCATTTCCATTCTCTTCCTGAGGATGACACGGTCATAGAAATGTGTCTTTCATCACACTGGGAAAATTGGTTTGGCAAAAGGCACACTTTGATGACTGTCTCCCTCTGGAAAGAGAATGAACATGCTGAGAGGACATGCTGACAGGTAAACAGAAAACCACTTCTCTACATCTCCATCTTGGCTTACTTTTATAATGTGATAAGGCTCTTATATTTCTTCCTATTGAAATTAATTTTGTTAGTTTTGGTCCAGCTTTCAACCCCTCCTAATTTGGCTTTTGGGTAGCCTCCTAATTTGTCATTATCTGCAAATTGTTGGCTCTCCTTTGTGTCCTGCAGGTTTGCAGTGACCAAAGCAAACAAAGACTAGGCCCAGACAGAGGTGCCAACATTTAACACTGTCTGAGGTGCTTGACCTCAACAATATTTATAGCAGAGTGTGGAAGCACAACCCAGTATGTAGTATTTGGCAATAAGGCACTGACCAACCTGAAATAAGGAACAGATACAGTTGACTTCTTCCAAAGTCCTTGGAGGCTTTTATCTTTCTGTTGCAGAATATATACAAAATATTTACAACAGAAGCTCCAACCTCTGTCAACATACACTATCTGCTGCAATCCACTTCTCCAAAAACCGCTCTACAAATTCTCCAACACAACACACCAACTCCTATCTTCAACCTACACCTGTCCTCAGTTCCAGAACCCTTATACAGAGTGGTGATACCATTAGGGTTGACACCTGGTGTTTCTTAACATTTACAGCCAATGAAACTATTTTGCTTCTTCTTAAAGGGACATTTTCCCCAGAACAAATTTGACAAGCATGCCCTCTATTCTATCATCCATGCCATTGATACAGATCAGGGGTAGGCAACCTTTCCCCCTTAAGGGCCGAGGGACTTCAGCTCCCAGAAGCCTCAGCCATGTTGTCCAATAGTCCCATGTTGGCCAATAGCTCCTGGGATTCTGGGAGCTGAAGTCCCTCGGCTCTTAAAGGGGAAAGGTTGCCTACCCCTGGTATAGTTGGTGTAATATGAGATGAGATGAGCCCCACCCCACTAGTTACTTCTCTCCAGGATGAAAAGGAGCCATTGGTGAGCACCCTTTGGTTTTGTCAACCAATTACAAATCCACCTATTTTGCCATCTAGTCCACATTTTATTAGCTTTTTGGCAAGAATTTCATATAGGACCTTATCAAAGGTCTTACTAAAATCAAGATATGCTACATTCACACCATTCCCTTTATTGACAAAGCTTCATCAAATAAAGAGATTATTAATCTGGCATGACTCATTTCTGAGAAACCCATGTTGACTTTTAGTGATCACAGCATGCCTTTTTAAGTGCTTACAGATTGTCTGTTTAATGAGCTACTCTAGAATCTTTCCTGGTGTTGATGTCAGGCTTACTGGGCAGTAATTGTTTGGGTCTCTTTTTTCCCACTTTTGAAGGTGGGAGCAAATTGCTCTCCTCCAGTCTGCTGGGACTTCTCCTGTTCTCAGAGAATTCTCAAAGATTATCACTAGTGATTTTGAGATTACTCCTGCTACTTCTTTTAATACCCCTGGATGTAGCTCAATTGGCCCTGGAGATTTGAATTCATTTAGAGTAGCCAGGTGTATTAACTCTTTACCTATTCTGTGCTCTATTTCCCCCTTTTGCATCAATCTGTTCCATTTTTCCCAGACTGAGCACTGTTCTGAGGAGAAGACTGAGGCAAAGACGGAGTTGAGTAGTTCTGTTTCTACCCTGTTTCCTGTTAGCATTTCTCCATCTTCTCCACACAATGACCCTATTGTTTTCCCTTTTGCTATGAATATAACCAAAAAGCCATTTTTACCATTTTAACCTCTCTAGCAAGCCTGAGTATACTCTACACCAGGGGTAGGCAACCTTTCCCTTTTAAGGGCCGAGGGACTTCAGCTCCCAGAATCCCAGGAGCTATTGGCCAACATGGCTGAGGCTTCTGGGAGCTGAAGCCCCTCAGCTCTTAAAGGGGAAAGGTTGCCTAGCCCTGCTCTACACTTTTGCTTTTCTGACTTTCTCTTTACACGAACTTGATATTTGTTTGAATTCTTCTTTGGTGATTTCCTCCTTTTTCAATTTCTTGTACATATTCCTTTTGAGTCTTAGCTAAAATTAAATTTCTTTAGACATCCATCCTGGTTTCTTTAGGGACCTCCCATTTTTCCTTCTTGTTAGAATCATCTGAAATCATGCCTTTGCTATTTCATTTTTAAGAAACTCCCATCTATCATGACCTCCCTTCTCTTCTCTGATTATGGGATCACCCCCATGGGTTCATGAATTCAACTAGTAGTGCTAGGACTGGTGTTTCTTTTAATGTCTGCTGAAAATGACTTACGCTGCTTGTAATTTTGTAACTACTCTTAATAAAAGCCTAAAGGGAGTTGCCTTCATGCATAAGATACCCATTTGCTAATGCAGGTTGCTTGCTTAGAATAAAAGCTTCCCTTCAAATATTTCCTCTTTTGCACACTCTTTTCATGTGCCTTTGATTGGAGTGTATGTGTGCATAGGCATCTAGGATTCTCATTTGCCAAAGGAGAGGGAGAAAAAGTATATGCAGAGTCCTAGCTGGGGAAAGAGTAAGTTAAAACCTAAAGTTAAAATGGGTAACTTCCCACTGAATTAGTGATACCTTTATTGGCCAACCAAAATGCACAATACTTGTTGCAAGCTTTCAAAGCTCTGTGAGCTTCTTCATCAGGCAAGATGTTATTACAAACCAAACAGGAGAATAACAATTGGAGATGTTAGTCAGATACCTACATGTTGTTTCAGTCTTTAGTTAAGATGGTATATGGTGGGGAGATTATCTTTTGGAGGCAGGCTATAGGGAGATTTGCAAAGTCCAGGAAATTTAAAATCCATTTGCATCTCAAGAGGGACCCCTCTTTTGCAATCCAATATGTCTCCATTCCAGTGAGGCCACAGGAATTCCCACAGAGTTCGTAATTCATGTGGGATAAATCAGGGGGTAATGGAGCCTGGTGATCTCTAGTGTGTCACCTCTCCTACTCAGGAACGGGGCTGTTACAGCAGCATTAGAAGAACCAGTATGGTGAGGTGGTTTGAGTGCAGAATTAGGACTCTGGAGACCAGGATACAAATCCCTGCTCAGCTATGGAAACTGACTGGGTGACCTGGGGCAAATCACACACTCTCAGCTTCTGAGGAAGGCAATAGCAAACTCCCTCTGAAATAATCTAGCCAAAAAAACCCAAAACCCCACTGAGATATTACCTTAGGATCTTCATAAGTGAGAAACACCTTGAAGGCACAAAACAACAGCAACATTACAGTGCTCTGGCACAGTATTCCAGGTACCTCATTAACCTACAAATTCTATGATTTCCAAAAATGGGACCATGACAACGAAAGTGGATCACATTGCTATAATTGGGTAGCATAGATACACTCCTTGTTTGTTCAGGCAAATCAAGAGAGCACACAGTTCAAATGAAAAGGAAGAGTGGGCTTGCTGTTTTGTGCTATTATGTTGATATTTTGGTGGTTGTCATTTTGTCTCTAAACAAGGATACTGGGACTCAGACTTGTTTGCCTTTGTTTCCAGAGTGCCTAATTAACTGCTTTTGTTCACGACCTGAGAATCCACATCTGAAGAAGTAAATAATCATTACCAAGCAAACAATAAAAAATGTGTACAAAGGAGGCCAGCAATTATCATAATTACTTTGCAAAGACAAGATAAAAAAAATTAAGATGCTGAGAATGTGTTGGTACAGTGACAGTCTCCTGCTTTGGTGGACATAAAACATGTCTTTAATTGTTTACATTTCAGACATCTCCTGCACAATTCTTCCAGCATCAGCATTCTTTTCAGATTTCCAGTGTTTGGGGCTGGTGAAAGATTTAATTAGAGTGATTGTATTGCAAACATAGCAAGGCTTCTGTCCTTTCTGAGGACGTTTTCACACGGGGCTTTTGGAGGACGCTAGCCGGCCTCCGTCCGGCCCCACTCCGGCAAAATGTCAATTTTTTCACACGACGTCGCAGCAAGCCCCGCCCCTTCCGGTGCCATCCCCAGCGTTAGCTGGCGTCAGTCCGGGGCTTGCTGCGCTTGTTCACATGACGTCGCAGCAAGCCCTGCCCCCTTTAGCTCTAACTCCGGACGCCCACCGGCATAAGCCCCAGAGTTGTAATTCCTTTTTTTAAAAGGAATTAGGTCACTGCCGCCGGAGCCATTCCGGAGTGAGCGGAAGGCTCCGTTCCGGAATGGCTCCAGGCAGATGGGACATTTGTGTGTGAAAACGTCCAAAATGTCTCAAGCAACATGAGTGCCATTATTAAGCACTACTATTTTTAAAGACTTACTTGTGAGTAAATTTTGCTGAACTCAATGGGGCTTTACCTCTGAGCAGCTGCATATAGGACTGAATTTTAGAGGTTCCAACAGTATTTATACACCTACCTTTTCCCCAAAGCATTCAAGGTGGTGTGCTTGTATGTGTGTGTGTCTTCAAGTCACCTGTCAACTTATGGCAACCTCATGAATTTAATAGGGTTTACTCAGAGGTGGTATTGCCAGTTCCTTCCTCTGAAACAGCCTACAGCACCTAGTATTCATTGGCAGTCTCCCATCCAAGTTCTAACCAAGGCTGACCCTGCTTAACTTCCAAGATCAGACAGCCTTTAGGGTATTTAGGGGGGTTGCAGACTGCCAGAAATAGTGCAAATTGAGTCCACTTTAAGGGTTAGGGTTAGTGCTAGGGAATCATGGGAATTGTTGTTGCTTTTTATGAGACATTGAGCTTTCTCTGTCAGAGAGCTCTGGTGCCACAATAAACTACAGTTCCCATGATTCCCTAACCCAAACCCTAACCCTAAAAGTGGAGTCAATCTGCACTATTTCTGGCAATCTGCAACCCCTGTTCAAGGTGGTGTGCCAATGGATTTTACAATCTAAGAGGAAGCATAATTTCATGGGAGTGTGGGAGAGGAATAAGGAGAGAAGATGAAAATAAGCATATTTAATTACTGGTTCCTTCCTACTATTCCATAATGTTGTTATATAATGATAGTTCACTCATTTATTGTACTTTTGCTAGTACAGATTATATTGATGCTAACATTTGAAGGGAAGAATTATTCCCTGAAAGAGAAACTATAAGATTGAATAACGTGAGCTGGTTGTTAAGGAAAAAGCAACATGGGATATACAGTAATAGAAATAAAAATATGTATGTGAATGTCAAAGTGACTAAGCAGGAGCAATCAGGAAGATACACAGGTGAAAAAGATAATATAATTAAGAAGCCTTGAGAGCCAAGGACAAAGTTATAGAAGGTATATTGAGAACACCTGTGATAGATTGCAAACACCTGAGACTCATTAAGTGGTCAAGGTAAAGTGATGAAACACTTGGGTTGGTCTTAGGTATGGGATGATCTATGTGGACCAATCAAGATGTATGTACAAACCCACTGGGTGGAAACTGACTGGTGGGTGGTGTCTAACAATCGCTATAAATTGCAATGTTTGCTAATGTACATTGTGGTGTAGTGTGGAGTAGTGTTGGAGATATTGTGAAGTGTAGAGATTGTGATTTGTAGGGCATATAGTATTTATGTATATAGTAGAATAAAGTAGATCTTTTATATAAGACTACTGAGTTGTCTGGTGTCTTGAGGGAAGATACAAGAGCCAGAGGAATCCTGGAGAAGTTTGGAGACATCTCAGGAAGAAGAGTGAGAAGGCTTGGAGAGTTTGTCAGGGTCTTCAGCCTATTCTCTGAAACTCTGCTGCTTGGGAAAGAAGCATCAACCACTGATCAAAGCTGGTCAGCTCTGCTGCATAACAAGGTGGTGAGTTAGAGCCAGAGGTGAAGAGCTACAACTCCCATCATCCCTGACACTGGTTACCCAAACAAAATTGATAATTTCATTTATTGCACTGAAATTTCATAGAATCATATGAAGAGACCACAAGGGCCATCCAGTCCAACCCCCTGCCATGCAAAAAATCACAATCAAAGCATCTCCAAAAGATAGCCATCCAGCCTCTGTTTAAAGGAAACTCCACCACACTCCGAGGGAGTGTGTTCCACTGTTGAGCAGCATTTAATGTCAAGAAGTTCCTCCTAATGTTGAGGTGGAATCTCTTTTCCTGTAGATTGTTCTGTGTTCTAGTCTCTTCACTATCTGGAAAGTCCCAAAATAATGGATTAAAAAAAAACATCCTCAGAAATTACTCATATATGTGGGAAGAGCTACTAGCCTGAAAGTGCATGCAGGTTGACAGCTTTCATTTGTAGTCTCAACAAATTTTCTTTTATTCTGGATGTGTGACAGCACAGGAATGAGAATTAAATTCAGTTTTTTTAGATAACTACTTCACTAAAGAAATGGAACCGAACCTACTAAGTGGAGGCTTATTCCTCAGACATGTAGTAATATGAAGGTATTGTCTAATGATATTCCATAACATGGAGTGGCGAATCTTTGATTCTCCAGATACCTTGCACTACAACTCCCAGATTCCCCTACCATTGGCTGTCTTAGGTGAGATTGATAGCATTTGTAGACAAAAACATTTGGAGAGCCAAAGGCTCAGGTGCAAATATCTTAATCCTCATTGAATTTACTAGGAGGCATCAGGTCTTTTCACAATAATTTACTTCACAGGATCAGTGTGAAAATAAAAGAGAAGAACCATCTGCTTTGCAATCATGAGCCACTTTGAGATAGGGTGTGATCATAATACAGTCACTAGCTCCCTAGCTAATTATCCTCATATAACATATCCAGAACACACACAGAGAGCATACACACATCCCTGTGAAAGATGTTTGCATTCCTACCTTTTGACTTCTTCTGCATGCTGAAACAGCCTCACATGCACTGAGGGACAGCCTCTTTCAGCAAAAGTCAGCTGGGTGAATAAGTACTACCCTGTTGATTCTTTTCTTTTTTCCAATACCACCATCCATGGTGTCTTTCAGGATTAAATCTGCAGATACAGTCATATAGTGCCTTGTCCCCCATGCTGTTTAACATCTATTTGAGGGCACTGGGAGAAGTCATTAGGAGTTTTGGGGTTGGCTCCTATGAGTATGCTGATGACACTCAATTCTACTTCTCCTTGTTGTTAGAGTTGGCAAGAGCTGTGCAGGTGTTGAAGCAATGCCTGGGTGCTATAATGGCTGCATGAGGATAAATAAATTGAAACTGAATCCCAGTAGGATGGAGGTTGGTGGTCCTTGAGTCTGGCATTTGGGTAGGTTGCCTGACCAGGATACAGTTGCACTGTACCTGAAGGAGCAAGTGCATAGTCTGGGAGTAATCCTAGATCCATCTGGAGCTCCAGATAGACTTGATGGCTTGGACTGCTTGGGACCAACTTTGGTCGGCCAGCTACAGCCTTTTTTGGCACAGTAATCCATGCACTAGTAACCTCCCAATTAGACTACTGCAATACACTGTATGTGTGTCTGTCCTTAATGACAACTCAAAAACTGCAGCTAGTGCGAAAAGCAGCAGCTAGACTGCTCAATAGGATTCCTATTAGTAAGTGAAATACATTGTGAGAGGACATGGAAGAGGGTCTTTTCTGTGGTGGCACCCCAGGTGTGGCATTCCCACCCCCTAGAAGCCTAATTGGCACTGATGTTAGAATCATTTCAGCATCAAGCTAAAACCTGTCTTTTTATTAAAGCCTTTGGGCCAAACTGGTTTTATCCAGGCTGAACATCTTTTATAATTATATTATCCAAAATTGTTTTAACCGATTTTAAATTGTCTGTTTTTATATTAAGAACTATTTAATATTTTTTTAAATCTTTTAAACGTTTGTATTATTTATTTATTTATTTATTTATTTAAAACTTGATTTTATTGTATGCCACCCTGAGATCTTTGGATAAAAGATGAGATAAAAATATTTCAATAAATAAAAAAATAGCATCTGTGAAGCTTCTGGGTAAGGTCATCGTGGTTTTTACAAGCAAAAGGACAACATTAAAATAGAAGTAAACAATTAACGATGATGATGATGATGATGATGATGATCTTACTGATAATTATTATCCAGAGACCTAGATGAGGTTGCACATCTCTTTCCCCCAAAGAGGGGGAATTTCTTGATTTAGTCACTGAAAGTCCCAAGAGGTCCTCCTAATTGTTGTGCTTTTTATCAGCTGTGACCATTCCTAGATAAAAATATTGTGGTTACACTGATTTATGCTCTAGTAAACTTTAGTTGGATTGTTGTAATGTGTTGTCAGGATGACTTGGAAGCAGAGCTTTCCGTAGATTAATCCCTGTGTGATTTGTAAGGGATTCCCCCACACCCCTTTATTACAAGACCATGAGATTTCTTCCATAAAATTCTTTTCCTCAAAGAAACCATGAGCATTGGTGTTGGGAGGAGATGAAATTTAGTAAACTGTTCAGTACTGAAAATGTGGCAACTTTTGCTTTAGTGATCTTAACAAACTATATTACATAGGCTAATCTTGGAGACATCCTACAGAAAAATCTTGATAACAACTTTAAAAAAAAACACACAGAGATTCTGATCATTTCCAATGAGCAGGAGATTTACAAATTACATTTATAATGTGTGTGAATTACAGAAAACATACAATCAGTCTCCCTGCAATATTTTGGCTTCTCATACCAGAGCCAAGATCTCTCAGTGCTCAGCATACAATCTCATCAATCCAAGATGTTCAGATTCAAGAAGAAACTAGTGTTGACAAGATTCTCTCATATCTGGAGAAATGTAAATGGAATTGTTTGGCAGCAGAATTTCAATATAATAAATCAGAAGATATATATCATTGAACTTAAAGGCACCAGTGGACTCTGTGGGTAGGCTGACACAATTGCCAGTCAGTGAAACTTGTGGAGGACTTGCATAAATACTTCTGCCTAAGGTTATGGTGCTTTTGACATTTTCAGAAACCTTGCTGTAGAGTCTTCCATCACCACCACTGACTACTTACTCTCATCTCCTCCATCTTCCCTCTCTCCTTTCCATTGAGATCACTTTCTTGGCAGATCATGCAGTGTGCATATGCACACACATTGATTCAGAACAGAATGTTGTGGTACGTTTCCAGTGCAACCTCAACATGGGCTAGAGAGGGCTGCAGAACTGAGTTCAATTTCTAGGCCAGCTCACCCCCTTTTGGGCAGCACAACCCCCTTTCATAAGCTGTAGTACATAAGGTGACAGGAAACAGTGTGTGCATATGTGTGTCTTCAAGTTACACTCACCCCTCTGTTTTTGTGGATTTGAAGTTCACGGTCTTGGTTTTTTGCAAAGGGGCAAGTCCCATTAGCTAAAATGGCATGCACACAGGAGTGTACAGCCATTCAAGCCAATAGGGCTTGAATATTGGTGAGTTTCCATTTTCATGGGGTGGGGGTGTCTGGAATGGATCCCCACAAAAATGGAGGGGCGAGTGTACTTGTTGACTTATAGTGATCCCATGAATTCCATAGGGTTCTCTGAAGCAAGGAATGCTCAAAACTGGTTTTGCCAGTTCTGTCCACTGAAATATAGCCCATAGCACTTGCTATTTCTTGATGTTCTCCCATCCAAGTACTAAACAGGGCTGATCCTGCTTAGGGGGGTTGCAGACTGCCAGAAATAGTGTGAATTCAGTCCACTTTTAGGGTTAGGGTTACTGCTAGGGAATCATGGGAACTGTTATTTTTCTGAGACATTGAGCCTTCTCTGTCAGACAACTCTGATGCCACAATAAAATACAGTTCCCATGGTTCCCTAACTCTAACCCTAACCCTAAAAGTGGACTGAATTCACACTATTTCTGGCAGTCTGCAACCCCCCTTAGTTTCCAAGATCAGATAGGAGCTGGTGCCATAGCAGCCCCTGACAATTACTGGACAGGGAAGTTGCTTAAATACATGCCAAACTAAAGCAATGTGGTTTATATTCAGGGGCAGATGAGGTCTGCATACTGCATGGACTTGCCTGGACATTTCAACCTGCCCTCTTCTTTTTCCTTAACTTCAGACTAGATTTGTCCAGGACAAAAGTCTAGGGGTCAAAAGCAGGAGGGGTGCCTGAGGAAAAGTAGTCATTGAATGGTAGCAATGTCAGATGTAAGAAACAGAAGACAAATACTCCTTTGAGCATACATCTTGCCATACACATAAGTGTAAAATAAAGCCTTTATTGACATGCCTTAGTACATTCAAAAATATGTCCAAGAATGCCTCCCAAAAGTCTATGGTCAGAAAAAAAAACTGGAGGGCGTAGAACCTCCTGGCAGATGACAGGGGATAGGACTGTGTGCCCAGCCAGAGTACCTAGAGGGCAGAATAAGGGTGCTCTGTGCAATCCTAGTTAGAAGCTCCTGCTAGTAAAGATCTGTAACCAGAAAAGCCATCTCATATTACACCAACTATACCAGGGGTAGGCAACCTTTCCCCTTTAAGAGCCGAGGGACTTCAGCTCCCAGAATCCCAGGAGCTATTGGCCAACATGGGACTATTGGCCAACATGGCTGAGGCTTCTGGGAGCTGAAGTCCCTCGGCCCTTAAAGGGGAAAGGTTGCCTACCCCGGAACTATACAGTAGCTATAGAGGTGCTTATAGGCTTCCAAGACAAAGTGATGTATTTACCTTTAAAATGTTAAATGGTTTGACACCCTAATAACTGATGGAACACCTCTCATTTTATTACCCTTCCTATGCCCTTAGATGACCAGGAATTTTTTCCAGGCATGTGCCTTTTAATGAAAAATAAATGCAGTTGACAACATGAACACCTTTAGAAAATGGGCCCATTTTTTTTTTGTATGTTTCTAAAATGAACATACATTGTAGTCAATGTGACCATATGTCTATTTGAAAAGTTCATACACACAAACCTATCATTTCTTAACTTGCATTTGCACACAGGATTAGTGACTGAAATGGAACAATCTTTGACATGAGCAAAAGGAGGATGCCTGTGAAAATGGGCTTGAGAAACCTACCAGTCCTTATTTATTTTATTTCTATCCTGCCTTTCTCCCAAAAAGGGACCCAAGGTAGCTCACAATGTAAAACACATTAATGCATCATTTTTAAAAATAATTAAAATAACCTAATTAAAGCACTACAAAGTTAAAATGTAAAACACACAAAAGTTAAAAACATAATCTAAAACAACAATCCCCCCCTTCCAAAATAAACCAGGCTTGCATGAATTTTAAAAAGCTTTTTCAAAGTGTGCTTGCAAAGGAATGTTTTTAACCTGTGGGTAAAAGGCCAGCAAAGAGGGGGCCAGTCTAGCCTCCTGTGGAAGGGAGTTCCACAGAGTGGGAGCAGCCACCAAGAAGGCTCTCTCTTGTGTCCTCACCAGGAGAGCCTGTGAGGGTGATGGGATCGAGAGAAAGCCTTCTCCTGAGGATCTAAGGGTTCTGGCTGGTTCGTATGGGGAGATATGCTCTCTCAAATAATCTGGACCCACGCTGTGTAGGACTTTATAGGTCATGACCAGCACTTTCAATTGTGCTCGGAAACAGACCGGTAGCCAGTGAAGCTGTTTCAATACAGGAGTTCTATGCTCCCTGTAATAAATAAATAAAATAAAATCTAAAGTATTACAAAACATTGGTATAAGTGTTTGCTGCCCATGCCCACAAATATGGCGTTTTGGTATATTGTGAAATCACACATCATACCTGAGCTTATGTAAGGTTGTTTTTTTTTTGGGGGGGGGGTTACACTCACTATCATGTGTGCTGATCACACGTGTATATTCTTTTCTAGCTATGCATGGACTTCCTAGAATGCAGTCTTCATTTTTGAGTTTGGATTGCCTTGCAATGACTTTTCTTGTTTTCCCATTCACAAGGACTCAAGCAGAATCCAACAAGGCATTTTCAAAGATATGACTCCCTGCTCCAATGCATTCTGAGATGGTACAATCATGTGTATTAACAGCAAGACATTACAGAATGTTTGGAACACTTCATTCAGGTCATAGAGATCACCTCTGGGATTAAAAGATAAGTTCCACTGAATTCTATACTAGTTACTCTGTAGATTGTGTTCATAGATTCATAGAGTGAGTAGATTGTGTCCATAGATTGCTTCTTCTATTGCCCAGGTGCAGGTGTGGTTGAAATATTAAGATCAAGCATGATCAAAGTTTCAGATAGTAGCAGCTTCAGGAAATACTGGCATTTTATCAAAACTGCCTGACTTTTGAGTGACTGCTGTGTTGTTTTTCTCAGTTTTGAGCCCACAAATATACATATATATGAATCAGCATGGTGTAGTGGTTTGAGTGCTGGACTAGAACTCCAGGAGACTAAGGTTTGAATTGCTACTCATCCAGTGAGACCCTCTTGGTGACCTTGGCAGATCACACACTTTTAACTTTATAGGAAGGTAATAACAAACCTCATCTGAATAAATCTTGTCAAGAAAACTCTATGGTGGGGTCACCATCAGAGTTTATTTGAAGGTACAGATGAACAATAACACGTATACATCCTATATAGAGACAGATTTTGTAACATCCTTGAGACTAACTGAAAAAAATGAGGTTATTTGTATACATATAAAAATGTATACATCCTGTTTGTGGGCTCTACTTTCTTTTTCTCAGTCCATGCCAGGTACTTTATTCTTGGAAAATTGATTGTTTGACTCACTCCCCATAAGCACAGCCTGCTGTTCAGCATGTCATCATTCACATCACATTGGCAACGTTTGGAAAGCTAGACAAAATATCAGGTTCAGCTTCTGGCAAATAAATTAGACAATACTTTGCCAGGAGTGTAAAAACATCCATGGCTAACTGGAGCTATCCCTTTGAGAAGCATCTCACAATGACATCCTTTTGGCTTTCTTCAGAAAGTGCTCAGATGTTTCACTCCATTGGGAGCCCCTGCATTTGTTAAAGATGCTGCTGTCGGTGAATTTTTGGTGGCCGCTATAGAAATGAGAGACAAAGCAGCCAAAGTGTGGCAATCAGCCTAAATCTAGTAAACATATATAATGCTAACCAGCAACTGAATTTGTCCACAAGGTGGCTGGCTACTGCGTGCCTAAAAAATTGAAGAAGCAGAGGAACAAAAAAGAGGGGAAAGCGTTTCATTTTTATGTTTTTACTGCATGGCTTATCTGATATGCCTGTTGTAGCATACTATATGAGCAGTGGAAAAAGCATATATCATGTTCCTAATGTATGGTATCACAGTCACTTTGAGACAGAATATGCATTTATTCTTAAGGAATTCCTCTAAGGTTTGAGAGGGATAAGAGACACAGCTGACTTCTTTTTCATTACTGTCCTTTTTGACCCTATTCTGCCAATTACAACATGAGTCAGTTTATGAAATCATTCAAGGTTTAGGTACCTTTGTTCCTCTCAGGTATTGCACATGGCCATTATTATTATTATTATTATTATTATTATTATTTTCTCAGTTTTGAGCCCACAAATATACATATATATGAATCAGCATGGTGTAGTGGTTTGAGTGTGTGACCCTGTTGGTGCTTTTAGACCTCTCAGCAGCTTTTGATACAATAGATCACAACATCCTCTTGGCCCGCCTGAGGGGATTAGGTATCGGGGGCACTGCTTTGCAGTGGTTCTGGTCCTTCCTCTCGGGAAGGTCCCAGAGGGTGCTGCTCGGGGACTGTGGTTCCATTAAGAGGGAACTCACTTGTGGGGTCCCTCAGGGAGCTATTTTGTCCCCGACATTATTCAACATCTACATGAAGCCGCTGGGTGAGATAATACAGAGTTATGGTGCTGGGTGTTATCAGTATGCTGATGACACTCAAATCTATTTCTCCATGTCTTGTTTGTCGGCCTCGAATTCCAATGGCATCTCTTCTCTCAATGAATGTCTTCAGGCGGTAATGGGCTGGATGAGGAAAAACAGATTGAAATTGAATCCAGACAAGATGGAGGTGCTCACGGTAGCGGCCCCGAAACCAGGAATTGGGTTGCAACCTCCAGTTCTGGATGGGGTCACACTCTCCTCCAGTGACTGTGTTCGCAGCTTGGGTGTGCTCCTTGACTCGTCGCTTCTGATGGCAAATCAGGTTAACGCGATGGTCAGGAGCGCCTGTTATCAGCTTCGGCTGATACGCCAGCTGCGCCCTTTTCTGGAAGTAAGGGATCTCAAGACCATTGTGCACGCACTGGTAACCTCACGCCTCGACTTCTGTAATGCGCTCTACATGGGGCTACCCTTGTGCTTGGCTCGGAAGCTACAGCTGGTTCAAAACATGGCAGCCAGGCTTATTTCTGGAACATCCAGGAGGGACCACATCACTCCAGTTTTGAGGTCCCTCCACTGGCTGCCTATTTGCTTCCGGGCCCAGTACAAGGTGTTGGTTATCACCTTTAAAGCCCTAAATGGCTTGGGTCCAAGCTATATCAGAGACCGCCTCCTCCCGTACAATCCCCCCCGCATGCTCCGGTCCTCGGGGAGAAATCTCTTAGTGCCTCAAAGATTGAGGCTGTCCGCGACCTCCCAGAGGGCCTTTTCTATCGTCGCCCCTAGACTCTGGAATGGCCTGCCGGACAAGATCCGTCAGCTAACATCTTTGGACAGCTTTAAAAAAGCTGTCAAGACAGATCTCTTCCGGCAGGCTTTCCCAGATTAACTACCCAGTTCCCGGCTGTTCCCTCCTTTAGTTGATCCTGGTTCCCTGTAATGTAACAATGGGATGATTTATCTTGTCCTTTATTATTTAATTTCCTTGTATTTTGTCTTAGGACTTTTAACTATGTACTGTTTAATACTGTTTTAAGGGGAGAAGGGATATATTTTTTATTGTACTGATTTTTATGCTGTAAACTGCCCAGATTGGGCAACCATTGGACGGTATAGAAATAAATTTTATTATTATTATTATTATTATTATTATTGTTAATATCCTGTCCTTTCCCCAAATCTGGGACTCAGGGTGGCTCACAACATTAAAAAACTAGTACAATTAAAAGAATACACGAATATTACATTAAAATAGAAATAAATTATTACAATATTAAAACAAGTTACATATTAAAAGAATAAAATACAATTAAAAAGATAAAAATGTTAAAATACTTTAAAATACTTTAAACAAAACCTTTGCTGAGAGTTCAAGCATGAGGTATTTAGCTTTTTGTTCGTGTTTACATTGCCCTATACATCTTTTATGTATCCCATAAACATAGGTTACATGAGTTTGAACAGGCTACACGTTGTTTTCACATATTTCAAAGATATTTTGTTTCTGAGCTTGGAACCTTTTTTTTTTTTTTTAATACTATGACACACAGACTCTCCCAGTCAGCATGATCATGGGGATTCTGGGAACTGAAGTCCTCAAAAATGAATGTTGCCCCAAACTGTTATCCTCTGGGGTTATCTTATTTATTACATCTACATCACAGCCTTTCTCCAAGGAACTTAGAGCAGTAGACAGTTCCTTCAGTTGTTCAAACTGGTGGAAAAGGGGGGGTGGGGTTGATCCATGACCATACAAAAACAATTAATGCTATTTTTTTTTAATGCTGAGTGAAATAGCTATTAATATCACGTGCACTTCAGGCTGGGACTGATGAGTCCTTGTTAAATGTGAGGCTATTCAGGGTCTTCTGTAAAATTTTCATCAAGTAGATGTGGTGGCTTAGCAGTTATGGCAGTTATGGCACTGACTGATAGCAAGACTTTCAGGTAGGTTGTCCTAGCTTCTGCCAAGTGAGCATTTCAAAAGTATGTAAAAGTGCAAATAGATAAACAGGTGCCACTTCAGTGGGAAGGTAACAGCGTTCTGTGCAATCTTGCTGGTCACATGATCACAGAGTCATCTTTGACAATGCTGGCTCTTTGACTTAAGGGGGATGCAGACCGGCTTAAAAAGCTAGCCTGGGGGTGGAGTTGGGGTGGGGCAGCCACATGCCGGCTGCCCCGACTCCATACCAATGCCGCCCTGATGCTACGTGCCCATACGCACAGCAAGTGGTGCCAGGACACCCACTTGGCACAGCATGTGGACACGCTGTGCCAAAAGTATGCAAAAAGTCCACAGCAGTGACTGAAAAGGCAGCCTTTTGCCACCCCCAAAAAGGAGTGGCAAAAGGCCGCTCTTTGGGGGGGCGGCAAAAAGGAGGATCGGGGCCGCGGCGTGTGGTTGCCATGGCCCCAATCCACTGCTCCCAGGGGCGGTTCTGTGCCGCCCCTTTCAGGCCGTCCGTATCAGCCCTTAGTAATGGAGAGAAACACTGCCCCCTACAGTGGGACATGGCATGACAACCTTGTCAAAGGGGAAATCTTTGCTTTTATAGTTCTAGGACTAGTTCTATCAGGAAATGAGAATATGTTGAGTATGAGTCATATGACACTTCTAGAGAACATCTGCTATGTATGTATGGGCCTTTGCAGACTGCTAGAAATAGTGCAGATTGAGTCCACTTTAACTGCCCTGGCTCAATACTAGGGAATCATGGGAACTGTATTTTTTTCTCAGACATTGAGCCTTCTCTATCAGAGAGCTCTGGTGCCACAATAAACTACAGTTCCCATGATTCCCTAGCACTGAGTCAGGGCAGTTAAAGTGGACCCAATTTGCACTATTTCTGTCAGTCTGCAAAGACCCTATGTACATATGCATATTAGTTCCCCATAAAGCAAGCATGCAGGCAAGTAACACTTCAAGCAGCTGTTTCCAAAAAATATTATTTCTCTGACTCTACTATCACTTCCCATGTATCATTATGGAAAAATAATAACAAAGTCTAGCATGAAGTCGTCGTCCCCACATACACACACACACACACACACACACACAATCTTGTAGGATGGTTTCCAATTCTCTCATAAATACATTTTATATCTCCAAGTTTGCAAAATTACTTTATGTTAGATACATTCTCCCTTGCCTGAAAAAAGACCAAAAGACCTTAAACCATATATTATATATAAAAAAACCTCTAATAAAATGCATGATGTTGCTGTTCAGTTTCCTGTCTTCTTGTCTTACTGTTATAAAAACCAATATAAATTTTGTCTTGGAAATTGCTGAATCTGTGCATAGCTGTCCTCATGTGGTCAGCCAATGAATTACAAGTGCAGATTTAGAGCCCTTTCATACTACACAGTTGTAACATTATCATGGCTACATCATGTGGAATACTGGGATTTGTAGTTTAAGGAGCCCAAGAACTCACAATACTACAAACCCAAGGAGTCCATAGGATGTTACCAGGGCCCTTTTAAGTGGAATCGTAGCACTAATTGTGTAGCGTGAAAGCACTCTTAGCACAATGTAACTCAGGTTGGCATCATCCAATACAGTTACTCCTGGGGTCACTCCCCCCCCCCCCGAATTCCTTTCATATCACACCATAGAGAATGTTTACCAGTGGTGGGGTTTTTTTTTGGGGGGGGGGTTGGTAGTAATGTTACTCATAGATTGTACTTCTCATATATAATTGAATGTAATGGCAATAGTTGTGACATCCTGTATATGCTCATGTTTAAGTCAACCTTGTGTATAAGTCGAGGTCAGGTTTTAGGCCCAAAATTATGGATTTTGATATTCCCTGTTGATAAGTGGGGCACGTAACAAATGATGTAAAGGACAAAGCAAGGGCATCAGTGAAGCACCAGTCACCACACACACATACACACACATACACACACACTCCTTGCAAAGGCAGAGGGGGTTTTCAATCTCCCTGGCAAAGCAGACATACAGAAAGAAAAATGCAGCTGTCCATGCAGCTGGCAAGCAGCCTAAAAGCTCCCCAGCCCTGAGGAAGTGGTGGCTGGCATTCCCTCCCTCTGCAGGACAGGGAACCAATGAGCCTTCCCTCTCCCCAGCAGAGTGGCAAAGCACTGCCTTCTGTGAAGAACCTTCTGAGGAGAAGTGCCGCCATTGCCCCCAGGACCCCGGCCAGCAAAGCAGTTCACGCAATGAGTCATGCAGCCCATTTCCTTGCAACTGTAGCAGCACTGTTGAATCTCCCTGGCAGGAGATTCAAACATGCATGTGGCCTGTCTTCTTCCCTGGGCATTGGCTGCCAAAGTAAGAAGAATGAGGTGATGGGAGGTGCTTCTCTTAGGACCTTTCTGAGAAGGGTTACCATATTGCCCCATATATAAGTCGACCCAGGATTTTGGAGTTGCTATTGTGGCATAAATGTTTTGACTTATAGACAAGTATATATGGTAAACAACTAGAATCATAGAGTTTGAAGAGACCTCAAGGACCACCAAGTCTAATCCCTGCCATACAGGAATACACAATCTAAGCACCCTGACAGATGGCTATCCAGCCTCTCTTTGAAAACTTCTGAAGAAGAAGAATCCATTACACTCTGAGGAAGTGTATTCCACTGTGAAACAGCTCTTATTGTCAAGAATTTCTTCCTAATGTTGAGCTGGAATCTCTTTTCCTGTAGTTTGAACCCACTGTTCTGCATCCTATTCTCTGGAACAGGAGAAAACAAATTTGCTCTATCTTCAGTATGACATCCCTTCAAATATTTAAACAAGACTATCATATTACTTCTTAAACTTCTCTTCTCCAGGCTAAACATACCCAGCTCCTTAAGTTACCTCTCATAGGGCATGGTTTCCAGACTTTTACCCATTTTGGTCACCATCCTCTGGACAGCTTAAGCTTCTCAACATCCTTTTTCAATTTTGGTGTCCAGAATTGGACACAGTATTCCATGTGAGGCCTCACTGAAGCAGAATAGAGTGGGACTGTTGTTTCTCTCCATCTAGGCACTGTACTATCCCAACTGCATGCTTCCATCTGTGGATTTGAGCATCCACAGATGGCAAGCCCCATTGACCTCAATGGCTATGAATCATAGAATCATAGAATCATAGAGTTGGAAGAGACCACAAGGGCCATCCAGTCCAACCCCCTGCCATGCAGGAACTCCCAATCAAAGCATCCCCGACAGATGACCATCCAGCCGCTGCTTAAAGACCTCCAAGGAAGAAGACTCCACTACTCTCCGAGGGAGTGTGTTCCACTGTCGAACCGCCCTTACTGTCAGGAAGTTCCTCCTAATGTTGAGGTGGAATCTCTTTTCTTGCAGCTTGCATCCATTGTTTCGGGTCCTAGTCTCTGGAGCAGCAGAAAACAAGCTTGTTCCCTCCTCAATATGACATCCCTTCAAATATTTAAACACAGCTATCATATCACCTCTCAGTCTTCTCTTCTCCAGGCTAAACATCCCCAGCTCCCTAAGTCGTTCCTCGTAGGGCTTGGTTTCCAGACCTTTCACCATTTTAGTTGCCCTCCTTTGGACACGCTCCAGTTTCTCCACATCCTTTTTGAATTGTGGTGCCCAGAACTGGACACAGTATTCCAGGTGAGGCCTGACCAAAGCAGAATAGAGTGGCACTATTACTTCTCTTGATCTAGACACTATACTTCTACTGATGCAGCCTAAAATTGCATTGGCTTTTTTAGCTGCTGCATCGCACTGTTGACTCATGTTCAACTTGTGGTCTACCTGGACTCCTAGATCCCTTTCACACATAGTCTCATTCAGCCAGGTGTTCCCCATCGTATATCTGTACTTTTCATTTTTCCGCCCTAAGTGCAGTACCTTACATTTCTCCACATTGAATTTCATTTTGTTAGCTTCGGCCCAGCTTTCTAGTCTATTCAATTCATTTTGAATTTTGATCCTGTCCTCTGGAGTATTAGCTACTCCTGCTAATTTGGTGTCGTCTGCAAATTTGATAACTATGCCCCCAATACAGTCATTCAAGTCATTGATAAAGAGATTGAATAGCACTGGGCCCAGGACAGAGCCCTGTGGCACCCCACTGGTCACTTCTTTCCAAGTTGAAAAGGAGCCATTGTTGAGCACCCTTTGGGTTCGGCCAGTCAACCAATTACAAATCCATGTAACAGTTACTTTGTCCAGCCCACATTTTACCAGCTTGTTTGCAAGAATGTCATGGGGAACCTTGTCAAAGGCCTTACTGAAATCAAGATATACTATATCCACAGCATTCCCTTCATCTACCAAGCTGGTAATTTTATCAAAAAAAGAGATCAGATTTGTCTGGCATGACCTGTTTCTCTGAAACCCATGTTGACTTTTTGTTATTATGAAATTACTTTCCAGATGTTCACAGACTCTCTGTTTAATGATCTGCTCAGGAATCTTTCCTGGTATTGATGTCAGACTAACTGGACGATAATTGTTGGGATCCTCTTTTTCCCCCTTTTTGAAGATGGGGACAACATTCGCCCTCCTCCAGTCCACTGGGACTTCTCCTGTTTTCCAGGAGTTCTCAAAGATTATTGCCAATGGTTCCGATATTACATTTGCCAGTTCTTTTAATACCCTTGGATGTAATTCATCTGGTCCTGGAGACTTATATTCATTTAGATTAACCAGATGTTTCTGTACTATCTCTTTGCTTATTCTGTGCTGAAATTCTCCTATTCTGTCCTCTGCTCCATTATCCTCAGGTTGAGCACCCTTTGTCTTTTCTGAGAAGACTGAAGCAAAGAAGGTGTTGAGTAATTCTGCCTTTTCTTTGTCCCCTGTTAGAATTTCTCCATCTTCTCTGCACAGTGGCCCTATCATTTCCTTCTTCTTTCTTTTGCTATGGACATACCCCCAAAAGCCCTTTTTATTGTCCTTAACGCCTTTAGCAAGCCTGAGCTCATTCTGTGCTTTAGCTTTTCTGACTTTATCCCTACACGTGCTAGCTATTTGTTTGAATTCCTCTTTGGTGATTTCCCCATTTTTCCATTTCTTATACATGTTCCGTTTAAAACATAGTTCACTTGCAAGTTCCTTAGTCATCCATCCTGGTTTCTTGAGACACCTCCCATTTTTCCTCCTCGTTGGCACGGTTTGAAATTGTGCCTTCAGTATCTCCCTTTTGAGAAACTCCCATCCGTCTTGAACTCCCTTCTCTTTTAGTATTCCTGTCCATGGGATCACCCCCAGTATTTCTCTAAGTCTAGTAAAATTAGCTTTCCTAAAGTCTAGGATGCGTGTCTGGCTATGCCTGGCTTCTCCTTTCCACTGTATAATAAACTCGAGGAGGACATGATCACTCCCGCCTATGAGTGCAAGCAGTCCCAGGAGAATGGCCATGCATGTACCATGGGGGGGGGGGGGTGCAAAATGAAACCCCTGAAAATAAAAAGGTGTGATTAATAGAATGTCCAGCTGGCCAATCAGGAGGCAGCTGAGGGCCAACCAATAAGATTCAAGTTGGGAGCACTTTAAACGCTCAGGCTGACAGTTGGAGAGGGAGTTGGAAGTTGAGAGGGGTTGAACAGAGTTAAGCCAGAGAGAGGGCTTTTTCTTGAGGAGTTCCTGAGAGCACTGTAATTTTAGTAGTTGAAACATATAGAGAACTCTAGAGAAGGGAGTTGCTGGTGTGTTATCTCCTGAAACAGATTGCTAGCCTGTGTGGCTACAGTATTAAAAGTGATTTGGAAACAAACACTGTTATATGTAACCAAACAAGTCTACTGTAACAAGCTTTGATACAAGTTATATGTTTTCCATGCTGTTTTAAAATAAACTTTTATTCTGGTTTAAACATCACTTGGCCTATGTTTTTAGAATAAACCATGCTACTAATATTTTAATGTTTGGTGGGGGACATCATACAAAGAATAGTGTGGGTCCTTTACACACAATTTAGTGAGATAACGAATTACCACAGGACTGCCATCCAGAAAGTCAGTGCTTAAGGGTAAAGGTGGCAGGAGTGTGCGCTACATAAGAGTCCACTGTACCTTTATTAATTCAGCCTAGAATTACAGTGGTAGATGTTTGTGGAGCAATGATGTCACCCTTCCTTAGGTTTTCACCTGGTGCCTCTGACCCCCCAGCACTCCCTAATGACACCCCTGGTGAACTACTTTCATGGCATGAATTGATTCCTCCCACACAAAATGACCATCAGATCCTTCTCTGTAGGAAGAAATATATAAAGTTTCTTGTTTCAGATGAACAATGTGATCTTGTGGTATTTCCTAGTTTGGGTAGGTCGTGGTGTGAGTTGATTCAATTAACTTAACTGGCTTAAGGCCAAGAAGCAGCAGAAATCAAGAAAACTACAAGATCAGTCTTATTTAGGAACAATAGAAAACAACACAATATAGAAGCCTGAACCTGACACACAGTCAGAACAACACACTCTGACTTGTTCCAACTGAATCATGCAAAAACCATGCACACTCAAGAAGCAAAGCTCAGGGAGAGAGAGAGAGAGAGAGAGAGAGAGAGAGAGATGCTAAAGCCACTGCTCAGTTGTGACTAGTTTAAATGTGTCATTATATTCATTTGTATTAAAAAAAACAACTTTCAAAGCATCTCCAGAGAAGAAAAAAATCTGCTGTTAAAAGTTGCAATAACTTTTTTAAAAACTCTTAAATATACTACAGATTTTCCTGACCTTTGGTGTATTTTTTTATTCTTAGTTATTTTCAAGTTCAGATTTCTGACTGTTATGACTTCTGATTTATGCTCTGGTTCTGATTTGCTCCTTGGGCCTTCCTCCTGGCTTACTCTTTGGAATGGATTGCTTGGTATGGACCACTGTCTTGTCCCATGACTTTTGGTTTATCCCATTGTACAACCATATTTGCATCCTGATGTTCTTTAAGATTAAAATAGCTTTTCTGTGATTTTCTAAATGATAATATTATTCATGGAATCCACGACACACTATTAATACTCAGTGAGGTTCACATCTCATTATCAAATGGTAATAACAAAACATAGGGAATAGCTCTGATCATTTTATTTATTCATTCATTTCATTTCACTTCTGTGCCACCTTCCTCTCAGGAAGGAACCCAAGACAGCTTACATTTGGTGACCTTCCAAATTTCCCAGAGGTTTCTGGATAACCACTGATGGGTACAAAATACTAAAGTAGGTGCATTTTGTTCTGGTCTTACAAAGCAAATCTTGTGTTGTTGTTGTTGTTAACTGCTCTTGAGTCAATCCTGACTCATAACGACCCTGTGGATGAGATATCTCCACCACCCCCTGTCCACCACTGCTCTGTTTAGGTCCTGTAGTTTCAGGCCCATGACTCCCTGATTGAGTTTATCCATCTGGCCTTCTTCTCTTTCTACAGCCCTCTACCCCTCTTAGCATTATTGTCTTTGCTATTGAGTCATGCCTTCTCATGATGTGACCAAAGTATGAGATCCTCAGTTTAAATAATCTAGGCTTCCAGGGAGATTTTGGCTTGATCTGTTCAAGAGCCCATTTGTTTGTCTTTTTGGCTGTCCATGGTATCCTCTGAATTCTTCTCCAGCATCACCTCTCAAATGAGTTCATTTTCTTCCTATTGGCTTTCTTCACTGTCCAGCTCTTGCATCCATACATGATGATGGGGGATACAATGTCTTGGATAATTATAAATTTAGTGTTCAGTTGTATATCTTTTCTGTTAGGATCTTGTCTTTCATAGTTCATCCATATCTACCTTCCCATTCCTAGTCTTTTTCTGACTTCTTGACTGCAGTCTCCATTCTGATCCAAAGTATGGGAACTCTTTATCGATGATGATTGATCCAAAGTATGGGAACTCTTTATCGATTTCCATTTCCTCATTGTATGGGTTGAACTCATGTAGTTCCTCTGTGGTCATTATTTTTGTTTTCTTTGTTCATCAGTAAGTCTGCCTTTGCACTTTCTTCCATGACCTTCCTTAGTAATTGTTCCAAGTCTGTGATGTTTTCCACTAGTAGCATGGTGTCATCTGCATATCTTAGGTTATTGATGTTCCTGCCTCCTGTCTTCATTCCTCCATCTTCTGAGTCTAAACTTGCTCTTCCTATGATATTTTCTGCACACAAAAAAACACATTTGCCAGTTTGGAACCATTCTGTTTCTCCATATTCTGTTCTCACAGTAGTCTCTTGTCCTAAGTACAAACTTCTCATCAGGACTATCAGGTGTGGTGGCACTCCCATGTATTTAAGTGCAATCCATAGCTTTTTGCAATCTATGCAGTCTATAAAGCATATGCCAATTTTTTTCCCTGGAATTCCTTTGTACACTCATTAGCCATCACATGTTTGCAATGTGGACCCTTGTGCCTCTTTCTTCCCTGGATCCTACTTGCACCTCTGGGATTTCTCTTCCATGTACATTATGCAAAATGTGTGGCTGTGCTCAAGCATTTGGGTTCTAAACCACTGTAGCTATGGGAACACCTCAGAACTGCCATGGTACTGTGCTAGCCTTTAGCCTCTTAAGCCTCCTGATATCACAAAGTTTTCTCTGGTATTCCAACAGGTTGCACACAGCAGACAATGGAACATTTATATTAAGGAGACTAGCATTAGCTCTATCTAGATGAGACACATTAAAATGTCTAGTCTCAACTAAAGTCCCACTGATTTCAATAGGCCTAAAGGCAAGGCTTACTACCTCAGTAGGACTAACACTGGATTAAGGCCAGGTTTGTGGTTTTCTGCTTTTTCACAACACTGTGTGTATGCCCAACAGCACAGCTAAACTGAGTCTGCAGTGTCAGCAAGATTTTATGGGGCCCATAGGTCACTTTTCAAAGAAGCAGACAACAAAAGAGTTCAGCTGCACTTAACAGTGCTGTCTCAGAAGCCAACTTTCTAATGAATCAGACTCCTTGTATCCCCCTGAATTCCCTTGCTGCTCCAAATACCATGGCATTCATCCCCTATGAGGTCAGCATGACAACCTCTGCTTTTTGTATATGTATTTAGAAAACCACAGCTAGATGTTAGCTCTATGAAGCTTCTGTATGACATGGCCTGCCTGTGTTATTACAGTGGGAATTTTTTCAGCAGAGTTCTAGAGCATAAACAGTGATCTCTGAGTTTAGGCTCTGCCTGGATCTTGAACCTTCTCTTCATTGATCTTCATGAATGATTGTGTCAACATCTATGCATTTATTATTGATTGGCTGATTAATTAATTTTAATATTCCAGTGGTCCACAATACAGATTAAAGCACAGCATTAAAATCATTATAATAAACAGTTTAAAAACAACTATACAAGCTATCTTATTAAAAACACTACCAATTTAAAATAGTTTTAAAACATTTAAAACATACAACTGGGACTCCTCCCTCCCTTTAAAAGATAACTAGTTAATAGCCAAAAGTCTGTCTAAATAAAAATACTTTTGTCTGCTGGTAGAAAGAAATGGACAGAGTTCAACCCAGACTCCTGGGTTGGGAGTTGCACAGCTTACAAGCAGCCACTGAGAAGGATCTCTCCTGCAGGGTGACCAGACATTCTCCTTTTCCAGGACATGTCTTACATTTCAACTTTATGTCCAGTTCTCCATTTTGAGCATGACTAAGCAGCATGGATTTACATTTATATGAGTGTTTTTAATCTTTTATGTTGACATGTCTTGAATATCCTACATTTTATTGTGCCTTGTTCTTCTTTGCAATTAGGACATCTAGTCACCCTGTCTTTCCTTTTCCTCACACGCCTATAAGAGTGATGGGAGCACAAGAAAGCCCTCCCATTAAAACATGTTGCCTTTGCAGACTGCCAGTAATAGTGCAAATTGAGTTCACTTTAACTGGCCTGGCTCAGTGCTAGGGAATCATGGAAACTGTAGTTTGTTGTGACACCAGAGCTCTAGCAAAGTCCCTAGGTCAGGTTTCTTGCTATACCTACTAAATAGGGCAATACTGACTTTGTTCTTGAAAATCAAGTTAGATAATCCTATAGTTTTTAATTGATTTACTGCACAGAACAAGATAAGATTTAGTTTGTCATTGCTACACTGTGAATCCTCCCAAGATTGCTTTTAGGAAAGCATAATTGGGACTCAGATCACACCACCCATGGAGAACTGAGGTAAGAGTCATTTAGATGGTGAATGGATCCACATGGGCCAGAATACTCTGGGAGCAACCCAGAGTATTCTGGTCCCAGAGCTACCCCAAAGTCCTCCTAGTACATGGAACTCTCCATTGTGATGCCAGATGGCTGTTCTCATGCACATCCCACTGATGATGCCACTGCCATAACAAATCCCTCACTCTGGGCTCAGAAAAAGATTCCCAGCATTGATCACAGGTGTGGGTGCCTCCTTCTGGCCTCAGAGGGAGAGACTCACTGTGGCGGCAGTGGTGGTGGATGCCACAGCAGGACACGTTGTTAATAACCACTTGGCATCACAATGGAGGGCTCCAGATCTTCCAGGAAATGTGAGGTGTTTTTTAAAAAAACTTTAAATGGAAGTATATGGTGGGTTTGATGAACTGGCTGAACATCATCTGAACCATTCGCACCAGAACCAGGGACTGAGCCAAGAGGACAGGGGAAGGACATTTTATTTGGCCTGTGATCACAACCCCATAGTCTTGTCTGTCTCCTCTACTGGTTGTTATACAGTACAGCCTGTACTGGCCCAAGTTTGTGACTGAAAGACTGCACAGTTTTTATTACATTGACACTGGTTGGTTTGGGATGAATGTAATTTGTTCAAAAATGTCATTCAGGTACAAATAAATATTTTGGCAGGGACAATATGTATTTGTGGATAAGAAAAAAATGTTATCAGCTTAGCTTACCTGGATGAATGGCATCTTTCCAATTAAAATTACTGACAGTAACTCTACACCAGGCATCCCCAACCAGGTGCCTTCCAGATGTGTTGGACTAAAACCTCTGAATGTTGGTGAGAGTTGTAAACCAACGCAAAGGGAAGGTGCCAGGCTGAAGAAGGCTATTGCATGTGATCTCAGTGTCTTCTTGACACTGTTACCTGAACTTCTTTTCAACAGGAAATACCAGGGACTGATATTAAAAAGGTTAGGTATTTCCTGTTCACATGCCGTGCCTGACCATAGGGTGTGATGCTCATCTCTGTTACTAAGCTGAAAAGCCAGCATTGTCAGAGACTACTCTGTGATCATGTGGCCAACATGATTGCACAAAACACTGTTTATATTAGAACACCATTAATGCAAAATATTTGCTCTGATAAGTATTCCCCCCAACATCCTTACCGATAGAATGGAGTCATTTAAGATTTATAGGAATAATCATTACCCCTAAAGCAGTCACAGACTTCCCTCCCCTTCTTATTCTTACCTTCTCCTGAATCTACATTGCAACATAAATGTGAAATTCTGATATTCATGACAATGACCTTGGTTTTTTATTCTGAGAACATTTCTTTTATTCACCATTATCCAGGACATGGTTTGTCCATTAATAGACATAAAAGATACTAGAAATATGTAAAGAACCATCCAAACTTGCTAAAGGGGAAAAAATCTTATTATCTAAGGGTGTTATATTCAGCCAAAAGTTGCTCATAGTTTCCATGTTCTGGGCCAAATCATCCAGTCCTTCTTCATCAGGAGATTCCATTTCAGTTTTAAATACAAACACTCTATGAAGCAAGATTTGCACCCTTCCTCACATGTTTACCAGTACTGCTGATAGCTGACCAATAAACACATTAAAGAGGACAGATCTGCATAAATCCTAGTGTTTCTCCTACAAAATTTCCAAAACCCCTGGTTAACTATACACTGAGAATGCTCCCAGCTTTTTCCTTGATTTGGCTTTTTCTATGTGGACTGGGAATTTCCCACTGCCCTTATTACACCATACTACACATCTTGCTTTATCTCTCTTTTGAGTGTTGCTTAGTCACTGAGAATCTACACTGCTGTCTTCCTGCCACCATCTCATTTGACCCCAATGTTCCTTGACTTATTTTACAGATAATAAGCATCCATAACTGCATCCATCAATTTACCCCAGAATCATAAATGTTTCTGCTGGGGTTTCTGTCTGCAATTCAAACAGTACATTGTGTTTTGTAATATCGAGCTTACAGGCATTTGTGTTTTTATTATATTGTAGGGGGGATATAAAAAGCCTACATACCCTAAAGGTATCATATCCCATCTGATCTTGGCAGCTAAGCAGGGTCAGCTCTGGTTAGTGCTTGAATGGAATACCAGATACTGTGGGATATATTCTAGAGAAAGGAACTAGCAAAACCATCTCTGAGTATTCCTTGCCTAAGAAAATTCTATGAAATTTATGGTGTCACCTTAAGTCAACAGGTGACTTAGGTCCTTTGCAGACTGCCAGAAATAGTGCAAATTGAGTCCACTTTAAGGTTAGGGTTAGGGAATCATGGGAACTGTATTTTATTGCGGCACCAGAGCTCTCTGACAGAATAGGCTCAATGTCTCAGGAGGGGGAAAAAACAATTCCCATGACTCCCTAGCACTAACCCTAACCCTTAAAGTGAACTCAATTTGCACTATTTCTGGCAATCTGCAAAGGCCCTTAGTGTGCATGTGCACACACACAGGATATTCATTTTACAATTGGTTTTCATTATTACCTGTCCTCAGTGCTATGTAAGCCCCAGACAGGTGGAATATAACATTTTAGCAGAAATAAATGAAATAAACTGCCTTATACCAGATCACATTCTTTGTCTTTCTAGCTCATTATAGTTTATTATGATTGGCAGTGACTATCTAGGTTTTCTAGTAGAGGTCTTCCTATCATCTTCTACCTGAACCTCTTAAATGAACAGGTTAAGGCTTGACCCTGGAACTTTGCCTACAGTCATATAATATGTTATCCTACTACGCTATGGTCTTTCCTGAGCATAGAACATATGTTTTAAGTACTCATAAGATCAGTTTGTGAATGGTAAATCAACATGTATGTAAATCCCATTTGCTCAGTGAAATAAGCACTTGGATCTGCATCCTAAGAATGTGTTTCTGCCCAAAGCAAACCACAACCTATCTCTCTGTATACAGCAATCCACTTTTAGCCAGACTGTTATTTCTAATCTTACAGCCAAAGAAACATTCTGCATTTCCCCTTGAAAGGTTTCCATTTCAAAGAACAAGAAAGGATTAGAGGTGGAGCAAAAGAGAGATTTGCTTTGCTGCTTTCTGAACTGCCTGGCTACTGTTTGAACTTTGGGAAGGCAGCACATTCTTCCTGTAAGATTAAGACACAAAATCCAAGTGATACCGATGGTGCTCATTTGCAGGTCCAAAATCTACTACAGTGTGCTCAGTTTCACAGTAGTATGCTGGAGCCAATTATCAAGAATTTATGAAACCACATTTACATTTTTATTAGCCTAAATAAAGGAGGCCTATAAATAAAGGAGGCCTAGAGGAGTGCAGTTGACTGCAAGATCAGCAGGTTGGCAGTTTGAGGCCCAGGTGCTGCATGATGGGCTGAACTCCCATCACTAGTCTCAGCTTCTGCCAAATTAGCAGTTCGAAAGTATGCAAATGCAAGTAGATAAATAGGTACCACTTTGGTGGGAAGGTAAACTGCATTCTATGCAATCACAGAGTAGTCTCTGACAATGCTGGCTCTTAGGCTTAGTAAAGGAGATGACCATCGCCCCCTACGGTTGGACACAACTTGACAACTTTGTCAATGGGGAATACCTTTACCTTACCTATAACACATTTTAGTCTGACCAATAAAGCTGATTGTGACTTGAAACCGGAATTAAAGTAGATGAATTAAAGTAGATGAACTGGTGAAATGTAAGCAAATGTGTTTAAAGTTATGCAGGCAGAGACCTTTATGCCACTTCATACCAATGTCATTTAATCTTCCATAGTATAGAACGGGGGGTGGGGGACTGTAGGAGGCTAGGGGATACATTACTCCCTCATTTGATTTATTCCCAGATATAAATTTTGGGTATTCTGTTACTGAAACCTCTAAAACACAAGCATATGTTGGATTCATTCTCCTTCATACTTGGTGGGGGAGGGGCACACCATAACTCCATCACAAAATAAACATTTTCACCATATTTTACCCCTCCCTGGGGCCAATTTAAGCCCAAAAGAGGCTTTTCCCCCAGTTTAGGAAATGACCAGAACTCACTTCTGATTTATATCCAGTTACATCCTCCTAGAGGGCATTGTAATTACTTTGTAAAGCATTCCTATCTTTTTTTATTCAAAAACAGCTAAAATACTTAATTTTAAGCATTTTTCTTTTTCTAAAAAAAAATCCTCAAAATACTACAAGCAATTGGCCTGTAGAGCAAAACAGCTACATAGTGAGACCACATACTGTAACTATAAACTCAAAATAGCCACAATAGAAAAGGAATAATATTATACTTTATTTTGTTACAGTCATAATGGGGCTAAATTCTACCTTAATTCCTATAAAATGTATTAATTATAAGTAACTTGTTATTTGAAACATACTACTTGCAAGCTTTGAGATGGAGAAGGATCAACCATGGTGGTGTTTATACTTTTTTTATTTTAAGAGAAAACATATTTCTGCATAGCTGCAGCATTTTGATCCCACTTTGTCACAATGGTAGAGAATCCTGGAATGTGTAGAGGAGTGACGGACTGAAGTTCTCTGACAGAGAAATCTAAAAACTGCACAAAACTAAATCCCAGGATTCCATAAGATGAGGCCATGGCTGTTTAAAATGTAGGCTCAACATGATATAATTGCATGGCGTGAAAGACAGCTTGATAGCTAGAGAAAAAAGCTCAGACCTTTTCCTACTAACAGCAACAAAAATTATAGTCTCTTAAAATGCACGAGCTTGCAAAGTTCATGTCTGGAAATAAAGAACCTAAGAGCTTACAAAAGTGAAAGTGGGAGAAAGTGAGAGGGATGGCTTTCCCCATCCCCACATGATATTTGTTGAAGCTTTCCTAATGGTGTGAACATAGAAATAAACCAGAGAAATATCTGAGGCCTTGGTTGTATCTACACTGTAGAAATAATGCAGTTTAATGCCACTTCAACTGCCATGGCTCCATCTTGCAGAATCCTGTGATTTGTAGTTTTGTGAGGCACGAGTACTCTTTGGCAGAGAAGGCTAAATATCTTGTACAACTACAAGTCCCAGGTTTCTATAGGATGGAGCTACAGTGCTTAAAGTGGTATTAAACTGCATTATTTCTACAGCGTAAATGCACCCCTTGTCTGAACTGGCTTGTATCATTTGGCCAAAGAAAGAGGCTGAAATAAACTGCCACAGCATTCTACTGTCCAGATAGGAAAAGACACAGCTAGTAGTGTGCCATTCTCTCAGCTGTCCAGCTGCCCTAAGGGTCTCTTCACCAATGTCTAAGTAAGTTGTGTTTCTCCATAGAACAGGGAAACATCACATTGCCATTTGTATCAGGTGGCAAAATGCCACATGTAGGCTCTTGGTAACGAGTTCTGTTGTAAGAACAGTACACAAAGAGGTGAGAATGAAATGATAAAGAGACCAGGATCTCTTGGCTGTTTTTGTATGATTATTTTTTCTCAAGAGGCAGGTGAATCTTTCCATTCATTTCTATGTTCACACCATGAGGAAGAGTTCAACAGGGAAGGGATGGGGAAATCCATCTGTCTTACTTTCTCTCACTTTCATTTTTTTTTACAATCTCTTTATATCCCAAAGATTAAATTTACAAATCTTGATCAGTTATTTTAAAATTAATTGATTAGCTTCCCAACACACACACACACACACACACACACACACTGCCTCAGGTAGTGGAAGTCTCTCCTTTGGAGATCTTTAAATTGGATACCCAGCCTTTCAGGGGTGCTTTAGCTGTGGATTCTTGCACTGGCAAGGGTTAGACTAGATGACCCTTGGTGTACCTTCCAACTTTATGATTCATTTTTGTACATTAAGCAAATTCAATAGATGCAGTTATTTCCAGCACAGAGAGGATCAATATTGCACCTACCTGCCATACAGGTACAAATGATGGTGCACCTCTGAAAAAAGGGGACAGCAGCCCTAATTCCATTACTAAATGGATGGATACATAGGGATTCAAACCAAGACTTGTAAGAGTTGAGAATCCAAAAGCCTGCCCCTGAACAAGCAAATCTGCCAGTCTGTGGTTTTTTTTAAGTACTTTCCATGTTGACTATGAAGAAATATGCAAAGCTGTGTAAATTCTCGTTAAAAAATGAAACTGAGCACTGAAAAAAAGTTGGGGTGGTTCAGGAGACCAGGGTTCAAATCCCCATCACCCAAAGGAACACACAGGGGTACCTTGACCAAGTAACACTCTCTCAGCCTAAGAGGAAAGCAATGGCAAACCTACTCTGAAAAATCTTGCCAGGTGAGTCAGTGTGGTGTAGTGGTTTGAGCATTGGACTGTGACTCTGGAGACCAGGGTTCAAATCTCTGTTTGGCCATGGAAACCCATTAGATCACCTTGGGCAAGTCACACTCTCAGCCTCAGAAAAAGGCAAAACCCATTTTTGAACACTTCTTGCCAAGAAAACCCTGTAATACGTTCACCTCAGGGTCACCATAAGTTGGAAATGACTTGAAGGCACACAACAACAACCCCTGTGATAGGTTCACCACAGAGCTACCTTGAGTTGGAAGTAACTTGATGGCACGCAACAAAAGCAAACATTGAAAACTGGAACTACTCTCCATTACCCATTGCTAGTATTTTGTAGATAACTAAACCTAATGAGTTCAAATCATGCATTGGAATATTTTCCTAAAGAGCCCATGTCTCCATAAGAATAAGCTTGCTGAACACTAGGATTATAGACTTGATTGATATCATCTGAGACTGCAAGCGGTGGCCAAGTGAGTGGGAACTACTGTGTACTAAAATGCAGAAGAAGGAAAAAGCAGTGGCATCTTCACCTGGGCTGTCACCCAGTGCAGGGGGCAAAGTTTCTGGGTGGAGCTTCTGGGCCCCCCCAAAAGGAGCCATCTACCTTGCTGCCACACGCTGCTCTACCCATGAGTACAACAGTGTGTGGCAGGGAGAGAGCATGCTGTTTTTCTCACATGTAGAGCAGTGTGTGGCAGGGAGAGAGCATGCCCAGACCCCTTTCCATGGGCCATTCTACTCATGTGTAGAGTGGCACACAGTGAGGGGGGCTGTGCATGCTCCCTCCCTGCAATGCACTGCGTCGAGGCGACAGCAGTGAGGTGAGGGGCACTCAGCTCCCTTGGTGCCTCTCCCTCATTCTCCTCATGATGCTGTTCCCATCAGGAGAACAAAAAGATGGTACCAAGATGGAGGAGGCAACCAGGTGTCACCCAGTGTGGTCCATACACCCTGCACCTCCCTACCAATGCCACTGGGATAGAGAGAAAATGTGATGTAGTGTTTGAGTGCTGGCTTATGACTTTGGGAGACCATGGAAACCTCACTGGGTGATCTTTGGCAAGTCACATTCTCTCAGCATCAGTGAAAGACAAAGGAGATCTGGTGAGTAGAGTGGATAGTCAGATGAAGCAAGATCTGGTGAGCAGAGTGGATAGTTATGCATTCAAACCCCATATTCCTCAAAACATCCATCCTCTTGCCAGCCCTGTAAGTAGGTGCATTGTCCTGCAATGTCCTGCAGGTTGCCAACCCCTGAGTTAGTTGATAGAACCATGTCAGTGAAAAGTGTGGAATGTTCATATGCTGAACTTTGGGTTATCATGAAGTTCCTGTTCCTGCAGAAGAAAACTCCAAAGGAAGTCTGTGAGTGTATGATGCAAACATTAAGTGACAAGCACCTGGGATACTCAACTGTGAAGAAATGGTGGGCCAATTTCCAGCATGGAGAGTTTGAGACTGAAGATGCAGTAAGGTCTGGGAGGCCTTCAGCAGTGTCAACTCCTAAAATTGTTGAACATGTGCATGACCTGATTTTGACAGATCAGTGAATCTCAGCTAAAATAATTGCTGAGACACTAGAGATATCACAGGAATGCAAAGTTCAGCATATGAACATTCCACACTTTTCACTGACATGGTTCTATCAATGATGGGGGGGGGGGGGAATCAGAAATTAATAATAATAATAATAATAATAATAATAATAATAAATTTTATTTATAACCCGCCCCTCTGTTCGGCAATCGGGGCTGCGTACAACCAATTAAAAAGACAACAATTAAAACATTCCTTACACCCCCACCCTAGCCCTCCCACCCCTTAAAACTAAATTAAACTACAGTAGAATTAAAATCAAATTAACACACTTAAAATCTCATAAAATCAGTTCCAGCAAATGTGTTGTGGTGGCAGGAAGGGTAAGTGGGAAATCACATCCCATTCAATGGGTGGTTATTCTGGGAAAGCCTGCCGGAAGAGGTCCATCTTTACTGCCTTTTTAAAGGCAGCAAGAGTGGTGATAAGATGGATCTCGTCTGGCAAGCCATTCCACAGTTTGGGAGCGGTTGCAGAGAAGGCCCTCTGGGAGGTCTGCGAGAGCCTGGTCTTTATTGGTTGCAGCAGATTCCTCCCAGAGGACCGAAGTGCACGAGGGGGATCATACGGGAAGAGGCGGTCCCTGAGATAAAATGGACCCAAGCCTTGTAGGGCTTTAAAGGTTAAAACCAACACCTTGTACTGTGCCCAGAAACTAATCGGCAGCCAGTGGAGGGATTTAAGCACGGGTGTTATATGCTCCCTCCTAGATGGTCCAGTAATCAACCTGGCTGCCATATTTTGTACCATTTGAAGTTTCCGGGTTAGGCACAAGGGTAGCCCCATGTAGAGTGTGTTACAGTAATCCAGCCTTGAGGTTACCAGAGCATGTACCACAATTTCCAGATCCCTCGTGTCCAGATAAGGGCGCAGTTGGCATATCAGCCGAAGCTGATAACAGGCACTCCTGACCGCTGCATTCACCTGACTAGTCATGTGAAGTGACGAGTCTAGAAGCACCCCCAAGCTGTGAACACAGTCCTTAGAGGAGAGTGTGACTCCATCCAGGACTGGAGACTGTATTCCCAGATCTGGTTTTGGGGCCATAACTGACAGTACCTCCGTTTTGTCCGGATTTAGTTTCAACCTGTTTTTTCCTCATCCAATCCATTACCGCTCTAAGACAGTCATTAAGAAGAGAGATGCCATCTGAAGTCTGAGTCAATGATCTAGTCATGGAGAAGTATATCTGGGTGTCATCAGCGTACTGAAGACACCGTGCTCCATGCCTCCGAATGATCTCACCCAGCGGCTTCATATAGATGTTAAATAGCACCAAAGACAGAATGGCACCCTGAGGGACGCCACAATTAAGCTCAATTTTGGAAGAGCAACTGTCCCCGAGCCTCACCATCTGGGATCTGCCCGAGAGGAAGGAACGGAACCACTGCAAAGCAGTGCCTCCGATTCCTAACTCTCTCAGGTGATCCAAGAGGATGGAGTGATCTATTGTGTCAAATGCCGCTGAGAGATCCAAGAGCACCAGCAGGGTCACACTACCCCTGTCGATGCCCAAGCGGAGGTCATCAGTCAGAGCAACCATGGCAGTCTCCACTCCAAATCCCGTCCTGAAGCCGGTTTTAAATGGATCAAGATAATCGGTTTCATCCAAGACGGCTTGGAGTTGGGAAGCAAATTAGGGCTACGATCCTGCAAATATACTCTTTCAAGCTACAGTGACAGAAATATGCTCAGATTTTGAGAAATGGCCAAGAATTTTTCAGCACCTTATACAGTTCCTTCCCCATGGTTTTCTGGCCACTTGGGTCAAGCCAGCAACTCAAAGGAGTTACACTAGCACAGCAGATAGAAATATTCATTCCCAGGAAAGAAAGAGATGGGCTTTCTTTCTGGTGTACTTGTTTTCTATACAGAGAGAAATTCGTTTTATTTTGAAGGGGAAGAGTTCAAAAAAGGTATCCCCAGTTGCCCACAGTTTGAAGAAGTACAATTATTTATACCACAACATTTGCACTTTGTTAATCCATCTCGCTCTTGCTCTTGCTGTCTCCCTCACTCTCCTTTTGATTTACAGGTACATTGGAAATGTACGATCATTACAGTGCTACAGAGAAGACCTGCACTTTTCCATTTTACAAGTATTAATGCAAAGGTATTTATTGGCCACTGTAATTTACTCTATAATTCATCTACCAAAATTCTATATATTATTACCATGGGATTTCACAAAGATGCAGTCATAAAGGATGCTGATAAAAAGGATGATTTTAAACAAGAGCGATTCAGGTTAAGGCTAAGAAGTACATCCTTATTATAAAAGCAGTTTTTGCTAAAATTCTATTCCATTGTGAAATTAAGGGGTTTTTTTGGCTCTGAATTGTTTTACAAAAAGACACAGGAAGAGTCTTATACAGTGCCCATGGGATGGCAGGCCAAGGTGTATTACTTCACTTACTTCAACTTGTGGTAGCCTGTGTCACACTGGGGACACTTCTAGATATTTTGCTGAATGGAGCTCTGGACCTCTCCTTAAAAGTCCTGCTTTGATGTACTGATTCCATGCCTCTGATTCCAATTTAGTGCACGATCAATGTGATTTCACATGCTGCATAAGGTCCCTTGATTTATCATATATAGTCAACTATAAGTTGACCTCATGTATAAGTCAAGGGCAGATTTTGGGGCCAGAATTATGGGTTTTGATATGACCCATGGATAAATTAAAGAGAAAACTTATAGGAATGCAACAGAGGAGGTAAAGGATGAAGCAAAGGAAAACGATGTAAAAGCACTTACAAAATTCTGGCAGACATAACTGTTTGTGCTCCCCTAAAGGCTGGATGGATGAGGAAGGAATTACAGTAAATTGTGGCTGTGTAATGTATGAGGGAGGTGACCAGACACAGGGGGAGGGGGGTTAACAAAATGCACATATGTCAAAAAGGATGAAAAGACAAATCAAAGAAAATGGTGGCTACATTATAGCCTTAAATGCTATAATGCTAATTTTGCCCAGGAAAGCTGATAAATATATACAAATGCCTTATTCAGATTTTTTAATGTCTGGTTCCTCTTGTTGCTCCTTTGAAGGAAAGTGCCCAAAGAGCTGCCAATGTTGTCATTTTTCCCATCCAAGCATTCAAAAGGTTTAGCTGTGGTGCTGTGGCAAAGAGAGGAGAGGGGTTTGGTGCTTCTTTAATGTTCTCCTGGGATGGACTTCTCATTTTTCATCACTCTACTCAGAGAAGAAGATGATTCCTTTTTTGATTTATAGATTTATACATGAGTAGATAACAGTAACTTTTTCCCCTTGGAGCTAAATATAATAATAATAATAATAATTTTTAGTTATATCCCGCCCCTCTGCCAGGCAATCGGGGCGGTGTACAACATTACAAAACTTAAAAACAATACATCAAATTAAATCCCGTCCCTCCTTCACCCACCCGCCCATCCCCCCAAACATACAAGCAAACTAAATAACAGTAATTAAAAATACAATTTAAAAGCATAATTTTCTTCTTGTCAGCATGGTGCCGACGAAGATGTTCTGGGCAGCCCTATATAGCCTCCAGCGTCTGCGGGGGTGGAGCGGAGGAGGGGCAGCTCAGGCTGCACAGATGTTCTCCCAGGGCTGGTCCTCCGGAGATGGTAACTGGTCCTCCGCAGCCTGGAGGACGCTGCTGCTCGCCACCTGGTGCTGGCGAAGGTGTTCTGAGCAGCTCTATATAGCCTCCAGCGTCTGCGGGGGTGGAGCAGAGGAGGGGCAGCTCAGGCTGCACAGGTGTTCTCCCAGGGCTGGTCCTCCGGAGATGGTAACTGGTCCTCCGCAGCCTGGAGGACGCTGCTGCTCGCCACCTGGTGCTGGCGAAGGTGTTCTGAGCAGCTCTATATAGCCTCCAGCGTCTGCGGGGGTGGAGCGGAGGGGGGGCAGCTCAGGCTGCACAGGTGTTCTCCCAGGGCTGGTCCTCCGGAGCTGGTAACTGGTTCTCCGCAGCCTGGAGGACGCTGCTGCTCGCCACCTGGTGCTGGCGAAGGTGTTCTGGGCAGCCCTATATAGCTTCCAGCGTCTGCGGGGGTGGAGCGGAGGAGGGGCAGCTCAGGCTGCACAGGTGTTCTCCCAGGGCTGTTCCTCCGGAGCTGGTAACTGGTCATCCACAGCCTGGAGGACTCTGCTGCTCGCCACCTGGTTTAGCACTTCTCTCCAAACATGTTTGAAGTTCCATGAAATGTTGACTGTTGAGTTTAATATCTAGCAGGCATAAAGCTGTCTACCTAACCTGCATGAAACAAAGAAAATTGAAAATATGTGGGGGTAGCTGTGTTGGCCATTTAGCAAACTGAAACAAAAATTCATCAAACAGTGACACCTTTATGGCCAACCAAAATGCGCAATGTACTTGCTGCAAGCTTTCAAAGCTCTACTGGCTTCTTCATCAGGCAAGATGTTACAAACCAAACAGAAGAAAAAAATGGAGATGTTAGTCAGATGCCTGCATTTTGTTGTTTCTGTCCTTAGTTAAAATGGTATGGGGAGGGCATCTCTTGCAGTCTGGCTCCTCCTCCTTCTGGCCATGTGGCAATTGGGAGATTTTCAATGTCCAGGAAATTTAAAGTCCATTTGCATTTCAACAATGCAATCCAATCTGTCTCCATTACTGTGAGGCCACAGGCCTCCTTGTAGGCAGAGAGCAATGGTTTTCTCAAGAAGCCTCTATGTTTTTGCATCAGGAATAATTTGGTAGGTGTAGAGAACCTACACCTTAAATTTGGTATTAAATTCTTAAATTTGGATTGGATTAGCATGTTTTACCTCTATATGAAGAAGCCAGTGGAGCTTGCAACAAGTATATTATGCATTTTGGTTGGCCAATAAAGATATCACTGTTTGGTGGATTTTTGTTTGAAAGAAATTTGAGTTTCCATTGTCTCCTTTAGAAGCAATGCCAAGTGTAATTATATAGGAAGATCATCAGTAATGGGTATGTTCACTGTTTAGCTAAGATTGTCTCCAAAGAAATTTATTCTGTACCATGTCAGAATTCCAAAAATTTCATTAAAGCATCTCCAGCCATAACACATATTCCCCAGACTCAGAATACCATGGGCTGCCAGAAAAGCACATTTAATTAAAATTAATGAAATCTGACAGATTGGAATGACCTCAGTTGTAAAGATATTCTTTACTCCATTTAGAAATGGAACATTTGGGATATCATTAATAATGGGGTGGTCTGAACAGCAGCAGCAAAGTGAAATGAAATGATAATTGGTGCAATTTGTAAAGCAGTGACAATTTAATTATTGGCAGTTTTATGGGGACTGAAGGAAACAGAGAGAAAAAAAGGATTCAATTTATCACCATATTGCATAGATATATTAATACGCCAGAGGAGTCACATTTCCCATGAGTGTGCCAGGGAAGGGCTGCACCTTTGGGGTTTGATTCATTACTCATTTGGTTTGATTTATTTTCAAATATAAATTTTGGTTATTCTGTTACTAATACTGCTAGAACAAGAAATGGATAACAAGCATAAAAGCAAAACAAGAAGTTAAATGAACCTGTGGCTTGTGTTTATTTATTTATTTTAATATATTAATAAATATTCACTGTTCAGCAATTCTCTGTTCAGAATGTTGCTTCTGACTGATCAGGGCAAATCTCACAACATCAGGAAAATGGGAACTAAAATCCTAGGGCCCAAAGCTGAGGAAAGGCCCTCTCTCCATTCCAACTGCCACTGCTCTGACTGCAGAAGGAGAGAAAAAGAGGCAGTATCCCTCACTGCCATCTCCTTAATTAGATTGTCTTAATTAGATTATATGACTAGGAACAGAAAACTAGGGTTTTTTTATTGTACAGTGGTGGCAATATTTAAATAAATTATACTGAAGATGGTGATGGTGTTGCTGGCAATAATAATAATAATAATAATAATAATAATAATAATAATTTGCACCAAAAAAAAAACTTCAGACATAATCTGCAGTGTATTTAGCACCATGTTTTTCCCCAAGGCATTTACACATCTCTACCGCAGTCTCACATCTCCTGATGATGTTTTCAAGCACTGTCCACTGAAGCTGTAATCATTTTTTTTCTGTAGCAGAAAACCATCAATACATTCAATCTAAGTACTTAATGGAGGTAGAAACAGTTGGTTCTGTTGCTGCTTAGCTTTGAAGTTTGTAAGAGACTGGCAAGGATAATTAAAAAACACAAGAGATTCAAAGCAACTTTCCCTTTAATCGGTAGATATATTTAGAGAGAGGGTTTATTTTTTTTCCTGCTCGCATAAAAGCCCAGCTTTAAGATATCAAGAAGTTTAGGAAAACCATCAAAAGCATGGATTTTTTTTTCTTTTTCTACCAGTATTTTCTATTTCCTGCTTCCTAGCAAACTGGGTTATTTTTTCTTTATTCTTTCAATAAGGATAATGACCAGAAAGAAGGCTATATACATGACACTACCAAATGGTCAACACAAAATCAAATAGATTATACAAATGGAAATAAAAGATGGCGGAACACTATACTGGTGGCCAAGGCTAGACCAGGCACTGACTGGGCCACAGATCATGAATTACTCATATCAAAAATAAAAGACTCAAGAAGAAAACAAAACCAGTGATAATACCAAAATATGATCTAAGTAATATCTGAACAGAATTTACTGACAACATAAGAAACAGATTCGCACTACTACATTGCTCCTCTGCAATGCCAGGTTGGTGAAGAACAAATCCCATATAATCCATAATTTGTTAGAAGAAGATGCTGACCTGGCTTGTTTTACAGAAACCTGGCAAGGAGAGGAGAGCAGTGTGATTTGGGTTAAGGCCCTCCCAGCTGGGTATACTGTCAAGGAGCAGGTTAGGGAAAGTGGATGAGGTGGTGTCCATAAAAACACTATCACTTTGACCAGCAGACCTATCCAGAAAATGAATCACATTGAGTGTATCTACTTGACCCTGAAAGCAAGGGACAGCCTGGGGATTCTGTTGGTTTACTGACCACCCTGTTGCTTAACAGACTCCTGGCCAAGCTGACACAGCTGGTCTCGAAGTTGGTGTCTCCAAGGCTTCTTGTTCTGGGGGACCTCAACATCCCCTTCGAGTCAGACTCATTAGATCTAAAAGGTGCAACTTGGGAGTTCATGACTTCCATGACAGCCATGGGCCTGTCCCAATTAGTCTCAGGTCAAACACATTGTGCTGGTAATACACTCAATGTGGTCTTTAATATGGATCAGGAATATCCGTGGGCTGAAGCAATCCAGACTTCTGCCCTGTCATGGATGGATCATTTCCTGGTCAAGGTAGGACTGAAGGCTGCTACCCATATTCCTCCTGGGGATGGAGGACCCATTAAAATGATCCGCCCTCGAAGGTTGATGGAACCTAAAATATTCCAGGAAGCCTTGGAGGGTTTTATGGTTGGGAATGACAGCGATTCTGTCAAACCCTTGGTTGATACTTGGAATAATGACCTTACCAGGGCTATAGACATTATCACTCCCGAGCATCCTTTTCAACCCGCTTCAAATAAAAAACCTTGGTACACGGAAAATCTTCACCAATTGAAGCGGGCTGTACAATGACTAGAGCGCCACTGGTGGAAACATTAATAATAATAATAAAATTTATTTATATCCCGCTTAATGAAATCAATCCAAGCGGCTTACAATAAAAGAAAATACATACATCAAATTCACCCTTACTATTGTATTTCATCTTGGGTTGAATACTCATGACCTCATCTGAGACCGGGAATGGGAAGGGGGCAACTATTGGAGTCGCACTGGGGAATGGGAGGTATGGCTGGAACAGCAGGAACATATGTTACAAAAGAAGACGGGATCGCTGTTTGGTAGCTATCCCGCCTTCAGTTCCTTCTGTTTCTCTGAATGGCCTGGAGAGCAGACCTACCATTCCACAGAACCTCACTTTGCTCCTTTGCAATGCCAGGTCGGTTAAAAATAAGACCCACATCATCCAGGATCTTCTCCTGGATGAGGATGCCGACCTGGCTTGCTTCACAGAGACCTGGCTGGGAGATGACAGCGCTGCCACATGGGCACAGGCCCTCCCAGCCGGGTACTCTGTTAGTGAGCAGGTGAGGGGAAGTGGGCGGGGGGGGCGGTGTGGCTCTGGTTCATAAGAACACCTTGATCTTGACCAGGATACCTATCCGGAACACAGCCCACTTCGAGTGTATGTACCTCAGCCTGAAGACTAGGGATAGTTTAGGGATTTTGCTAGTCTACTGACCACCCCGTTGTCTAGCAGACTCCCTGACTGAGCTGACGCAGCTGGTCTCTGAGCTGCTGTTGGAGACCCCCAGACTTTTAGTTCTGGGGGACTTCAACATCCCGCTCGAGACCAGCTTAACAGGTGCGGCTCGGGAGTTCATGGAGACCATGACAAACATGGGCCTATCCCAATTAGTCAACGGGCCCACACATTGTGCGGGTCATACACTCGATGCGGTCTTTTGTACGGAACAGGAATATCCGTGGGCGGAGGTGGTAAGCACCTCCGCATTGTCATGGACGGATCATTTCCTGGTCAAGATAAATCTTAGAGCCAGCATCTGCCCCACCGGGGGTGGTGGACCTATTAGAATGGTCCGCCCTCGAAGGCTGATGGATCCAATAGGATTCCAGAGAGCCTTGGAGGGTTCAATGGTAGGAAATGCCGGTGACCCTGTTGATACTCTGGTTAACATCTGGAACACCAACCTTACCAGGGCTATCGACACGATCGCTCCCAAGCGTCCTTGCCGTCCCGCTTCTAACCGTAAGCCTTGGTATACTCCGGAGCTGAGGTGTATGAAGCGGCATGGACAATGACTGGAGCACAGGTGGAAGAAGACTCGACTCTTATCTGACAGAACTCACCATAGGAACTTTCTTCGTTCCTATTGGGAGGCAATACTTGCAGCGAAGAGAGTTTTCTCCTCTGCACGTATTGCGTCTGCGGAGTCTCATCCAGCAGAGCTGTTTAAGGTGGTAAGGGAGATGACGCAGGTACCCCCTGTGCCAAATCCCTTGCTTAACCCGACAACGGCCTGCTGTGACGCTTTCAATAACTTCTTCACAGATAAAATCTCTCAGAAACTGGAGCGTGTCCAAAGGAGGGCGACTAAAATGGTGAAGGGTCTGGAAACCAAGCCCTATGAGGAGCGACTTAGGGAGCTGGGGATGTTTAGCCTGGAGAAGAGAAGGCTGAGAGGAGATATGATAGCCGTGTTTAAATATTTGAAGGGATGTCATATCGAGGAGGGAACAAGCTTGTTTGCTGCTGCTCCAGAGGCTAGGACCCGAAACAATGGATGCAAGCTGCAAGAAAAGAGATTCCACCTCAACATTAGGAGGAACTTCCTGACAGTGAGGGCAGTTCGACAGTGGAACACACTCCCTCAGAGAGTAGTGGAGTCTACTTCCTTGGAGGTCTTTAAGCAGAGAGGCTGGATGGCCATCTGTCAGGGATGCTTTGATTGGGAGTCCCTGCATAGCAGGGGATTGGACTGGATGGCCCTTGTGGTCTCTTCCAACTCTATGATTCTATGATTCTATGATTCTATGAGATAAGAGCCGACTTAGACGCTACCATTGAATCAGAGTCAATAGGCGAGGCGTCCAGCGACTCCGTCGATGTAGTTATCCTGGATCAGCTTCAATCTGTGAGTACCGAGGATGTGGACAAGCTGCTTGGGAAGGTGAGGAAGACAACCTGTCCTCTCGACCCTTGTCCATCATGGCTGGCCGTCCGGGGGGGGGATGCATTGAGGAGGCTCCTTATGGAGATCATCAATGCATCTTTCAGGGAAGGAAATGTTCCACCTTGATTAAAGGAAGCGGCCGTTAGGCCGCTTCTGAAAAAACCTTCCCTGGACCCCCTGGATATGAGTAACTACAGGCCTGTATCCTTGTTGCCATTTCTGGGCAAGGTGTTCGAGAGGGCGGTGGCTCTTCAGCTCCAAGCGGTCTTGGATGAAACTGATTATCTAGACCCATTTCAAACTGGCTTTAGGACAGGCTTTGGGGTTGAGACTGCCATGGTTGCCTTGACCGACGATCTGCGTCTGAGCATCGACAGGGGTAGTGTGACCCTGTTGGTGCTCCTAGACCTCTCAGCGGCTTTCGACACAATAGACCACAGCATCCTCTTGGGCCGCCTGAAGGGGCTAGGTATCGGGGGCACTGCTTTGCAGTGGTTCCGGTCCTTCCTCTCGGGTCGGTCCCAGAGGGTGCTGCTCGGGGACTGTAGTTCCAGTAAGAGGGAACTCACTTGTGGGGTCCCTCAGGGAGCTATCTTGTCCCCGATGTTATTTAACATCTATATGAAACCGCTGGGTGAGATAATACGGAGTTATGGTGCTGGGTGTTATCAGTACGCTGATGACACCCAAATCTATTTCTCCGTGTCTTGTTCGTCGGCCTCGAATTCCAATGGCATCTCTTCTCTCAATGAATGTCTTCGGGCGGTAATGGGCTGGATGAGGAAAAATAGATTGAGACTGAATCCAGACAAGATGGAGGTGCTCACGGTATCGACCCCGAAACCAAGAATTGGGTTGCAACCTCCATTCCTGGATGGGGTCACACTGTCCTCCAGTGACTGTGTTCGCAGTCTGGGGGTGCTCCTTGACCAGTCGCTCCTGATGACAAATCAGGTAAATGCGACGGTCAGGAGTGCCTGTTATCAGCTACGGCTGATACGCCAGCTGCACCCTTTTCTGGAAGTAGGGGATCTTGAGACTGTTGTGCACGCACTGGTAACCTCACGCCTCGACTTCTGTAATGCGCTCTACATGGGGCTACCCTTGTGCTTGGTTTGGAAGCTACAGTTAGTTCAGAATATGGCAGCCAGGCTTGTTTCAGGTACATCTAGGAGGGATCACATCACCCCGGTTTTGAGGTCCCTCCACTGGCTGCCTATTCACTTCCGGGCCCAGTACAAGGTGTTGGTTATTACCTTTAAAGCCCTAAATGGCTTGGGTCCTAGCTATATCAGAGACCGCCTCCTCCCGTATAATCTCCCCCGTGCGCTCCGTTCTTCTGGGAGAAATCTCCTAGAGCCTCAGAGAGTGAGGCTCTCTACGACCTCCCAGAGGGCCTTTTCTATTGTTGCCCCCAGACTCTGGAACGGCCTGCCGGACGAGATCCGTCAATTAACATCTTTGGACAGTTTCAAAAAAGCTGTCAAGACGGATCTCTTCCGGCAGGCCTTTCCAAACTAAATGACCCGGCCCTGGCCAGCTCCCTCCTTCCTTTCAATCCTGGCTCCTATTCAATACTAGCAACGAGTTTGCTTGCTACAATTGTTAACTGTTCATTGTTAGTTTTTACATTTAATTCTTTTATATTCTTGATGTTTTAATTGTATTACTGTTTAATATTGTTTTAAGGGGGGGAGGGATATCTTATTACTGTAATTTGTTTTTTAAACAAAATCCCCAGTGCAGCAAAGTCAGTGTTAACTACACAGTCTCGGAGATACATAGTAACTCTACCCAAAGGGATTACCAAAAGGATTGTCAGATGGTCCGAGGTTCGAGGTATCAGATAGGCAGGTCGATAAGCAGTCCAAGGTCAAGGTTTCCAGGTGGTCAAGATGATCTAGGAGACACAGAGCCAGAGACAGAGTCTTTCCCTTAGAGGAGTGAGTCAGTTATCTACTTGCAAAGCACCACACATGTTCCAGGTTCTTAAGAAGGCAAGGAGCCGGCCTTCAGCTGTGTCTGATTACTAACACGCTTCTGCTGAAGCCTCCATGATCTTCGCAAGCCCTCTCTTTCTGCTCGACGCTCCTTAAAGATAGGCACACTGCCCAGATCCTTCTCCCTGTCTACAGCATCAGGCAAACCTGACTGCTGAACCTCTGGAGGGGCCACAGCCTCTGCTCCAGCAGAGCTAGGGCCAGCCTCTGGCTCTTCCACTACAGGTTCAAGTCCCAGGGGCTCCAGCTCATCCCCTGAGTCCTCTGAGTCATCCTCCAGGCTGGGCATGACAAATAAATTACAACGCCCCAGGTCAGACTCAAAAGCGCTCCTCATCCACCAACAAGTGGTGGAGCCACGGAAGGAACGCAGAGTCAGAAGGCCCAAGGCCGGGACAAATTACTCTGGAAAAGCCTGCCGGAAGAGATCTGTCTTGACAGCTTTCTTGAAGCTGTCTAAAGATGTCAACTGACGGATCTTGTCCGGCAGGTCATTCCAGAGTTTAGGGGCAACAACAGAAAAGGCTCTCTGGGAGGTTGCCACGAGCCTAGATTTTAGTGGCTGCAGCAGGTTCCTCCCAGAGGAACAGAGAGCGCGGGGAGGATTGTATGGAAGGAGGCGGTCCCTGAGATATCCTGGACCCAAGCCATTTAGGGCTTTAAAGGTAATAACCAACACCTTGTACTGGGCCCGGAAGCTGATAGGCAGCCAGTGGAGGGACCTCAAAACCGGAGTAATGTGGTCCCTCCTAGATGAACCAGAAATAAGCCTGGCTGCCATATTCTGAACCAGCTGAAGCTTCCAAACCAAGCACAGGGGTAGCCCCATGTAGAGCGCATTAACATTGATGTTTATCTGATAAGACACATCATAAGATCATGTTAGATTCCTATCTATGCTACACATATTGCATCTGCAAAGTCTTGTCCAGCAGAGCTGTTCAGGGTGGTTAAAGAATTAACTCAATTACCTCCCACCCTGAACCCATTACTGGAACCAACTAAAGCCTGCTGTGACACTTTTAATGACTTTTTTGTAGATAAAATCTCTCAGATAAGGGCCGATCTGGATGCGGGCATTATAACAGAAGCAATAAGAGAGATATCTAAAGACTCTGTGGACTTTGTTACACTAGATCATTTTGAGTTTGTTAATACCGATGAAGTGGACAAGCTTCTTGGTAGTGTAAGGAAGACAACATGCCCTCTTGATCCTTGCCCATCATGGCTGACAGTCCAGGGAGGTGATGCAGCAAAAATATTATTACAACTCGTCATTAATGCATCCCCCAGAGAGGGGGAATTTCCATCTAGTTTGAAACTAACAGTGGTTAAACTGCTCCTGAAAAAACCCTTCCTTGATCCCCTGATGAAAAATAATTACAGGCCAGTCTCTCTTTTACCATTCTTGGGCAAGATGATCGAGAAGGCAGTTGCCTTCCAGCTAGTCTTGGAGGAAGCTGACTATCTGGACCCATTTCAAACCGGTTTCAGGGCAGAATATGGAGTTGAGACTGCCATGGTTGCCTTAGTCGATGATGTCCATCTGGGAATAGACAGGGCTATGAAAGAACTAGAAAAGATTCTAAAATGCAAAGATATGAGAGGGTATCGTAAATTTTTAATTATCACCTTTAAAAAATTTTGACAGAAAGTTTGTTTTGATTTGTAGTTGCAAACATATCTCTACGTAGTCACCATCCAGATTTACACATTTTTCCCAGCGTTTCTTGATCCTCCAAATACTGTTATTGTAGAAGTCTGCAGATGGCGCAGATTTTACACTTTAGTCACTTCTGGCACAACCTGTCACAAAAATCAAGGACACAATAAGCTGATTTCTACACTTTGGGACCAATGATGACATTGACAAAATTTCATCAAAATATCATAATAACTTCTGGATGATAATTATTACTTTATGATACCCCTTGTAAGGTTCAATCTGTACACACACATATATATTCAAGCTGAGGATGGGTGAATCCATAGATAAGGAATGTGTGGACACAGAAAGCCAACTGTGTATTCGTCATGATAGTTCTCAATTAAGAATCTTTTTAGAAGCATTTTTACAACTCCTTGAATGGCCAAAATGATCAAAAACATAAAACCAACCTGAAGTGACTCCACCACCTGAGCTCAGAAGGTTACACAATTAGGAAATGAGCTTTAAATTTACAAAATTCAGACTTCTGATCTTTAAAAAAGCAAAATTGTTATGTGCATACTGTAGCTGATTGTATGGACCTTAGTCTATGCTACACTGTGAGATATGAATTGATGTTCAGTCTGCTTTTAATATGATGACTTAAGAGGTTACCAGAAGCACTAAGGATCCTTCCAATTTGGGATCCTTCCATAACAGGATCAGAGGCTATAGGTTTCCATGTCAATGGGTTGATGAATCTGCCCTGGATTTTAGTCTGAACTTTAAAGGGGATAGCCATGGTGACAGATGAAAACTCCTTGAAAATACAGTTTAAAACTCTGAGTGAATTCATCACCCCACTGATATGGGAGCCACCACCAGCTGCTGCTCAGCACTTCTCCAAAACTATCCTTAAATCATTTTGAGAAACAATAAAAGGTTCATCACAAGCACAGTCATCTGCAATGTCTTTGTCTTGATCAAAATAGGGAATTTCAAATTACATCTTCCATATCTACTGTGACAAATATAACATAGTTTTATAAGATATGTAATTTACAGTATTGGAAATATTACCCATTTTTAAGTCTTTTTTCTATTCCAAATATGAGACTGATGGCTGAGGACTGTGTTATGATTAGAAAAAGATGAATTACTCATAACATTTTCTCCAAACATTAGCAAAGGGTGGGGGGGGAGAGAGAGAAAAGAAAAGTAGTTCATAATCTCTATGTTCAAAATGCTTTACATTCACTTTCTAAGCAGAGGTGAATTCTTAGATGTGGGAAATTCAGACAAGGAGTTTGGTTGTAAATAAAATAATTCTGCATTTATGTTTTATAGTAGAACATTTGAAATAATAATATTTGATATACTTTTACCTCCATAAATTTAAACAACCATTTAAACCAGCAATGATAAACCATTTCCTCCCCCACCCCACAACATGTTTCTGATCATTTTTACACATCACTTTTCAACCTTTTGGCAAAGAGAAAGTCAAGTGACTTTATCATCTGTCAAATATGGATTGTGGTATCTTTTTTGTCCATGCAACTCTACTTGTGACAGATTCAGAATGATAATATTGACCTTTTGTCACCAAAGCTGCTTGGCTTTCACCTTCTGGAGTGTGTATATATATATATATATATATGTGTGTGTGTGTGTGTGTGTGTGTATATATATATATATATATATATATATATATATAGTGTTCTCTCCTCCCAGGACCAGATTTATCATTACACAATATGAGGCAGATGCATCAAGGGAAAGATTTATTTATTTTTATACATTTTTATTTCAAGGATTTTTATCCCACTTTTCTCCCACAATGGGATTCAAGGTGGGATTCAAGATGCCAGGGAAAGAGTAGTAGATCTTCAGTCTTCTTCCTGACCACCACCACAACACATTATCTTTTGTTGAATGCAGAGGTTCACATATCATACTTGATCTGCTCCTATAAACTAGCATGCTTATTAACCAGCATATACCTATAACCTAGCATGTAAGATTCAATCCAATCATCTTCCTATGTACAATGGGTGTGGAGGCTACCTTGTCATCCTCAAGCAACAAAATATTTGGGCTATCCCTACCCACTACCCATTCTTTCAGACTCTGGGATGGAAAGCTTATTCTGTCTGGCCTATCTTGATGCAACAAATGTCTGGAATTTTCTCTTTCCTGCCTTCCAATAAAGCCCATATGGCATCCCTATAGAGAGATGGGACCCTTTCACACTATACAAACATAATGAAGCACTATAGTTCCACTTTAATTGTCATGATTCCTTTAATTGTTCCACTTTAATTGTCATGAATCCCTTCCTGGGATTTGCTGGTTAAAGTAGGCCATTTAGAAATCTCAGCCAGTGATCTCTAGCACCATGCCAGACTATAAACCCCAGGATTGCAAAGGATGTAGCTGTTGAATCACAGTGCCATAATAGTGCAGTGTGAAAGGATCTCTGGTATCTCTAGTTCCACTTCTCATAGAAGACAGCCTTCATGGTGATAGCCAAGTCTGACAAGATTGGCACTGAGATTCTGACACTTCTGTAGTGATGCCTGTTCTGCTGAATAGGTGGACGAAACAGCTAAAAAAGCAATGCTCAAGTAAGAAATGAGGTAGGCAATCCCCTAGGTAGTATGTGTACTGGCGGATGAGGCAGTCTAACCCAAGGAGGCAGTATTCATATATAACAAACATATGTCTAGAGAGCCAATGACTAAACATCCACCTCTATGATGCTACATTGCAAATTCCTGAGTCTGCTATGTATCTCTTCAGTACAATAACAATCTGCTTGTCTCTCTCTGCTTTGGAATCTGCTGAGAAGTGTAGGAACTGCATGACTACACTGCTTATGCAATTTAGCAACACCAACCATTGTCCTGTTTCCTAGGTGGCATGGGGATGTGATGTCAGGACAAATGTCTACATTACCCAAGCAATACAACAGTGCATTTTCTTCCCATTGCTTGATGCAACAGGAATCTTTTAAACAAATGTGTAGTTCTTCCAGTACTCCATAAAGCATTGGCAACAGAAGTGCAATTTGATAATTTCCAAATCAGGCAGTTTCATCTTGAAGCTACCCTGCACTAACTGGGATGGATTAGATCAAAGCTGGTCTTCACAATAGGCAGAGTGAGGCCACTGCCTCAGGCAGCACACTGTTAGATGTCATCAAAAGGCAGCAAACTACTAGCTATTTAATCTCTTATTATTGAATGCATACTGCCCAGGAGGAGAGAAGAATTTGTGTGGTATTTTGCTTCCTATGCCAAAATAACTCCATTATTATTTCACTTGATTTGAGTGGGGGGAAATACAGCCACCCAACTCACTAGGACAGTCTAGTTTCTGGGGAGAGGGAGCGTCGGGCTGCGGGCACTCTCAGCCTGGCTGGGCAGATCAGCTTGCTCCCTGATTGCACCAGGAGCAATCCCAAGGGCCTGGATTAGTTGTTCAGGCCATTTCAGGGGTGGGACTTCCAGCAACCATCCAGGACTACAAATTCCAGCAGCCATTGTGGCTGGAAGCCCCGCCTGTTTTGTTCTGGTGGTGGTCTCCCTGATTGGCTGGGAGGCCAGGATGGGGTGGGATTTCCACCCAGTACAGGCCCTGATTGGTGGATGGGCCTATAAAGGGTCACGTGACTGAGGTGGATGGCACTGGGGCATGCCTTTTTAGAGCAGCCTTTGTCACTGCCTTCTTTGAGGTGCTGTGAGTGGATAAAATGGTTCCCTCCTCCAGGTTGGATGAGTTCAAGTGTTCACTTCAGCAGGAGGATGTCTCTGTGGTGGTCAAAACTGTATTTTTAGTCCTTCACAAGTCCAAGTGTGACCAGTTGGACAAGGAATACACCATTGTGCTGAGAAAGCTCCATGGTTGCTGCCTGTGCCCTGTCCAGGCTTTACACAGATACCTGGCATCCCATCTGCACACCACAGGCCCTCTGTTTGCTCATGACAATGGGACTCTGCTAACCCAGTTCCAATTCATGTTGGTGTTCTGTATGGCCTTACAATGGGCTGGGCTGCTAGAGGATGACTTTGGTGGACACCCGTTCTGGATAGGGACCACCACTACTGCGGCGGGATACGGACTGCCTGTGAACTCTATAAAGAAGATAGGCAGGTGGAAGTCTGGGGTATTTGCTGGTTATGTCTGTCCAGGCTTAGACCCTTGCTTGAGACAGCCATGAGAACTGTGGGAGCAGATTGGGGAGAGGTTTCAGGGAGGTTGGTGGAAGGTAGCCCCCACAGGGAGGGGCTGGCCTTTTGTGGCAGTAGCATGGGGTGTGGATCTGATGGACGTGGTTTCCTGTATTGGAGAGTACAGGATTGGGAGTCCCAAAGTGACCAGGGGGTGCTGGGAGTGGTGAGGTGTTGCAATTGCAGGGGCAACACCTGAACAGTGTCTCCCAATGACAAAGGGGCAAACATGCGATCAGTTGGTCACCCCTTGTGTCATCCCAAAGTCCGGCCGTGACCAGGCTTTTTGGTTCATTGAACAAAGGCAGGTTGGGCAATGACAGATCCAGGCCCATGCTCTCAGGCCAACCTACCTGTCAGCTGTATTCAATAAAGTTGTGGCCTTTTCCTGCCAATTGTGTGTCCCGGTGTTATTCCCTGCGATGGCTCACCTTCCCTTGCAAGTGTTTTCTTTTGTTTCATTTTGTTTTCAGACTAGCTGACATTCCCAGAATACAAAACTTGCCTGATGCATACAGAGCTTTCCAGAGTTACTTGTTTGGACCACAACTCACAGAATTCTCCAACCAGCATGACCACTGGCTTTTCCAAGTTCTGATTCAGTACTGTAAGAAAAATTTTCATTACTTTCTCCAAAGATTCCAGGCATTATGGTACCATAAAGCAAAGTATGCACCTGTTAACATGTGTTCTGAGTTCTCAGCAGATGTAAAGATATATAGTATTGAATACAAAAGGTCAGAACAAAGCACTGAAGAGGAATACATTATAATAACATCAAAGTTCTGGAGCTAGAAACTGATGGGTCATGTATCATTTTAATCTCCCTGATGTTCTAGGACATGTAAGGAACAGATAGATAAAAATCAAAGACAGTGCAGTCAAAAAGATTTTTCACATCAAACCCTACCAAAGCTGATAGTAATCTCAAAGGTGACTGCTTCCTTTGAAGGCAAATTATACTGTTTAAATGCAGACAAGTTGCTTTTCATGCTTTGTGGCAGTGATATATTTCTTACTAATAACATTAACAGTGAATGAAACAAATGCTGCTTCAAAAGATGCTGGTATCAAGTCGGAAATGTTCTATATATTGTGGGCAAAGAATCTGCACCACACATTCTTTTATCATGTGCTTCTACTGAAACTATCCCAGGAATTAAACTGCTTTGAAATATTTAACAATGCCAACTTAACTGATCTTGTTAAGTCCGATGAATTCACTGGGTCTTGCTGATGAGAAAATATGCATAGGGTTGCAAATTAATGACTGCCGTGTATACAATTGGAAAACAGTACTGAAAAGGCATTTGAACAAAATCATCAGGGGCAGCCTCTTCCAACCTAGTTTGCTTCTGTAATTACTCAGGTGGAGCAAACAGCACTTTTAGCCAACAGACCATGAAACACTTCAGGTTAGTAAAATCTGACCAAATTTGGGTTTGGAACATTTTCTTTGCATTTGGGGCTGCTGAGTTTAGAAAAATTATAATGTGATAGAGAAGAATCATGATAGCACAGTAATATATAAAACAATGAATTATGATGAAAGAAGACTTTACACTCTGTTTTCATCATAGTTTTTGGATTCAGGTTTGTGTAATGAAGATTATTAATCATAATTTCTAGGAATAGCAAAGTGAAGCACATCTTAACTTAATACATAACTAATATGAAATTAATTGCCACAAAAATTATAATGGACAGTAACTTATTGAGCTGTCTGTCTGTCTGTCTGTTTGCCAACATTTATTTATTTCATCTTGCTGCATCACTCAGTCGATATCTACAGTTGTATTCTAATGCAAAGTTTCTTCTTTGATTTCTTCAGTATTCCAGGGCATTTACACAACAATAACAATTCTTCTGTACTGATCAAATTAACGATTAAAATATTTTAAAATGAAATAGCCTAGCCCTTGTAAATGTGATATTTGTGCAATGAACAAAAACAACAATGTGTGTATGTGCCTTCGAGCCTCCTGTCAAATTATGGTGACACCATGAATTTAATACTGTTTTCTTGGGCAGGAAATACTCAGAGGTGATTTTGCCAGTTTCTTCCTCTGAAATATAGTGTTGTTATTGTTGTTGTTGTTGTTGTGTGTACCTTCAAGTTGTTTCTGACTTATGGCGACCCTAAGGCAAAGTTATCATGGGGTTTTCTTGGCAAGATTTGTTCAGATCAGATTTATCATTGCCTTCCCCTGAGGCTAAGAGCAGGTGACTTGCCCAAGGTCACCAGTGGTTTCATGACCGATCGGGGAATCAAACCCTGGTCTCCAGAGGTGTAGTCCAACACTCAAACCATTATACCATGCTATCACCTACAGCACCTAGTATTAGTTGTCAGTCTCCTATTCAAGTATTAAACAGGGCTGATCCTGCTTAGCTTCCCAGAGCAGATGGGATCTGGTGGCTTTAAAGTATTTAGGCCCTAAGCCTTATAAGCTTATCGCACTAGTACCTGTAACGTTCCCATCGGGTCCCTGGAACATAACAATATGGGAACAGGTGTTACCGCATTAGACTATTGATAATACGATAGTAATGTTATGAGAACACATATTATCGCACAGCATTTACTGTTATATCAGTACCAGCGCTAAAGCAGTTCCTCAGCCGTCCCTCATTGGCACATGCTCACTGTTGTGAAAACCCCTATGTCTGCATTGGAAAGAATACTACCGAGAGGTTTAGGTAGCGAACATTCATTGTTTTTTCTTGTAAACACAACACAATTCAATCTACAAAAAATAAACAATATTTTTTAAATTGTCTGTGGCACCTTCCTTGCATCAACATCGGAAGAGTTGAGTTGAGTTTGTGGATGTTCTAGGACGGGAGGGGAGGAGGTTGTCTTAGCCAATCAGAACATGAGGACAGATTGAGACTGGTAGGATTATCGCACACACATCATCTGGAATGGTCTGAAAGCATTCTTGCTGGCTGAGGACACATTTTTACAGTTCTCCTGCTGGGACGGGCTACGGACTGTCAGAGCACAGAATGGGAACTCAAGGAGGATCATACCATGTGATAAAATACTTTCCGTTCCATTCTCATCACATTCTCATCACGTTCCGAGAACAGTGTGATAAGCTTATTAGATACACTTGAATTATTGCTACCATCAGTCTGGTACACTTTGGTATACAAAGTAGCCATTAATTACTGGTTAGAATTTTTTATATATAAATGGAGGTTTTTAAATATTACATACAGTGAAATGAAACTTAATTTAAGGAGAAAATTTATAAAGTTTAGTTGGTAAGCTTGAGTTTTCAGAACAGTATTAAGTTTTCATCTGGCCAAATCCTCAGTTTAAACAAAGACTATGAGACATGAATGGTCAAACAGATGTAGGATGCCATGAAATCAGCTAACCTTTATGAATGGATTGAGACTTTTCTGTGACCCTTCTTTCTTGATTTACTGATATCAAATTTGGATTACAAAAAGGCCTTCATGAACACTTATCTGAACATACTGCCTCCTGCTGATGCCTATTGGTGACTTGAAGCACATTATAATGGAATTCCTGCTATTGAAAGAGTTTGTCTTTGTGACCACAAATCCATTGAAGACTTGGCACATGTGATGTTTTGGTGTTCTTTATTTTTGGTCAAGCAGGAATACTGAGCAAATATGTTGTGACCATTGTGGAGGTCATGTACTTCATTCACTGGTTTTGACAATTTTTGCTAATCACTCTAGGTGGCAGCAGTTTTTAGTGTACAGTCTGCTGCATCAGGAAATATTTTGCTTTCTTATGATAAGTAATATGGAAATTTGTCAGACATGTACTAGCAATGACCCTAAACTGGAAGGTCCCCCAAAAGACAGGATTTAAACACAACAAATACATACAAATAAATGTATGGTTGCCAATTAATTTCTCTAGGAAAGTCCAAATTAAAGGCTATGTAAAACAAATGGATTTGTATCTCAAATCTGTAGTTTTGTCCTGCGTGTCTCACCATACAAATTAGTGCATCTATGAAATGGTATACATAGAGAGAGAGATGTCTTGTTGGACTTCCTCAGCTACCATGGGTGAAAAAGAACTGGAATGGGTACCCTAGCAATGCCATCTTTATTGTCATCCCTACCAGGAGAAGTATCTGCATCAGTAATACATGAATACATCAACTAAGCACATTTCAGAAAAGGGCATAATTAGCCATATGTGATTTTGTTACATGGATTCTGGATTGTTCCAGCATTACATGAAGCACACTCTGAAAGTCGTCCATCAGTATCAAATTGTACAAAATGCAGTGGCAGACATTTTGACTGAAGCCAGTATTCAGGTGGCTCATGTGATTCTGTTTTCAGTGATTTCCAGGCTCTACCTGGGCTGAAATCAAAGGACAAATCTTAATGTTTGAACCCCTAAATGGCTTTGGATCAGAAGAGTTAAGGGAACTTTTCCTCTTACATGATCCTATAAGTGTTTTATGGACACCTGATATGGCTAGAATTATTTCTGTCTGAGATTTTAAAAAGGAAAAAAACACTCAGTAGCAGCTGTACTTATCCCAGGCACTTTCCCAACATTGCTCTCATAAAAGAAAAATGGTCTAGGAAAATGCTGTTGTTAAAGATACTCCCATCCTGACACCCAGAATGGATTCTGAACAAGAGAACTTTGACACCGTAAAATAAATATTCCAAAAAAGGAAGTTAATAATACCACAAGCTGTTCCAGATGAAGCTTTTGTCACACTGTAGCCCTGCTTCATTCTTTAAATTTTGTAGTAACTTCTTTTTTCTTTTTCTACCATTTTCCCCATCTTTTTGCAGAAAAATTCTTAAAGAAGAATGTCTGAGAAACAGAAGCAAAGTACCATCTCCTTGCTAGATTGAGAAACATACTTTCCAACATTTCACAAATGAAAGTAGGGACACCTTCATAAATGTGTATGGCATGTGGCTGAGCAATGTGATGGTGTGATTGAAGGGTTGTGGTCAAGTGCAGAAGTGACTAATGAGAAAAAACACATAAAAATGCAGTATTTTAAACAAGGAAAACTCTAGATTGATGTACTAAATTTATGGGGAGGAACTCTAAATTAATAAACATAACAACATGTGTTTGTGTGCACCATGATGATAAATATTAAACTATATACTAGTATGAAAATCAACCAGACCCTGCTCAAAAGGCACTTAACAGTGTCAAACTAAATTATTTTTGCAGTGTGGATGCAGCCTTAGACTCATGATCATTGCATGTGTTCTATGTCCACACCCACCCTATCTGTTCAACATACATATCAGCTTCTCTAGAAAGTTCTTATGATCACCTGGAGATAAGGACAGCCTCTCATTCCGGCATATATTACAGAACTATCAAGATTTTTAAAATGGGGATAGGAGTTGGGAGAAGTCATGTACAATACCTTCCAGTCCAGGAGTTAGATGAATTAATATTAGTTAAAATGCATTTATAGTTGGCAAGAAAACATGGTTATCATAAAGACTTTGGAGCATTTCAATGGACTTTTGGGATGCTATATGGCCTTTTGGGATGCTATATGGGATGACAATAAAGACATTTATTTGGCAGTAAGTTCCACTGAACTTAATGTAATCTACATCTGAGTAGGCATGTATATGGTTGCATTCTTACTGTAAATTAACTATTGCTCTGTATAGGCAAGGCTCTTATATACCCCCTCCTTCACCCTCTGTTCACACATTATTCTCTTCACAAAGATACACATACTTCCCAGTCCCCTCCCATACAAATACATACAAATGCATGCATTCTCCTTCAGGTCTCATACTCACACCCAAGGATAAACAAACACCGTCACCCCAAATTTCTTGAGACACATAAACTGAGAAGCTAGGAAAAAAATAATAGAATCATGCTGTTGCAAGAAACCACAAGGACCATCTAGTAGTCCAACCCCTTACCATGCAGGAAGACACAGTTAAAGCACTCCCAACAGGTGGCCTCTGTTTAAAAACCTCCAAAGAAGGAAATTCCACCATACTCTGAGGCAGTATTTCACTTAACAAATCTGCAGATGACACCAAATTAGGAGGGCTAGCTAATACACCAGAGAAGAGGATCAGAATTCAAAGTGACTATAACAGATTTGAAAGTTGGGCCAAAACTAACAAAATGAATTTCAACAGGGAGAAATGTACAATACTACACTTAGATAGGAAAAAAATGAAATGCACACATATAGAATGGATGACACTTGACTTCATAGCAGTGCATACAAAAGCGATCTAGGAGTCTTAAAGTACCACAAGCTGAACATGAGTGATGCAGTGTGATGAAGCAGCTAAAAAAACAATGTAATCCTAGGCTGCATCAATAGGAGTGCAGTGTCTAGACTCTAGATGGAGGGAAGTAATAGTGCCACTCTATTCTGCTTTGGTCAGGCCTAACCTGGAATACTGTATCCAGTTTTGGGCACCAAAATTAAAGAAGGATATTGACAAGCTGGAGTGTGTCTAGAGCAGGGCAACCAAAATGGTACAAGGTCTGGAAACCATGCCCTCAGTGAAGGGGCTTAAGGAGCTGGATATGTTAAGCTAGGAGAAGAAAAATTTAACAAGTGACATGATAGGATTGCTTCAATATGTTGTAAGCTGCCCCGATTGTTGTAAGCCGCCCCGATTGCTCTGCAGAGGGGCGGGTTATAAATAAAATGGGGGGAAATCAGGTGTTTAAACAGGCATTATCCCAGGAAAGTCACATGATCACAGCTAAGACTATCACACACATTACGATAGGAGAGGATTTATCCCAGGAATAACCAGGGAATAACCAGCAACAAATCATTCATGGGATTTCCCCATTAATCATTCATTGCTGGTCATTTCCAGGATAAGCCCTCTCTAATCGTGATGTCATGTGATAATCTTAACCACAATCATGTAACTTTCCCTGGATAATGCCTATTTAAACCCCCGATTTTCCCCATGTGATAAAGTCCTAGGACTTAACAAATGTTTAAACTACTACTCCTGCCACTCTGTCCCTGCCGAACCTTTCCTCATAGTTCAGTCAGCTTTTGGGATAAAACAATAGGAAACAGAGAGACTGCCACCTTCACCCACTTATAATTGGATGTTAGAACATGCCCCCAGAGACTGTCTTTTACTCATACATTGATTGATCATTCTGAAGAAAACATCCAGTAATTTTAATGTTGCTGGTGGAAAAAACTTACACTGGAGTTCTAAATCTATTATTATAGCAGGACAGACAGTATATTGGAAACCCTGTGGGCTTCCTAGAAGACTCTTGCAGTTTTTGGGACACTTGAGGGGCATGGGGAAGCCATGTATCTGGAGATACCCTTCAAGCAGTGCACACTATATTTGACAACATACAGTTTTGAGGTTATTCAAGGAGATTTTGTGGAAGAGAAATGAATGAAAGAGAGAGAGAGAAAGAAAGAAAGAAAGAAAGTATCATAGAGGACTAGATTCTGATAGTTAATAACTAGAATAGCCTCCATTTTTCACCATCTCATTACAGAATATATCTTACCCAGGGCCCTGACTGACTGGCAATGTAAAGGTCATCACCCAATCTGCTCACTACAGAATTACAGGTCAATTGCTTAGTAAACATTACAGGCTTGCAGAGAAAATTTGCAGGGTGTAGATTGTATCTTGCTGAACAGATTTCCAACCAAAGGAAAAGCTGTCAATGAAAATTACTGCCTAGAGAATCTTAATGCTACAAATACTGGGAGGAAAATGAGCAAAGAATGGAATCCCTGGTGGCACAGTGGTTAAATGGTACTGCAGCCACTCACTCATAAACCACAAGGTTGCGAGTTCAATACTAGCCAGGGCTCAAGCTAGACTCAGGCCTGCATCCTTCCGAGGTCGCTAAAATGAGTACCCAGCTGTTGGGGGGCAATGAGCTTACAGTTGTAAACTGCTTAGACACTCCATAGCGCAGTATGAAGCGGTATATAAATGAAACTGCTTTGCTTTGTTTTGCTTTGCTATTTTGAATCCTGCCCTCCCTGAGCAAGGTGTTGAGTATAGAAATTTTCCCTGATGTGACCCAATAAGCTGTGGGGACTTGGGGTCCACCAATTGTGTCAGTGTCTCCTTAAAGTTTAGAACAATTACTAAGTGCAAGGAAGATTTACAAGAGGCTGGGTACACCTGAGGATGGTTTTTACCTCACAGTACTAACTGTGAGAAGACTCCAGGTTTGGTGAATAAAATAAGGTTTTTATTTTAGGAAACATGCAGCCAAACACATGACAGTAATTCAAACATACACACCATTCAGAGCTAACTAAAATAGAGGTATGGAAACTGGATAGCAGAGGGGTAGGGTTGTAAAGGGCTAATATTTACCTATCCTGAAGAGGAAACCATGGAAAGCAGATTGTGGCTCAGATAGTATCTCAGGGTGAGACAGTGGGTGCAAGAGGCTCTCTGTGAACACTGTGTGTGAGTAGGCTAGGCTTGGAATTGATATTTATATCTGATTTCTAGCCTCAAGGGGTATATGATAATATCTTGGAGGGTACCAAAGACCTGATGGTGTTTTCAGGGAATCAACAATAGAATTCTGGAATGACTGATGGTTTTACTTCAGATTAACAAAAGCATTGATTGGATTTAGGGCAACCCCAAAATGAGTGGATAGGAAGTTGGCTGGGAACATGCTGGGGGTAAGTAGTAAGTGTTGTCTTGCTCACCTTTATCTTTCATCTTTAGTGCTAGATAATATGAAGAAAGCCTGGAGTGAGGACAGAGTGATCACCACACCCACTTAACCTTTACATAGATACTACCTAGGTCCTCCACTTGTCTTTGGGTCAACGTTTCTTTCCCATGGGACACTTCATAATGTTTCAAAGGTCATTGCGGCCTCTTAAGAATATGCTTGGCCCTAGATATGAAAATATGAAAAATATGGACACCCCATATCCAATGTAAGAGGAGTCAGATGTGCTAGTACTCTCGAAAGGGCTGTTGTTGTTTTTTTCTATATTCTAGGTCCTATGGGGTAAAATACACCATAGGACCTAGACCATTTTGTAGCTACTGGAGGGTGGAGGAAACTTCCTTCCATGTCTAATAAAGTATACAGACATGCAAAACTCAGATGGTTAAGAAGTCAGAAAGGAGGGCTGACTGAATCACCTTGCACTTTGAAATCTGTTTTACTAATTGAAACATAAATCACCCTCACCAAAGCCCTTGCTAATTATACTTTGTATTCTTTTTGTCAAGAGCCTACTTTGATTAAAGCTCTGGAATCAGCTCAGTTCTAAACAAAGACATTCCTTCTACAGTTCACTGAGCTGCTGTTTTCCTCTTATTGAGTTCATTGTCAGCAAACAAGAGCATGGCTATGCCAATGATTTATCGGAAGTTGGAATTAGACCATCACTGGATCACTGAGTACATCTGGAATGGACTAATGAGACCTGGCTTCACTAGCAGAGAAATGGGGGGGGGGGGGTTTCACAAATATTTTAGACATGATTCATAAACCCAAAACACCTTATTTACTGATATGCTATTTATAAAGAGCTCAATTAAATCACCTAAAAAAGAGAGGGAGTTAACAAACTCTCACACATTCAGGAGTATCAATGTTGTCTGAAGCCAGTATCTCCTCCACATTACACAGGTTAGAAATAACCATTCATAATTTTGATTGCTTCTCTCAGGCATATTTATGTCACAGGCTCTGTTAAACAGCATTGAGTATCTTTTATTCCTTCCTTCTGGCAGCTGAGGGAATCAATTTGGGTTTAACCGTTTCCCTGTATAAACTAAATTTACAGCTATGAAGTACTTAAGACTTTATATGCAACACTTAAATGAGCAATGTTCATGAATGAAGGGAAGATCACTCACTAAACTGAAAGGCTTCAGTTTACCCTGGCAAAGGCACATTTTAAATGTTGGTACTTTTTCTTCTCCTTGTGGATGAAAAGCACCAAAATATGAAGAAGACTACTTAAGTTATTTCTGTCCAGCAGAGTGAGCTGCTGCACACTGGTCACCTACTTAGTCTTCCTGCCTCTGGTGAGAAGTATTTCAATTCCAATTATAATAATTTTAGGATATATATATATATATATATATATATATATAGGAACTAGTGTGGTATCATAGTTTGACCATTAGATTATGATGCTGGAGACCAGGGTGTGAATCCCCACTTGGCCATGGACACCTACTGAATGACTTGGGCAAGTCACATGCTCTCAGCCTCAAGAGAAGGCAAGGGCAATCCTCCTCTGAAAAAATCTTGCCAAGCAAAACCCATGATTTCATCTTAGGGTCGCCATAAGTTGGAAACAACTTGAAGGCTCACAACAACCATATATGAGCATAATCATATTTCATGCAGGTCAGTGCTAAGGATGGAAACAACTTTTACAATTATTCATTCCCAGGATGAAAAATTGATTTTCCAACAGCTAAGAAAGGCCCATCAGGAAGAATAATAGACTAGTAAGAATTTTCTTCTGATATTCAAAGTGCTGCACATGAATTATTCTGTGGAGAAAAACTCATGTGTTTTGTGCACCAAAACACTTTCTCTCTCTCTCTCTCTCTCTCTCTCTCTCTTTCTCTGAAGAATAATTTCAGCACAACACTTTGGGAAATACTGTGAAGAAATATTTGGTTTCTCCAACAACAGTGGAAAAAAAAGCCATATTAATTACTTGTCCTTGATCATGAGCATGAAATAGTTGAGCATTTACATCCCCAATCTTTGGCCCTCTTTGTGCTTATGCATTGTGCTTATGCTTGTACAAGCATTTAAACAGGGCCATGAATCCACCCTGCTTTTTGTCTGAACTTTAAAAGTGATATCCATGATTGTGAACATCTTTGGAAGATAGGGCTCAGTACCTCCTTGAAATATGGTCAAAACCTAGTATGGATTCACTGCCCCCCGACAAGAAAGTCACTAGTCATCTTTTCTCCCCCCACCCCCTTTTCCCACAGAGCTCTGCAGGCCAGATAACATCAAGGATATGATTTCATCTACTAAAATCCTGTCTGGAATACTAGGTGAAACTCTTCTACCCAGTGCTTGGAAAAGAGACCTATCTTCATTTTACTGTCCCACTAGGACAGGGGTAGGCAACCTTTTTGAACCGGGGGCCGGTCTCCCGAAGTCTTCCCTTCCGGTGGGCCGGGGGGGGGGAATGGCGGTGCGCGCGCTCATGCATGCGCACAACCCCCGCCACCACACGTGACCTCCCCGCGCACACTGCCGCCACCGCTGCTGCACGCACTGCCACAGCCACCTCCGCGCATGTTGCAGCTGCGGCGCGTTTGCGCATGCGCAGGAGTACTGCACATGCACAAACGTGTCACGGCCACCATCTTGGAAAACAAAATGGTGGACGCCACTCGCGACTGCCATTTTGTTTTCCAAGATTGCAGCCATGACACATTTGCGCATGCACAGTACTCCTGCGCATGTGCAAATGCGTCGCGGCTGGGATTTTGGAAATCAAAATGGCGGTCATGGCGCACGCGGCCGCACGGTGACCAAAACACATGGTGGCGGTGGCAGGCTGCGGCAGCAGCAGGGGTCCACCTGGGCCGGTAAGTGCGGGGCCCTGGGCTGGAACCAGCCTGCAGGCCGTAGATTGCCGGGCACTGCACTAGGATATCATAGCACTGTCAGTTAACACTTCCAAATGTTGGCTGATAGCAAAGCTGGCTTCACCACTCCACCTCTGCCTCTGCCTCCTCCACCACTACCACCACCACCACCACATTGAAGAGGTAGGAAAAGCAACATCAAGAGACCCCACTATTTATCTTAAGGAATTTTAAGAATAGAGAGATACTGCCTTAAATGGAGTAGAAATTAGTCCCCTACCTCATCTACAGTGCTGTCAGAGAAATCCATGAAAGCCATCCAAAAGTATAAGGACAACCTGTAATTCTAACTGGCACTTTGCTAGTTGTAGAAAAATAACATGTTCATATATCCAGGCTTCTGATTTTCTGAACAGTTTGGCTATTGAGGGATTGTTGGGCAAGGCAAGGGGAATAGTTTATTTAGAAACTGTATTTTCAGTGCTGATCCTGTAAGGGGGGGGGGGGGGGGAGAGAGAGAAAGAAAACAGAGGTTTATACTCTGATGTTCCTCTTGCAAGAGCATGAAATGTCCTAATGCCACATAGCACTATGAATTAGTGGGTGAGAGGTCTATAGTCTTGGTATGACAGCTTAGCCAATGTACACATCAAAGGACTGAATCATTAAACTGGTATGTTCCTAAACTCTGCATCGTATTTTTGAAGCAAATATTGTTCAATTGGAAAGTAATCTAGTGTGGGTTTACACAGTACTATTAATTTTAAAAATAGCTTTTCAAAACATTCACAACATACCATATGATAGAAATGGCTGCATTTTAATACATCATTCAGATTACTGTGTTTCACAGCAATGAGTTATGCAGACACACAGAAAGCTGTTTGCTCAATACAGGATGTTCCATGGAGCTGCTGAAAGAAAAGCTAGGCTTTGAGCTCTTAGTGGCTCAGGATTATCATCGCACCAGAGTTCTGGGGACAGCAGTCTTGTTTTTATTAGTTTAGGCAAAACCAAAGAAACACAATGAGTTAGCATGTCTTGAAATTCTCCAGGAGTTTATCTATGGGGGAGAGGGCAAAATGAAGGCAAATAAGCATTTTCTAACTTGTAACTGTAACTTGTTTAGTGAAATTTTCCCCCTTCTCAAAGTTCTAGTATCACAGTAACTTAAACCTTTAGCTGATAATTTAGAAATAGAGTTCAGGCATCCAAAGAAGAGGGCAGTCTATGTTACCAAAGGAACAGAACAACAAATATAAGTGTTCTAAGGAGGCCTGGTGGCGCAGTGGTTAAATGCCAGTCCTGCATCCACACTGTTTGTTGTAAGCTTGATCCTAGAGGAGGGCTCCAAGGTCCACTCAACCTTCCATCCTTCTATAGATTGGTAAAATGAGTACCCAGCTTGTTGGATGCAATTGGCTTACACATTGTACACTGCTTAGGGAGTGCTAGTTCACTGATAAGTGGTATAGAAATGTACTTGCTATTGCTATTGCTAGAATCTTGGGACCAAAGGAACATTTTGTTGTGGGGGCAGAATTCATATTTGAGGGGGCAATTACTTCATTTTCCCCTTCTCGGAGAAGACTCAGAGGTCAGCACCCTGTGTGTGTGGGGTGGGGGGTGGGGGGGTTCTGAGGGTGGGGCCAAAAGGGCAGCTTACCCCCAAGCCTTCCAAGTCCTCACTGGAATCAGGAGGCAGACTCCTTCCCCACAAGCATGCTGTCAGGACAAGAGGGGCACAAATGCACCCTTGCAGGCTGCTCTGTCCAGGTTTTGCTCTCCAGACAGAAAGCCCAGGATGGAGGAGGAGGGCCAGTGTGCAGCCATCACACACACACCCAGTTGCTTTCTCAGTCCAGTGTGGACTGCGAAGGCATGTGGCAGGGAGGAGGAAGGCAGCTGGGCAGTGATGGTAGCATGCTGGCTCTCCACCTCCATCCTGGGATTTCTCCCTGGACAGGAAGCCCTAGACGGAGCATCCTGCAAGGGCACATGTGCACCCCCCTGCCTAAAAGGGTAAGGAGGGCCCAACTGGGTGTCACCTGGTGCAGTCCACATGCCCCTCACCCACCCCAGTGATGCCACTGCTTGTGACGTTACTTCCAGACATGCTAATCATTATTCCTTTTCTGTTCCAGAGCTCAACTACATAGTATTGCAACTGTAATGTGAATCAAGTCCACATAGGACAGAATACTCCATGAGCAGCCTGGAGTATTCTGGCCCCAGAATCACCCCGACGTCCCCATTACATTGTGACGCTGAGTACTTGTTCACACATATGTCCCACTGTGCTGCCCACTGCCTCCATGACAAATTGTTTGTTATGAGGTCAGAATGAGGCACCCAGCATCAATCACATGGCTGGGTGCTTCATTCTGAACTCAGAGCGAGTCACTCACCATGGTGGCAGCAGCACATTGGGACATGTTGTAAATCGCCCCCAGTGTCACAACACAAATGGTGAATTTTCAAAAAAAAAAAATAAAAAAATAAGGGGGGTACACGGTGGGGTTGGTGTTGAACTGCTGGATGTCATACATTCAGTTCACACTAGAACCAGGATTAAACGCTGCATTGTCCACACTCTTTGCCTTGGGGATCAGGGAGAGGACATTTTATTTGGGCCTTTGCAGACAGGGCCTTAATAAGGGATAGCTTTACTCATTTCCTAATGTAACTGTAATTTGTTTAGTTCTTGTTTGCATTTGAAGGCATGTGATCTTATTGAATGTTGGAGGAAGAATATAAAATGCTGACTAATGCTTCATACCCATCAAGTGCACCAGAAATAAGAAGAATATCCCAGGGAAATACAGGGGCTCCCAGTATACTGCCTTCCCTAGTACAATCATCAGTTCAGAACTCTAATACGTGTTCTCACCACCATCAGCATTAAAACTACTGGTTGTTTTCCCCAGGGTGATTTATAAATCAGAAGTGTGTGGTGGCAAACTCTTTCTGTCTGGGAGATTCAGCTCAACAACACTTGGAGGGCCATACAATTTTTACCTCTAAATTTTATTTAAATAAATTCTGTACCATAAACAACTAAGAGCAAAGAGGAAGGGCAGAAGCCTAATGTTACTGTGCACAAAAGTGAGTGAGAACAAGCCCTATCACATTCTGTAAATCCAGAGTCTTGTCTTTATTAAAAAACTGAGCAAGAGATCTCTGGGGAAATAGGGTGGTTTTGTTTTTGTTTTTTACAAAAAAACAGCAACTCTAATTGGCAGTAGTGTCTATAAAATTGAGTATTATGTCTCAGTAAGTAATGAAGAGTCAGTTTCTGTAGGAACTGCTGTTTTTTATTGACTGCTTGGAGGAAATGGGCCCATAAAACTGCAGACCACAACCCCTAGGCAGTTCTAACTTAACACACAGCATGTATTTGTTTCATTTGTCTACTCATAAAACAACAACTATAAATATTGGCTGCAACCCCACACATGGGGTGCTTAAATCTCATCAAGTTCCCATCAAGTTCAATGGAAGGTTTTGGATTGGGATGCATGCATTACTTCTCTTTGACAATGACAATGTTGATCTTTAATAGATTATTCAGGGCTCCACTAGTACAGTGCCAGTGCTTTGCTAATACAATACTAGTATTTTTGTTAGCCGCCGTTAGCTGGAGTATAAACATTTTGAAACAATAATACTTTGAATATTTTTTTAAAAAAAAGATCAGCCCAGAACCTGAGATTTATTTAGTGTCCATGAGGGGAAAGCATGTATCTGGATAGCAAGCAAGAGGAAAAAAAACCCTCTTCCTTGTCTCCTGAAACTTCCCAATATATTGCAAGGAAAGGGGACATTTTAATTTCATGGCATGCCTTTCTCTGACCCTAATGTCCATACTGTGAAGACTATCCAAAGAGAAAAACTGGACCTGGCACCATTATACCTTCCAACTGTCCCAATTAGGCAATTAATCCTCTGTAACCCCACTTTATCAGCAATTTTTAAAATATCCCTTTTTTTCTCTCTCCTTGGGATGGAGCAGACAGGTGGGAAAAAGTGTCTAGGTCCTGCTTTTTCCAAAAGTGGGTCAAAACCCCACTGTTTGCATGACCTACTCCCAAAGCGGGTTGAATATGCATGGCCTAAAATCACAGAATCATCGAGTTGGAAGAGATCACAAGGGCCATCCAGTCCAACCCCCTGCCATGCAGGAACTCAAAATCAAAGCATCCCCAACAGATGGACATCCAACCTCTGTTTAAAGACCTCGAAAGAAGGAGACTCCACCACACTCTGAGGGAGTGTGTTCCACTTTTGAACTGCTTTCGCTTTCAGAAAGTTCCTCCCAATGTTGAGGTGAAATCTCTTTTCCTGGAGCTTGCATCCTATTCTCTGGAGCAGCAGAAAACAAGCTAGCTCCCTTCTCAATATGACATCCCTTCAAATATTTAAACAGGGCTATCATATCACTTCTTAACCATCACTTCTCCAGGCTAAACATACCAAATTCCCTAAGTCATTCCTCATAGGGCATGGTTTCCAAACCCTTCACCATTTTGCTGCGAAACTGTATTGGATATATTCCTTTCTTTTTGTTATTTTTATTTTGTTTTTAACAATTGATTAGTTTAATTTTTTTTAAGGGGTGGGTGGGCTAGGATGTTGACATTGATGTTTTACTGCTGTGATGTTTTATGATTGTAAGCCGCCCCGATTGTATTGCAGAGGGGCAGGATAGAAATAAATTTTATTATTATTATTATTATTATTATTATTATTATTATTTTAGTTGCCCTCCTCTGGACCCGCTCCAGTTTTTCATCATCCTTTTTGAATTGTGGTGCCCAGAACTGGACACAGTATTCCAGGTGGGGCCTGACCAAAGCAGAATACAATGGCACTATTACTTCCCTTGATCTAGATACTATACTTCTATTAATGCAGCCTAAAATTTTTAGTTGCCACATCACACTGTTGACTCATGTTCAACTTGTGGTCTACTAGGACTCCTAGATCCCTTTCACATGTAATCTCGTCAAACCAGGTGTTCCCAATCTTATATCTATCCATTTATTTATTTTTTGCCCTAAGTGCAGTACCTTACATTTCTCCATGTTGAAATTCATTTGGTTAGCTTTGACCGAGCTTTCTAATCTATTAAAATCATTTTGAATTTTCATCCTGTCTTCTGGGGTATTAGCTAACCCTCTTAAGCAGGTGTCAACAAGTTCCCCTTACCTGGGGCCGGGCCGGGGATCCCCTGGTCTTCTGCGGGCCGCCGCCGCCCCCCACCGCTGCCCCCCGCCGCCACGCATGCATCACGGCCGCCATTTTGTTTTCCAAAATGGCGGCCGCAACTCGTTTGCACATGCACAGTACTCTTGCGCATGTGTGAATGAGCCACAGCCATGACATGTGTGGCGGCAGCATGGGGGCAGTGCGGTCGGCGGCAGCAGGGGTCGGTAGGGGTCGGCAGGAGTTGGTGGGGGCTGGTCCAAAGGCCTTGGGAGGCCGGCCCCAGCCCGCGGGCTGTAGGTTGCCGACCCCTGCTCTTAAGCTTGACCACACGGCACATTGTCAAGCTGCACTGCTGGGTAATTTTTTTGTTGCCTTACCATTGTACATGTGCAGTCACACAAACACACCACCTACAACCTCCAAATACCTCCCATGTCCACCCAGATGTCATTCCATTGGATGGCCACCCCTTTGATCAGCCACATAGTCACACATATCATGCTCCACCAGTACAGGGCATTAGTGCATTAGTGTGTGATTGCTACACTGGCAAAGCACAATCATGGAAACTCCCCCCCAAACACACCCCCTTCATCTCCTTTCATCCTATGCCCTCCCTGTTGGACTGTCTGGTTTGTGTATGTTGTAATTCCATCCATTGGAATTGTCGCACTTTCCTTTGCTTTATCCACAGCCCCACACTCATGTCAAGTGTCTATATGCAGGTGTGAAGATCAGCTAAGCCAGAGTACTCCAGCTTCTTTTGGCTTCAGTTGTTAGCCCCAGAGCATGGTTTTAGTCTGATTTCCAGCCATTTTGGAGGCATATGTCACCCTGCTTTCAAACCAACTGAAAGCCACTTTATTTTGCTCATCTGTTTCACGCCCTCCACCCACTCCCTCTTTGTCCTCATCTTACTTCAATTGCTGTAGACTGTTCAAAGGACAAAAGTAAACTTCTGAAGAAGGGAGTAGAGAGGAAGGGGGTGAAAGCTTGCCCTTGCCTGCAGAGTCAGGCAAAAGTAAACTTCTGCAGCCACTCCTTGCTTGTTTGTTCTTCACCATTAATAACCTTTGCCATCTTGACAACACATTCAGGGTGCATGGCCACACTTATCCTACTTTTCATCTGTGAAGTGTTGAAGAGTATGCACCATACTCACAATTCACAATTGCACAAACTTTAATATGTATAGTAGCAACCCATGTTTGAACCTGAAGGACATGGTAAAGGTCCTTTAGAAGACTGATCCTTCTAAATGGCATTAATTTTATTTTTAGTGTAAGATTTCCCCCCTAGCTACCTCTTGAAATTGTATCATACAAATACCATCTGCTAATTGTTTCATTTTTTAACGAATCATAGAATTGCTTATTCTATGAATTACTAATTGTATGAATAATGTCACATCTTATTTAGCCTGAAGACACTCTATCAACTCCATCTCTTATTCCTCCCCCCCCCCCCCCCACCATCTTCCAGGTCAGACCTTCAGTTACATAAATCCTAAAACCATTGAGTACTGGTCTTTGTTGAACTGTAGAGTTCATTCCTGAGTAAGCAAGCATAGAATAACAACCTAAATCTTGTAGTTGTTTTAATTGACTTCACTGATGTTTAATGAGTAACTCCCCAGTGTTTGCTGGAGTTCATCTCCCATCATTCTTAGCCAGCGCAGCTATTGAGGAGGGACAATAGGAACAGCAGTTCACCAAGAGCTGTGGGTCGCACATTTTCCAGCCCTGATTTACACATTGATATATTTCTACCTACAAGACTCCTCACCCATCTCCCTAAGATGTGTAAAATACAGTCTTATTATTGGGTTGCCTCATTTTGTTGACAGAGTGCTAGGTACCAAATCACCCAAAACCTCAGTATTATAAGGTATGATGTTATAGCCAAGGGAGGGATCACTCATTCTGTAGATATTTTTATGGGAAGTGTGACATGTGCCCTGACATGAGTGTCATTTTGAAAATACCTTTAGGAAATCAGTGAAGCTTATTATACCCCCTGGATTCAGACATTGGTTGGAGAAAGATAATGAAACATGTTAATGGCTCCTCTGGCTTAGTAAAACTGCCTATATGTTGTTAACAGTTTCACAGAATTCCTCCACTATTTCAGTCTGGGAGTATGGAACATTCTAATTTCACCTTCATCCTGTGGGCTCAGTTGTCCTAAGAATGTGCCACAAAATAGCATCTTTTGTCCTTCCTCTGGGTACCTCCACATTTCAAATGGTTAAATCTTGACTCTGATACCTGTATTATTAAACAAGAACAGCAACAACAACAAAAACTGTTACCCTGGCAAGAACAGTGTGAGTTCCAAATGCTGCCCAGCCAGCCTTTCTTTTCAGAAGGATGTGATGCAATAATCCCTCCAACCTCTTGCCAGTTCAGATTAAGTGCTTCTCTAAGCATTGCTGAACTAAGAGGGGATTTTTTTTTTTTACAGTGACAGGACTAAAGAGTTATGGTGTCCTAAATCAAATTAGCAGACAGTCTCTGAGTGGGAGCCTCTGTAAAATTTATGGGCTGCCATTTTTCCTGGTATTTTTTTACAAGACTAACAACAAGGTAATGAACAAGTTCAACATTAAGCTAAAGGGTTGAACAAAGATAAATCTTGAAAGTGAAATGCAGGGCTCACTGAAGTCTATAAGAGTCATGTTACTGATACCACTAGAACTAGGATTTTACCCCAACCATTTCCACAGGTTTGGGGTTTTTTTTTAAAGCAGACTTCAGGCAAAAACTTTGGCACAGGAAATGGTATAACAAACACAGGATTAAATCATTAACAGTAAATCCTAGACAGCATTAGAAGAACTAAAAAAGATCTTGCTTCCAGTTCAAGCCAATAAAATGATGGGAATGCACATTTGATCAGACTTGTGTTGTTCCTTGCTTTGAAATACACCCTGCAAATGAGATTTACATTTAGGCATTTTTACTTATCCTAAAGTCATGAGATCCAAACTGATATTGGATGTTAAGTAGAGTAAGCCCTGTTTTGTACTTGGATGGAAGATAACCAACTTATACCTGGTGCTGTGGGCTACATCTCAGAGGAAGGAACTGGAAAAAAGCACCTCAGAGTATTCCTTGTCTCTGAAAACCTTATGAAATTCATGGAGTTGGCATATGCTTACAGATGACTTGAAGGCACACACACATGGGTGGGGGTTGGGGGGTGCCAGGCTTTTCCCCAGACTGGTCCTCTCCCTAAATGCATGCCAAACTCCATGCTGGAAGTTAAAACAGACCCAAATCTACTAAATTATTTACACAGCACCAAAAGAGAGAGAGAGAGAAAGAGAGAGAGACTAGTCTATGATGTTCCCATAGGTGTATATGTCCTCATAACTATATAAATCCTGAAATACAGAAGATGGCAATAAAAGCCCAGATGTTTCTGCCACTACAGGTTCTCACCCACCATCTCACCCACTCCAAATCCGTTAGTTAAATGTAGCTTTACATTTTTTGAGCTGATCACTGTAATTATAACTATGTGAAAGCATGAATCATTTTTAACATGATTATAGTGGTGCCATTCCCACTTGACCAGCTCTGTCAATGCTCCTATTATCGACACTGTTTTTCTTACAACCTGCAGTTTTTAATCATGGCCCAGATCTGGCAGCTAGAAATGTAGTTTTAATTCTACGTCCCTTTAAACTTCATTACTCTATCTCTTTGTTTCTCTTCTTTTGTATGAAGAACATGAGAAAATTTATACATTTGTGCTCTTATCTGGCCTTGAATGTAAATGAACTATGTAGCATTGTGTCCAGTGCTTATAATTTGAATGGGAAAGTGTTTTCATCTTAACAGAGATTATCTTATTAACCACTGCAAAACTTGGAGGATGAAGCCACTTTCTTCTAAACCTGTAATTGTTTTCTTGATCTTACAACCAAGCACTTAAGCAAAAAAGATTTACTGAGACACTGGAATATTTGTCTTCTGAAATACCATACCATGTAAACACCATTTGTTCTCATGTCTGTGAAGAAGCAAAGAAGCTCTAGGTAAAACTGAATGTGCTTACATTTTCAACAGTGGTGCTTTTCTTTTCACAGATGCTGATTAATATTTATTGCCAGAGCAAACAGCAGCTTAAGTGGTGGCACTTATGTAATACATCATCATCATCATCATCATTATTTTAAAAAAAGAATTCCTACCATCAGCTAACAGTAAGTTGGTACATATAAATAGCTGAAGCAACATGACAAAGTTTAGAAGGGAATGGTTGGAACATTATAATACCAATTTAAGTATAACATATTTATCACCAAGAAGAAAAGCTGCTCAAGCAAAAATAGGTCCATACATTTTATGGTTTTTTTATTTTTGGTTTTTGCTTTTTGCTGGGTGAGTCAATGACTAGGTCCTTGCAAGTCAGTCTGATTGCAACATTTGATTATAAGTAGAGTTTCTTTAGTCAGATTGGGCCTACTTATGGGTTCTGACTTGTTTGTGTCTCAAATGTTGGAATTTCAAATGTCTCCTCAAAGGCGTTTTTTGGTGAATCACTGTTATTTGTTCCTGGGAAAGCAATGCATGATGGGGAAACCCATCTTGTTCAAATGTAAATTTATTTTTGTTTTCCCTTACAGAATTATGACATTCCCCTTATGCCTCTGGAATGAACTAGATTAACCCTTTCCCATGGCTTGACTATGATCAGTTGGGGTTGACATATATTTAAAATATATTTTCACATGGTTTTGTAGCTGCATATGTCACAGTTACTTTGATGATAGTAGCCTAGAAAATATACTGAGATTTGTATGGCTAGAGATGAACTATTTGATTCATTAAATTGATACCACTGTTCACACCTGTGGCTTGTGTCCATTGTGTGGTCATCATTCCCAAAAGGGCTTCCCATTTATTACAGCTGGTGGCCCCCTGGTCGGTGGAGCCATAGATCCACACAAGGTTTTAATCCAGCACCATGGATAGTTCCATTAAAGCTATCCAAAGCCTAGAATGCATTAACTGCCTCATTAACACAGTAGTCATCAGCTGTTACAACAGCTAAGATTCCAGCCATTAGTAATTAGATAGTCAGTGCTTGAAAGTTTTAGATGGGAGCCAGTGTGGTGTAGTAGTTTCAGCATTGGATTATGACTCTGGAGACCATAGTTTGAATCCTGGCTCAGCCATGTAAACCCATTGGGTGATCTTGGCTAAGTCACACTCTCCTAGGCTCATAGGATGGCAATGACAAACCCCCTCTGAAGAAACTTGCCAAGGAAATCCCATGATAAGTTCCCCTTAAGGTCTTCATAAGTTGGAAATGATGAAGGCAAACAACAACAACAACGTTTTGTGACTACTGTGTATTTGAAATATTTACATGTAAATGGTGTATATACAAGCAAATAAATAGATAATATACTCCAGTTGGCCACTCCTGTAGACAAAATTTTGGGCACACCAACATCATAGGCTACTCTACTTCTGATATTATTTGTTATTATATAACATTAAAGTACATTTCAAATATTAGTAAAATAGCATGTGCATGGCCATAAAACATCAACTAAGTTCAGAACCTGGAAATGTTACTTTTTAGGGCCACAGTTGTCTGGGGGATTTTTGCAGTTGTAGTCCAAAAAAGTAACAGTTCTGTGTAATGTAATAACTGTCCCTTCAGCTACAAAATGCATTGGGGGCAGAAACTACAGACATACAGTATATGGTGGTAGCAAAAGAAAAATGGTGATGGGAGGAAGCTAGAAAGTAAGGTGAAGAGGAACTGTAGATCCATTAACACTGCATAATTATAGTGTTATTATTCCACTTTAACTGCCATGCTTCCATCCTAAAGAATTCTGGGATTGGCAGTTTATGGAGGCACTGGAGAACTCCAGCCAAAATTTCTAAATGCTTCTCCCTAAACTGAAAAAATCTCATGATATCATAGCATGGAAGTTAAAGTAGAATATTAGTGCTATAAATCTGTAGTATGAATGGGCACGTGGACATGATCATTTGACAGGCAATGTACAAAGGCCATGATGAGTCTAGAAACATAATAATAATAATAATAATAATAATAATAATAAATTTATTTATATCCCACCCTTTGGGGACCCAATCAGGGCGGCTTGCAACAATAAAACCAAAACATAATCCCTCCCCCCTTAAAACAGTATTAAATCAATGAAAAATTAAAATGACAAATTCGAACAATTAAAAAATAAAAACATTACAAGCATAAGATTGGTCCAAGGCAATGTTCTTCATCCATCAGTAGATGGGGCCACGCGAAGATCATTGGGAGTGGGAGCACCTGAGGCAGGGATAATTAATCTGGAAAGGCCTGCCGGAAGAGATCCATCTTGACAGCCTTTTTAAAGCTGTCTAATGATGTTAACTGACGGATCTCATCCGGCAGGCCATTCCAGAGTTTGGGGGTGACAACTGAAAAAGCCCTCTGGGAGGTAGCCGCAAGCCTCGATTTCTGAGGCTGCAGCAAATTCCTCCCAGAGGAACGGAGAGCGCGGGGAGGATTGTATGGGAGGAGGCGTTCTCTGAGATAGCTTGGACCCAAGCCATTTAGGGCTTTAAAGGTAATAACCAACACCTTGTACTGGGCCCGGAAGCTGATAGGCAGCCAATGGAGGGACTTCAGAACCGGAGTAATGTGGTCCCTCCTAGATGTTCCCGAGACAAGCCTGGCTGCCATATTTTGTACCAGCTGTAATTTCCGAACCAAGCACAAGGGTAGCCCCATGTAGAGCGCATTACAGAAATCAAGGCGTGAGGTTACCAGTGCGTGCACAACAGTCTCGAGATCCCTTACTTCCAGAAAAGGGCGCTGCTGGCGTATCAGCCAAAGCATATGACATTAGTCTCCTTTCTAGCCTCAACCCTTACTCCTGTACACAGCTCTAAAATCTACAGATAAATGTGTTTTCCATCTTGACTTTGTTTCTTGAGTAAGACTTGCCAATGTAGATAGAGATAACATTCCAATTCCCTTATAAGTAAGGAAACCAAATATGGACTTTTAAAAGATGAATTATCTTCACAACCATCACATACTTATTTAATGCTGAAATTACAGAATCTAATTTTTTACTCAGTGACTTAGGAGTATATAATGGAGGAGGGAGAAAAATGCCAGGTTGCATTTTCACAAAATCTCCCTTAACAGGCAGCTTTAGCCATATAACTTTTCTACTAAGAGTATAATTATCAATTAGTAACCAGAGCTAAACTGACACATGAAAGAGTCATCCTTTGCTTTATTGCCAATTGATGCAGGAACTGATACCTAGATTTAATTGTGATCTTTTTCATTTCATAGCCTTCTTCCAGCCATGGCTCAAATACATATTAATTCATTTAAGAGAATGCAAGATTAGATTATCTCTAGAGAATATTGATTGCTGTCAATGCTTCATGGTATTGCTATTCCTTTTTTCAAAAAAAAAAAAAAAGTAGATGAAGGAAGATGCAGCAAGAAAAACAACAACCCACAGTTCCATAGAAAGATGTTTTCTTAAAGCCTTTGAGGCCTAGTGACTTCACCCAATGTGAACCACACATAGTTTTACATTGTTTTAATCGGGGCGGAGGTGAGGGGAGGTAGCAAAGCCCTTCTTCTTCTCCAAAGTAATATTCTTTTTCCCCACCATGAATTTTCCTGTCACCCCTAAATTTTAAGCTTTGCAAAGAATGAGACATTGAAAATTGTTCAAACCTGGAATTCTTATATTTCCTGTGCTCGCAATCCCTTGGTAACTTTGCTGGCCTCTTTTCTGTGGAGGCCTAAACTGTACAGTCAGACCTTTGTATCTGCATGGGATCCATTCTGCCCCCTCCCTTGGATATGAAAAAAAACACGGGACCTAAAATCCCATTTTCCCTAATCGTGGCATCATGTGTGAGTGGTTGCTAGCAAGGTTACATGCATGCACTGCCATTGGAGACAACAAGGCTTGCTGTCCGCGGATTCTTAAATCTGTAGATGGCAAGCCAACAGATAGTAAGGCCCCCTTTGTATTTCTAAATGCTCCACCAAAAGTCTTTAGTTAACTTCGATTCTAGGAGTTTGGGGACTAAAGGAAAAATTTCATGTGGGAGGGGAAGGACAGAAGTCTTATTCGGCAAAGTAATACCTCCCCATAAGCTACACCATGGTTATCACTTCAACTGTTTAACATATTTAGCTTTATTGTTTTAAATTTTATTGTCCCATGTTTTAAATTACTCCACCGGTTTTATTGTAAGTCACTGTGAGATCTTATGATATGGGACAAGATAAAAGTATTTAAAATAACTAAATTAATAAATCTATTGCTTTGGAAGGGTAACTTCATTACACTTTGTGGGGCCCCCACAGGCATCACCGGGGTGCAAGTAGTGTGGATTACACTGGGTGGCACCTCAAAGAGTGTGTCAGCTGATGTGCTGGTGGGAAGTGGTTCTGAAGTTCCAATTCTGGAGGCTTTGCTGTTGGGTTGGGAAAGGGTGTCTCCTCCCTCTCCCGCCCAGTCAACAGCTCCATCAGACCCAGAAAAACTGTGTGACAGCAGGAGTAGATGTAGAAGTTCTGGGTTTGGTGGCTTTGCTTGCCAGATGGGAAGGGGAGTCTCCTCCTTCTCACACACAGCCAGCAGCTCCTCCTCCTCCTCCAGTTATTCAGTGGAAGAGGTAGCATGGTGGCTTTACCAGGCAATGAAGAGGGGTCTCCCCATCCACCTGCCTGTGTACTGCTTGGTTGAACTGCCAGGGTACTCTGCGGTGGTAGAGGTGGCTTGACCAGGCAGCATGGAGGGAGGGAGGGAAGGAGGGAGGGAGGCAGGTGGCGAGAAGACCATACTGCCTGGTCTAGCCACCAGGCTACTCTTTGGCAGCAGTGGAAGTGTGGTTGCTCAATTGGGCAGTGTGGAGGCAGATGAGTGTAAGAGGAGTCTCCTTGTTTGCCTGTGTGTGCACTGTCCAGTCGAGCCTCTGCAGCTAAAGGAAAAGGAGGAGGAGGTCTCTCCTAAAGTGTCCCCTATTTCACAGAGGAGGCTCACCTCTGCCCCTTCCGCCCTCCCATGTGCCAACCCAGGTAGGCCCTGCCTGGGCCAGCCAATCTTTGAAAGCACAGCCCAGGCTTCAGAAGGCACTTGGCGTAGATTTCTACTGTTGCCTCTTCCTGAAATTACATCATGTGACACCACCCCTAGTTAGGCCACTGTGGCCCTCACAATGAGAGGTAATTGTGCTACTTGTAACTCATTGATTCTCAAGATCTGCTCCTCTCCCTCTGCACCTCACCTAATCTGCATGACAGGAAACTCTTGGACATGGCTTAAGTAACCTATAGCAACATTTACTATGGCAATTCATTTTAAGCAACTATAAAAGGATGTGAAGGAGACACAAAGTCTCGCCTTTTTCTTTCCTAGGCATCTTGTCAGAATAAAAACAAATTTCTGTTTAGTTAAGACAACACTATCAATTCCAAGTTTTTACCACTGATTTACCAGCTTGCACTCTCTCTCTCCCTCTCTCTCTCTCTCTCTCTGTCATGGCAGGCTTCTGTAAACTTCTACTAACCTATAAATCCCTTTCAGGAAGCAACAGACTTGCAAAACACACAGGAAATAGGTGATCTCCATGCTGCACACTTTCCAATAATTAAGTCTGCTTTTTCCCTTCATCAGCCTGTCATGTTCATTCCAACACTATGACCACTACAGAGATTTAATCTGTGTTTAGTCAGAAAAGTGACTTGGTCTCTTCATAGCAAGCAGACAGGCGTGACATAGGCTTATTAATCAGAGGCAGACAGAGAAAATATTTTTTGGATTTTTGCCCAGCCACCACATAGCTTGAACATCTCAGTGTCTTCTGTGACAATGTTCTTTTTCAAACTTGTGTTTACTTTACCCTCATTTTTAGTACAAATGATTTCATTACCAGGCTTGTTTGCTGCTCAAATCCCATTTCAAAGTATAATTCTGGTCTTCAGTCATCTCTGACTACTCCTTGTTGTTTCCAGTGTTTGTTAATTTTCCAGGCATCTCCCTTTATTTTTAGATAAGGATTTTAAATTTACCCAAAGACAGTGATATGCCTCAGAAGGAGACACTGTTCACTCACCAAACTATAATGTGGGGCAGGATGAGTTTACAGAAACTTTGATGCACTTCCTGAAAATCCTATCAATTTAACACTGCAAAATATGCAGCTGTTCCTTAGGCCATTTTGAAAAGACTAAAAATTTTACAAAGCAACTGAAGGCACCTTTTGAGAGTCTGTCCTGAAACTCATCATAAAACACAATTGTAATTTTCCATTATCCTCACTGATAATTAATACCAGGTGAAGACACTTAAAAATGTGTGTGAACATAACTAACATATTAACAAGCTTGTGTCACAGAGACACATCAGATGCTGAACTTGCCTAGGTTGTGTTTTGGATAGTACATAGAGTAGCAAATTAATTTAGAAAATAGTTCTAAGGATATAATTGTTCAGCATGTTATTCCCAAATATTTGAAATACAACTTGCTGGATCATAGAACTGTCCTGATTTGGATGGATCTATAGAATCATGTTGTTTGCATGGAAAATGTGGATATCACATGAAAACCTAATCCTTTGAAGTTGACATCACATCATGAGCCATAGCAGGTAGTCTACAAAGTGAAACTGTGCACTGCTGCCGTATTGCAGAAATAAAGTAGTTTGACACTGTTTTAATTAGCATGGCTCAATGCTATGGAATTCTGGGATTTGTAATTTGGTAGGGTTCAGAGCTCTGACAGGGAAGGCTAAATACCTGACAAAAATACAAACCCTAGGATTCCATTGCATTGAGCCATGGCAGTTAAAGTGGTGTTAAACTGCTTTATTTCTCCTGTGTAGAAGCATCCGTGGTTGTTTCTGTTGCCACCATCACCATCCATGTGCAATTGAATTTATAAAGAAAAACTTTTTTCCCCGCATCACATACCTGACAGGCATATGAAGCCAGAAACTGAATTTGGGAGTGACTTGTCAGACTGATCAATGACTGACTAGTTTTAAATAGCTTTGTACTACTCTTCAGTCATATTGTCATGGCAATTTAGAAAATGAAACACCTGGTAAAATCTCAAATGGGCTTCTGCACCACAGGCTGACATTTGAGTAAAGTTTGCTGTGACAAGAAGACAAACTCGTTCTTCCCAATTCGCAGGGAATCCATTCCAGACCCCCAAACTCACCCCACAAATTGGAAATACCGCAAATATTGAAGTCCCATAGGATATAATGGCCACACACTCCTGCACACAGCTCTGCAGGTGCACACACCATTTTGTCCCTCAGCACTTGCCGTCTGCAAAAGACCGAAGATACGAACTGCAAGTCTGTGAATGACAAGGGACGAGTGTACTCAAAACAGAAGAAATCACACAATTTTTTCTTGATTTGGCTATGAAGTGTGCAGAATTTAGCTTTGCTTGCAATAAAAATTGAATTTAACAAGAAGTACACATAACTTGATTATAAACAATCATTTAATATTTTGTATTCTGCTCAACTGTATATCACTGGCATCCAGTCCATAGTCTTGTGGGCGTAATATTGAAATGATGACATGGGACCACAAGTACAGGTCACTGCAACTCTCTAGTAGTTGTGTGCAGATCCAGGTACCACTTCAATCTCAGATTTGGTTTTGGCACAGGCACTGCTTGGATTGATGGGATGGTTTAACCTACAGTGGGGAAAAGACAATGAGAATGTGATCCTATTCATTTTAATGGGCCTATATTTGTCTATATTTGATACAAACCACCATGATATCTTTCTGGGTATGTTTTCTTGGTTGGAGATTGCAGGTGTTGATTTCAGGGGGTCCACCCATACTTGGAGAGTCAATTCTGCACAGCGCTGGGTTCTGCTATTAGGTTATTGCTCTGTCCCACTTCATTTCTGCTGTGATGGTCCTATCCCCATTTCCTTCAACATTTATATGACACCTCTGAATGAGGTCTTTTAGAGATCTGAAGTGAGATATTGTAAGTATGCTGATACAGCTCTGTCTCTCATTTAGCAATATGTCTCCATCATAGCTGATTCAGAGGAAGTAATGTCTGTGCTGAATCTGACTGGATGACAGCCAATGACACGAAGTATAATCCAGACAAAATGGTTATGTATAGAACAATTCATCCAACTGGAAAAGAGGTTTAATCTATTCTAGAAGGGATTGGATTTTCTATTATGTTCTATGGCTTGGAGCAGGGGGGCACAGTTTTGTTCCCATGATCTGTTGCAAGCTTCACACCCTCCACAAATACCCTCTATTTTTCAGAACTATAGCTGACTAGATGTTCACTTCTGGTTTTGAGAAAAGAACACCGGAAGTCTGCATCAAGATGAATGGCCCTAAGTCATGCTTTAGAGAAGAATCACCACTCTTTATTCATCCCGGGGGAAAAAAATCAGTGGAGGTGGTGGTCATGGAGGGGCTCATTGGCTGTAACAGTAGGTGGGAGTACATGTGGCCAATAGGTGGTCTGATATCCACCCCTGCTTTAAAGAACCAGGACTATGATGTACAGATTCTGCATAGCACAGAATGCCTTCCAGTAGTTAAGCTGATACAGTAGTTGAGGTGCTTCACAGGCAGGGCTTGTTTGGTTAATTATCCACGTCCTGCTAACCTGCTGGGAACTGCAGTCCAACATCTGGAGATCCACACAGTTCCCATTCTTTATGATATACAGTTGTCCCTTCTGATTCATGTGGAATCTGTTCCAGACCCACCCACTGTATATGTACTTTCATTCATATTTCCCGTGCAGTGGAAATATCATTAATATTGGGGGGCCATTGATTTCATGGCTTTGCGATCCTGCATATGGCCCCACACACATGCCATTTTGTTCCCTCCCTGCCTTGTCATCATGAAGAGTGAGACCGCAGACTCTAAGTCTGCAAACAGGGAGGGAAGACTGTACATGTATGCCACTTCTACTAAGTTCAATGGGATGTTTTCCCATGTAAGAGAGTATGGAATAGCAGCCTAAGTGAAAATAGTAGGGTTTTCTTTTCAGTGTGATAGATAGCACAGTCTGCTTTATTTTTACTTGAAAGCAAGCAGCATTCAGCTGGGATTAATTCAGTGTAAGTGCACTGAAGACTGCAGCATGAGGAACAAATGTGCATCTTTCAAGAAGTGACAACTTATTTTTAAATTCTTGAATGAAAAAATTACCATAGCCACACAATTGTTTTCTCCCCCCCCCTCCCCATCACCATGCGAAAGATATTTGAGTAAGACATAGGACGTTATCACATGGGGAGTTGCGGGGAGAAAGTGGAAATAAACAGGATGAGCGGAAGTCTTTAATTTATGGGATTTGTCCTGTTCCGCCTCGTCTGATAACTAAATTCGAATTTAAAAGGGGGTTAATTCGAACGAAAACCTGATCTTTTCATTTTCGGGATTTTTGAGGATTTGAAAAGATCAGGTTTTTGTTCGAATTAACCCCCTTTTAAATTCAAATTTAGTTATCAGATGAGGCAGAATGGGACAAATCCCATAAATTAAAGTCTTCCGCTCGTCCGGTTTATTTCCACTTTCTCCCCGCAACTCCCCGTGTGATAACATCCATAGTTGTATTAAATGGAACTGTGTTAAAAAGGGAAATAACAGATTTGGTTGGGGGCTTTCTCATACAAACAGAAATAATATGCAGGCTATAGATGAAGAAAATAAGTTCTGTATTGGACTCTGGCCCACTTTTAAAACTTCTAAAAAAGCATATTTTGACTCCTGATTGAACAGAGAGCCTTCTTTGGATTGAATTTTCCATTTCCTTAATGTTGTATGTGTATGTTTTCTTGCTGGGTTCAAGGCTGTTGCAGAAAGTGGGAACATAAACATGAGACCCATTTGGACAGTTTCCTGTCTTACAAGAGTAATTACAGACAATCTTTTAGCAGAAAAGGCAAAGGTGGTATTCTTCAAGAAAAGGGAATCCTTAATCATCTAGAAAGTTTACCAAAAAAATATTAAAAACTATCTGGTGCATGGGAATCATGCAGCCTTCCAGATGTTGTTGGACTACACTTCCCAATATTTCTCTCTATTGGCTGTGCTGGCTATGGCAGCTGGAAGCTGTAGTCCAACAACTGCTCAAGGGCTGCAGTTCCCACCCTTGTCTTATAGCCTGATGATTCTTAATACTCCTGACCTACATTTGCTATTTGCTGTTGTCTTTTACCTTTGCTACTTATGATGCCTCAGATTGTGAATGTATATCCTTGCTAATCCTGAGTAGGAATTCATGATCCATTTATCCCAGACACTCCTAAAGAAGGAGGTTGTGATCTTATCTCTCATGTGTTTCCATAGTTCTTGTCCTGCAGAGGTGACATGAATTACCTCCATAGTCTCTGAAAGTCCCAGATTTTGCTCTTGTAATTTCTGAATTTATTTTGGAGATCCACAGGACATTCTCTTCATCCTCAAATATTTGTGAGCTCCTGCAGTTCCAGAGACTTTTTGTTCCCACTCCTCAGATCAGTACATTTTTAACCCACTAATATGCAAAATGTAATACTGGCTGTCCCTTTCTGCTCTAAGTTTGTTAAGAGGAGAGTTTCCTTTGTTTGTAGAGATTCTCCATATGTCCCCAGACACTGGCTTTCAGGCATTCTGGATTCTCTACTGTAGATAAAGAAGGTTCTCCTCTTTAAACCACTGTCATCCATGTGCAGAGGACATTGGAAATATGCTAGCAAACTTTCCCTACTTGCATATTTAGTCTATTTGGATAATACAACACTGAATAGAGCTACTGTATATGTACTTTCATTCAGATTCAGTTACCACTCCTGCCAGCCCAGACTAAATGCACATTCCCTACACGTGATTGCCAAAAGTCAGTATATAAAAATAAAAACACAAGTGCAACACAGGAAACTATTATCCCAAGAATCTCTGTTTTTCAGTAAAGAGAGAACCAGTTTTGTGTAGTGGTTTGAGACTACAACTCTTGAACTTTGGTTTCAAATTCCCACTGGGCCCTGGAAACCCACTGGATGACCTTGGGCAAGTCACACACTCTCAGCCTCAGAGGAGGGCAATGGCAAACCTTCCTCGAAACAAAAAAACCCTATGATAGGGTCACCATTAGTCAGAATTTAAACAATAAGAAGAATTTTAAAAGATTAAATGAATATTAAACTACTAAACACTTAATTTTTTTAAAAAACCCAATTAAAACAATTTAAAATTATTAAAGATTGGTTTAAAGTGGCATTCCTCCCTTTCCCACCATGTACATATATTTGCTAATGGAAAAGCAAAACTCTGTCCTGTGGAATCCTGAGATTTGTAGTTTGGTTTGGTATTCAGCCTGATCTGTCAGAAAGCTATGGTGTCTCACAAAACTACAAATCCCAGCATTCTATAGGATAGAGTCATGGCAGTTAAAGTGGTGTGAAACGGCTTTATTTCTGCAGTGTGGATACACTCTGTGTGTGACTTGCCCAAGGTCACCCAGTGGGTTTCCATGGCTGAGCAGAGAGTCAAATGCTGGTCTCCACAGTCCTAATCCAATGCTTAAACCATGAAACCATGTTGGTTTTGAGGAGGAGGAGGAGGAGGAGAAGAAGGATGCAATGACCCCATCAGTACAGCCAAGACAGAGGCAGAACAGGGCTAAGATGCTGTTTTACTGCATTTCCAAGCATTTTTCATCATTGGCAGTGTTGGACAGGGCTGATGGAAAGTTCAGTCCAGCAATACCTGGAGGGCCACACAGATCTCACCTCAGTATGGATATACAGTCATAACTCTGGGGTAAAACTAATTATGCTCAATGGGAATTATTTCTGAGTAGAAGCCAGTGTGGCATAGTGGTCTGAGTATTCAACTATGACTCTGGAGACTAGGCTTTGATTTCTGGCTTGGCCATGAAACCCACTGGGTGACTTTTGGCAAGTCACACACTCTCAGCCTCAGAGGAAGGCAATGGCAAACCTTCTCTGAACAAACCTTGGCTGCAAATGAGTTAAGAGCTAGGCATCAAATCATTTCTAAGAATTCCACAGAGGTGACAAAACTATATGATGCCCGACCCGGGGGGCTTTTAATTTAACCCATATCAATGACAATGTTATATTTTTGCATTTGCATATTTTTGCATCACTTGCTTGTGACCTGGATTCTGTTTTAAATGTATTAGAATCATAGAATCGTAGAATCCAAGGAGTTGGAAGAGACCACAAGGGCCATCCAGCCCAAACCCCTGCCATGCTGGAACACACAAGGACTGTTATGGTAGTTTATTTCTTTGGATTTTACCTTAATTATTATGATGGCTTATACCTTTTACCAATGAACAAACCTGGGTGGGTGGGGAAACCCTTGCTAAGAAGAAAAGCCCAGAATAAGGTCACCTTATGTTGTTGTTGTTGTTGTTGTTGTTTTTAATGCACACAAGGAGAACAAGAGCAATCCATGGGATGGCATTATTAAGTGCTGGTGGGATAGTTGAATTGTTTCATTGAGTGATCCCAGTGATGACCCAGTACAGCCCAGACAGTGGCAGAAGAAAGGCTGAGCTCAGACTTTATTTGGGGGTTTCAAGAGCTAAAAATAACTCCCTCTGCAAATCCCACTCATTTCCTCCTTGCATGAATCAACTGGCTACTTCCCTGGAGCGCCTTTCCTCGCCCTCCTTTAAAAGGGGTGGGGGGGAAAAAGCAAGGCACATGAGTCAGAGCAGAGATCCCAGCCTTCGCCTGGCTTCTGCCTCGGGAAGCAGATGTGCCACAGCTGGAACGAGGTGCGCTTCCACCATCCACAGCCCCTTCGAACTACAGAAGAAAGCCTCGCTTCCCATTGGCTGGAAAAGTTTGACTCTCTCGCCTGATTGGCCGGCGGGCTTTGAGAAGGAGTCCTGGGCTCTAATTAAAGGGACTTCATTTGCAGGGCTGGCATTCAAGGGTAGAAAGGAGAAGGCGTTGGTGGTGCCTGCAGATACCTCTCGTTCTTTGCCAGCCGAGAAACCCCTCTGCAAGCCTTGCCCAAAGTGGCAGCTGTAACCAAGCAATTTTTACTCAAGGCAGGCTGGTTCCAATAGGTGGACAGAATCAAGCTGAAGAATGGATCTGAGCTCAGGAATTCAAAAGGTGAGCCACCCCCTTCCTTTCCCTTTCCTTTCTTCCTGCTTAAGCAGGAATTTTGCAGGCAGTTTCTGTTCCTTGTGTCTTCATTCCTTCCAGTGCCTCAGGGAAATAAATTGCAGTCCCCTGTCTCAGAGGTGTGGGTTCCACCATGCTGGCTTTTGTCTTTTGCATTACTATCATTATGCAATGACACCATCAGTACAGCCAAGACAGAGGCAGAACAAGGGCCAAGATGTTGTTTTACTGCATTTCCCAGCATTTTTCATCATGAGCTGTGTTGGACAGGCCTGATGGGACCAGCAGTCCAGCAACATCTGGAAGGCTGCACAGGTCTCACCTTGATATAGATATACACTCACAACTCTGGGATAAAATTAATTAAGCTCAATGGGGATTATTTCTGAGTAGATGCACCCAAGGAATGGCATTTTTAAGTGCTGGTGGGATAAGTGAATGAATGGCTTCATTGAGCCTTTTGGTTAGCAAAAGTTTGCTTGTCACTGATGGGATATGGAGAATGCTGTTGGAAGTTACTGTACTACTGGTTTGGATTTTAATCTTGGAAGTGAATGGCACACATTATACAGACTGAATTCCAAAAACCAAAATAGTAAAAAAAAAAAAAAAAAGTTTTTCATGGGTGGCTGAGATAGTGACATTTTTGCTTTCTAATGGTTCAATGTACTTTGTTTCATGGACATAATTATTGAAAATATAATATGAAATTACTTTCATTGTATGTATATAAAGTGTATGTGAAGTGTATTTCCTTGTGTGTGTTTAGACTTGGTTCCCATCTCCAAGGTGTCTCATTATGTACATATATGAAAAATACAAGTATTCCAAAAAAATTTAAAAACATACCTCTGTTCCCAAGCATTTCATATCAGAGAAACTCAGCCTGTGGTACCTTGGCTTAAACTACCATATTTTTCTCCAGTTCATGTAAATTTCTCTTTCCTTTCCTGCCAGCCTGTGTGTGCTTAAATTGCATCTTATACCAGAAAGCAGTAGACACAAAACATAAATGTTGTAAGTTTTCACCATTATTCTGTAGATTAATGGGTTGGCCTGGTGCCCAGCCTCTCAGTGTATGTATAGAATGAGCTCAATGTTACAGGTCATACTAGTAAAAAGGAGAGTCATTTCAATAGCTCTAGTAGTTTGAACATAGACTGGTTTCCTTCACAAACCATGTGGAAAGTAGCCTTGAAATCCTTCAAGTAGTAACATTGAAGGTCATACCCAAAAGAAGAAAAGAGCCCACCCATGCAAAACAACTCCATTTCAATGCCATTTCAACTCCAGCTGGAGCTCAGCTATTTGAATATTTTGAACCATAGCTCTGAAAAATGAGATTCATATACTTTCTCATCTTCAAGGTGATAATCTTGCAGTGTTTATTGGGCCTTACTCCCAATACGTGAAGGAAGAAAGTTCGCCACATAGAGCTAGTCCTATAAAGAGGTGAGAGCCAGTGTGGAAAAGTGGTTTGAGCATTTGACTATAGCAGGGGTAGGCAACCTTTCTCCTTTAAGGGCCGAGGGACTTCAGCTCCCAGAATCCCAGGAGCTATTGACCAACATGGGACTATTGGCCAACATGGCTGAGGCTTCTGGGAGCTGAAGTCCCTCGGCCCTTAAAGGGGAAAGGTTGCCTACCCCTGGACTATGGAGTCAAGGGTTCAAATCCCTACTGGGCCATGGAAACCCAACTGGTAACCTTGGACCAGTCACACTCAGCCTCAGAGGAAGGTCATAATAAATCCATTCTGACCAAAGTTTGCGAAGAAGTCCCTGTGATAGATCTGCCTTAGGATCACCATAAGTTGGAAAGGACTTGAAGGCATGCAACAAGAGTAAAGGGAGTGTATAATATCACTACAATGTGTGCTAATTCATCCCACAGAAATCAGTTGGTCTAGTTTCTAAGTAAACACTGCAGAGTGCAAGGTATAGATTTCAAGCTTTGTTTGTGTAAGCTTTGTTTGTATAAGTAAGTGCTGTGGAAGTGTTGAATAAGTGTAGGTTGGTCACTGAAAAGCTAACACTGGGTGTTCAGATGCTAATGTGAAACTGAAGATTATTTTATGTTAATACTAGTTCAGTGTGGTGTAGTGGTCCTGAGTGCTGGACTATGACTCTAGAGGCCAGGGTTCAATTCCCCATTTAGCCATGAAACCCATTGGGTGATTTTGGGCAAGTCACACACTCTCAGCCTCATGAGAAGGCAATGACAAACCTCTGAACAAATCTTGCCAAGAAAACCCCATGATATGCTCGCCATAAGTTGGCAATGACTTGAAAACATTCAGCAACAACATCTAGTTCAGAATGTCTCAAGTAAGAATATGCACTTTCTGGATACCCTTTAGAAGAAGTTCCTGATGCTGAAACAGGGCCCGGACAGAAAAATCTGGGTACTGTATTTTTAGGTGCCAATTGTAGGTTAACACATTGACATACTCTTAGCTACTATGAAAAAAATATTGGTCATTATTCAGCTGTAGAGTGCAGTGTTCTCTCTGTCTTGCAATACTATCTGTGGATCACGTGCATGCAGTATGAAGACACATCATCACCCTAGTCCTCATCCTCAGAAATCAGATATGATGGGCCCTTCTTATCCATGTGGATTCTGTAGTGGACCCCACACACACACACACCATTGCAAAAACCATGGGACCTCAAGTCCTGTGTTATTCAATGACAATGTACATGCAGCTGTTCTGCCAGGACCACATACATGTGTGGCCACTGAAGTCAATGGAGCTTGCTGTCTACAAAACACAAATCTGCAGATGGCAAGCCTGCAGTTGGGGTGAGCATGCTGTAGTTTCAATTACTGGCCTCTGCTCTGTTGTTTCAGTTACTAAACTGTGCTCTTGTACTCATTTACAGTGTCCAAAGATGCAGGTTGCTGCCTTCTCACTTACATTTTAAAGTATACACTGGTCTTACAGCTAGGCAACTGGGAATCAGGGAATAGATTCTACCAAAAAAATCACTTTGTCAACCCTTAAGAAAGGGTTGTGTTGTTGCTGTTGTTTATAAAAACAACCTCTGGAGATCCATTTTTGTCACTTGTGTACCAAAGTTAAAGGACAGAATCTTAAATATGGCAACTGCATATCTTAAAAGTTGAGGGAGTATGTCATTCCAACATCCATTGGTTTGTAGGAAGGGCAGAGCTTGAAAAGTTGCTTTTCAAAAAGTGTTAACACTTTTAACAGTGTTACATGTAACCCATGGGGAGAACAAAAGTATTTTATTACTGTTAACATCCCCCCCTCCCCATTCACTCATTTGGAATTGGTTTTCTGGATGTCTAAGCAACTGAAACCTTAGGATAATATTATAGCATGAAATTTAAAGTGCCTCTGCAAATATCCTTAAAAATAACTTGTACCCCACCCATATTATTTTATTAATGTTCCAAATTGTTATGATTAAAATATATCTTGTGTTAGACTCTTTTTAATTAGAAAGTTACTTGTAACACATATAACTTGATAGCCAAACACCTCCAAGCTTTTAAGTGGGGTTGAACTATTATGTTAATGTATTCCTTACTAGTGTTCAAAGATACCTAAAGACAGGCTTTGGGGGTCTGAAGTTCTTTTGTCTGGTATTATAGAAGGTTCTTAATTACAAAATCTCCCACCAGTTCTCTCTTGATAGATCTGGCTTTATGTATTTTAGGTGTTTAGGCAGATAAAAATTTTATAAATATTTTATTTATTTATTGAAGACTTTAAAATGTTCAAAATAATTGGGCTCATTAATATTTATTTACATACTGAAAAGTTTAAAAACGTGTTTCAACTCAATTTGTGTTTTGATAGTGTGTCTGGTTGAATTTGTATTTTAATTTGTATTTTTACTAGTAGCTGTTTTAGACACTGCCATGCATCTCAACCATGAGAGAAAAGTGGGCAATAAATCTAAAATAAAATTCAGAAGATATTTTGGAACTGGGAAAGTGGAAGCTGTGCATATTTCAGTTTTAGAAGGGGACAGTTCAGTGTCATTGCTAGGGAAAATGGCAATCAGTGTCAGTCATGGTTGCTTTTCAAAAAGATGGTGATGACCTTTTGTCATGCCAGAGTGTACTATAATAGGTTTGTGACCTTAAGTATTTGAATAGAGTGGGAGACATCTAAAATATATGGATAATTGGAAAGGAGTGTAATCAGGATGAGATTTACCTAGGGTGAAAATAACCTGGACTGCACCACAATGGAATGAGGAGCACGAGACATTCAGGCCTTTAAACAAGGCATGTGGAATAAACCTGATACCAACCAGCATCAACATATTTATCTTGCAACATCAATTCCACAATTATGTCCACCAGTCCAGCAACAAATGTGTATTGTGTAAATTCAGAACAGTGGGTTCATTACAGACTCCGTTTCCCCCTCTCTCATGAAATATCTTTTCTTCCATTTGTTTCCAGCTTAGTTTAATATTGTATCTTTTTAATCCAGCAGACATTGCAAGGAAACTTAGCCAAATGTGTTTGGCTAGTTCATCAACTATATTCCACTTGACCTCAGCAGCATTTGTAACAGCTGATCACCTGATTGTTGTTTTTTGTGAACTCTCTCGACATCTTGAAGATTTTTTTTCCCATGGGTCTGTATAGTTTTTGTGTGTGAAAACTATTCATTTACAAGGGAGTATCGTAAAGTAATAATTATCACACAGAAGTTATTATGGTACGGTATATTGATGAAATTTTGTCGGTGTCATCATCCCGTGACTTTTTCTTTTCCCAAAAATGAAAAATCCACTTCAGGGTTGCTGATTTGTCTACACAGATGACGTCATTCATGAAGTGGAAGGCACAATCTGCAGACTTCTACAATAATGGTATTTGGAGGGTCAAGAAACACTGGGGAAAATGTGTAAATCCGGTTGGTGATTATGTAGCGATAAGTTAATAACTACAAACCAAAACTAACTTTCTGTCATTTTTTAAAGGTGATAATTAAAACTTTACAATACCCCCTCGTACAGCTGGCCTTCCATATTCACAGATTTTGCATGCATGGTTCAACCATCCATGGCTTGAAAATACATTTTAATTTCAAAAGGCATACTTTGATTTTAAGGGACACAATTATTATGCCATTGTATATAATAGGACTTGAGCATTCACAGATTTTGGTATCCAACAGGTGGAGGTGGGGGCCTGGAACCAAATCCCAGGGGATACCAAGGGCCCACAGTATTTTTTCCTCTCATCTTTTCCTATCCTTGGGTTCTTTGCTTCCTCCATGGCTGTGTTCATCACTTAAATCAGGGTGAACTTTATTGCATATCAACTCACTTCATAATCCAACCTGTGTTGCTTGATCCACATGCTTCACACTTTCTAAAATTCTCCAACATGGATGCCTTCTTAAATTGGGGTCTATTATTTTAGTACAAGAACAGTATGATTAACTTAGGGGGGTGCGGACGGGCAGCCCTGGGCCGCCCCCAGAAGCAGAGGATCGAGACCAAGGCTCCCGGACACCTTGGCCCCGATCCTCCCTTTCGCCGCCTTCAAAAGGAGCGCAAAAATAGCACTCCTTCCACAAGCCGCGAAAGGGGCTCCGCAAGAGGCATGGCACACCTCTTTCGCATCTCTTCCGGCTCAGCATGTCTGGACGCTGAGCCAGAAGGACGTCATCGGAGCGCCCGTCGTGTGGATGGGCCGTCCCACTCCGGTGACGTCTTCAGGAAGGGGATGGGGCGCCCAGCGTCCGGCTGGCCCTCCCCTTCCTGAGATTGAGGACAGCGTTTTTCGCCGTCTGCATCCCCCCTCAGTGTTCCATTTCATACTATGAAGTAATGATGTGGTTACCTCCTGTGCCCACATACATTGTAACTTCATGGATGCATATAACACCTTGCAAGTTTCTCCATGCAACTTTGTAGCCTGCTTATATAGACAACTATTGGCTCTTCTTTTGGCTAGTTCTTAGTGGAAATTAAACCAAGGGATTAGGAGACCTAACTTGTGCCCCAGGAAACCATAGTCCACAAATTTCCTCACAGTCTCCTGGAGACTCTAAGACTTGAAAAATTCAGACACATGGTCAGAGGTTGAGCCCATGTATATTACCAGAGGACCTAAAATCTGCATATAGTGCGTCCTTGGTATCTGCTGGGGTTGGAGTCAGGACCCCCCCCCCCCCCCCCATGGATACCAAAATCTATGGATGCTCAAGTCCCGTTAAATGCAGAGGCTCAGTAAAATGGTGTCTCTTATGTCAAATGGCAAAATCAAGGTTTGCTTTGGGGAATTTATATTCCTTTCAAGCCATGGAAGGTTGAATCTGTGGGTGCAGAGGGCCAAGTGTATTACCCCCCCCCACACACACACACACACATACACATGCACACACACAAATGTCTTTGAATAAGGAACACAAGCATCATAGATAGCTTTTACTGCAGTGGTATAACATTCCAAGTCACCTGAATGGGGCCTTGGAGCAGCACTCACAAAGAATCAAACAGCCTTTAATATCAGAAGAGAAATGTTGTTGTTTAATGAAAATGTAGATCTAGAATCAGTCAGTTTCTTGGAATAGCACCATAATGCTGAACACATGGCTAGGCCAAGCATCAATGTGGTAGATGACTGCTTAATTTCGTTGGTGGGGGAAGATTTCTTTTTCTTTTCTGGGAAGTGGGGTGATCTACTGTCAACTAGGAGTTTGACTTGGCAATGTCACCATGCCAATTTTAGCAAGTGTATGAAAAGAGTCTGGAATCTATTATGGTTTGTTGTGGAGTCACAGAACTTTGAATGCTCACTCACTTTAATTGCTGTTGATGCCTTAAGCAGCATATTATGAATAAAGGAGAAACCATGGGTAGGGCAGACATTTCAAAGCTGGAAGAACTTGCATTAAATGTGAAATGAAGAACCTTATGTTCAAACTAAGAAAATTTAATAGCTTCCATCTCCGAACATTATTGGAAACACACCGGTACTAAAAACAGATGTAAACTAACAGCATATGATCCTGTCCCACTGAATTCAAATAGTTTTTTTCCCCAAGATAAATGTGTTTCCTTTGTAAATCCTCCAAGCGTCAAATGTCAAAACTGAATTTGAAGGGATTCAGCTATCACATTTCTTTCTAGAAACACAGATAGCTGTACAGTATGGGTATATATTTATTTATTTGTATTTCTGTATATGGCTTGGTTTCTGAAGGAAAGCATAGGTACATGTTGCAACTAAAGGCTGACCATAGAACGTTGCAGACATAAAATATTAACTTGAGTCCTATAGACAATGATGGGGCAAGAGTACTTCTTAGGGCCTGAACAGACTGCCAGAAATAATGCTGCTTGAGACCACTTTAACTGTCCTGGCTCAATGCTAGGGATTCATGGTCATTGTAGTTTTTTCTGAGACATTGAGCCTTCTCTGTCAAGAGAGCTCTGGTGTCACAATAAACTACAGTTCCCATGATTCCCTAGCACTGAGCCAGGGCAGTTAAAGTGGCCTCAAATTGGATTATTTTTGGCAGTCTGTTCAGGCCCCATGTCAATGGAAAGATACCAAAGCTACGAACAGAAAGCCTTGCCCTGTACTACAGCTCAGAAGACGCAGGTTTCTAAACCAAGGTCAAGATTCCCCCAGTCCTGTGAGAAGTACTGCTTGATTCTAGCTAAAGGTGAAAAATAATGTGAAGCAAATACCATTTGTGACAAAAGGAACTTGCTGCTGGATTGTTTCAGTGGAATGATGAGGCCTCCTTCACTCCATTCTCAATTTATTCCTTCAAGTAAATTAGTTGCTTTATTTTTCCTTTACTTGTCATTTTGAGCAGAACACCTGAAAACATTAAAAATGGTGAAATCATGTACACCAAGGTGCTAGACCTGTCTCTCAGCAGCATCTATAGTTGAGCAGGGCTGCATTTGAGAAGCAGGCCATCAATGTAGTTGCAATGACTGGAGGTTCCTTCCTTCCCCTCAGTCATTTGAGGACTTCTCCCAGAAAACAAAGGGTTAAAGGTTGAGAGAAGGTCCATGCTAACGAGGACTGACATCAAATGCTAATGAGAGGTTACACACAGCTGATGTAAATGCTAGTTGGCCAGACCCAGAAGCTTCAGGTTTCCATCACAGTAGTAATCAAGGAAAAAAGCAAACACTTGGATGTGTCAAGGTGTGTTTTGCTTAAAATGCTGCCCTCTTTCTCACACACAAACATTGCTTCAGAGAGTATAGCACCTGGCTTTAATATGGGAAGGGATTTACTTATTTATTGCATTTATATTGCACCTTTCTCCCAAAATGTGAGGTTATGAAATTATTGTTCTGTATGTGTGCTTGTTCACTCGTATTTCTAAACTTGTGTACTGAGTTTTGTAATACAGATTCTACAGATTGAAATAGGGCCTTTGCAGACTGCCAGAAATAGTGCAAATTGAGTCCACTTTAACTGCCCTGACTCAGTGCTAGGGAATCATGAGAACTGTAGTTTATTGTGGCACCAGAGCTCTCTGACAGAGAAGGCTCAATGTCTCAAAAAACTGCAATTCCCATGATTCCCTAGCACTGAGCCAGGACAGTTAAAGTGGCCTCAATTTGCACTATTTCTAGCAGTCTGCAAAGGCCTAGCCTTTGTGGCAGGTCTGAAAGAGGCCTTGGAAACTGTAGAACCTTGGGGGGTGCTTTTAAATTTGTATTTCCTAATTTTGTATAACTTCTCCTTCCCTCTCCCTGCTCTTCATAGTCATTCTGAATAGAATTCTTCCTTCGCTATACTTCTAATCAAATGATCTGCCCTCCCTGTAAGATCCTGCAACAGTTTTTCATCAAAGCCCTGGTATTTTTCTGAGCAAGCAAATACATGTGTACTCAGTTAATGTACCAGAACGTTGTCTCGGCTCATGGCAATGTGAACATTCCAGTGTTGCAGGAAGATGTGGAAGTAAACACTTTGATAAATGCAACAAGGAGCAGTAAACAGATACACTGCTTGACATTCTTGTCCTGAGCCAAAGTGAAGATGCCAGATCAAACAGTAGACCAGATGTGGTCCATGAAGGTTTCTGCTGCTGCTGCAATCATTGTTGAGGGACTGGAGGCAAGAGATGAGAGGCCATATAAACCCCTGCAGGATATCATGTGGAGTTGTGTTTTTATTGTCAGTAAAGCTTTTGCACTGGGGCTTACTCCAGAGTAGACAAGCATAGAATTAAGTTGTATTGTGCATGCTTAATGGGCTTGGAGAAAGAACAGGATTTTGGCAGTAAGTTACACTACAATCATGTGAAAGTCTGAAGAGGAAGATTGCACATGCACAGGTGAGGACGTATTCATAGGGACATCGCCATGTCCCTGGGAACCGATATATCAACAATGGAGAAGGTATGAATAATGGGTCCTGTGCAACTTCCCAAGACTGCTTTTGTGGGTTCTGTGCCCTCTACTACCCTTTATTTTTTATTTTTTTAAAAAAAAAGTCCGATTTCTTTTTGCCACAGGCAAAATTGTCACAAGTAGGTCGTGTTCTCCAGAGAAATGGAGCAAGTCTCTGTCTTGGAGCAGCATTGCCACTTTCAACAAGAAAGTTGGCTACTTAATGCTTGCAGCACCTGAGGAAGGATTCAATAAAACAGCTAAATATTCAAAGTATTCAACCCAAGACTGGAGTTGCATAGAAACGCAGTGTCATTCAACACAACACTTCGACCTCATAGAACAGGATGTGTTTGTCAGAGAGACAGCAAGCGAACACTACTCTTTTTATCTCACTAGTATGCAGGATCTGTTGTGTTAACACAGGCGTTTGTAGCCATTTGGTACAGTGTCTCATAATTGCTCTTACTGGATATAGCAAAGAATTCTTGCACTGTGGCTTCCTTGATAGTTCTAGACAGAGGTTAGAAAAAGTCTCAACAGAAATGAAAGCATTGTCTTCTGCTATTTTATTATTAGCTACTGGCTAGGAACTGAGAGATACTCCAGGACAGAAGTAGAATAATAACTACAAATAGAGGGGGGAAAGCACTCTTGAATCTACTACCCAATCTCTGTGAATTTAATTCTGGTTCTTGTAATAATTAAGCTTAGACCTATTCTGATGTAAGTAGAATCAGCTTTTAATGCAGTGGCCACTTACCTTTTCAGCTACTGCAGACACAGAGGTAACTCCCTGTTCCACCTCTCCACTCCTCAGCAGGGGACACCTGGAAGTTCTGATGAGATGTCTGAGAGTCATTGGTCCTAACTAGATCTTGACATGGAGTGGAATTGCATTACTGGTGTATGTGTACAAAAAAAACACCCCACTGACTTGCTTTCTTAGGGTAAAAGCTGGAGATGTGGCCAGATTCTGAGTGTGAAGCAAAAGCAGAAGGGAGGGAGTGTTTGATCCTTTCTAATGGCCTTCATTGTTGTTATGTGCTTTCAATTTGACTCTTTGGTGACCATGGCAAATGGTTTTCTTAGCAAGACTTATTGAGAAGAGGTTTACCTTTGCCTTTGTCTTACGCTGAGTGACTGTGACATGGCCATGGTCACCCAGTGGGGTTTCCATGGCTAAGCAAGAATTTGAACCCTGGGTTTCCTGAGTCCTAGGGGTTATTCATATAAGCTTATCAGATGGCACTCAAGGAATGGGAATGGAATGGAATGGGGCAAAAACGCATGTTACTGGACAGGAGAATGCCACCGATGCTGCTGGGAGTCCCCAAGCTGTTCTTCTAAATGCTGTCTGATAAGCTTAACACTGTGAAAATAATCCAGGATGAATCTGGGTTGATTCTCCATTCCCAATTAAGTTGTGGGACTACCAAAAAACTCACTTAATCCAGGACAATTGATATTGGGGTTTTCCCCAAGTTTTTTTTAAAAAGATCTGCATCATTGGTAGCATAAATAACTGATACAAATAGACCCAGGATAAAACACTGCATGCCCTGAATGTGTTCCAAATGCATTTGCATCATCAACTCCCAACTTTAAACAAATGATTGCACATGTGAGCAACCAAAGTTGCAGAGTTGTGCATCGATGCAGTTCCATAGTGTGAATAACAAACCAGGAATTCATGAGTGAGATGATTCACTTCATCATGCTAAAAAAAAAAAAAAAAAATGTGTGTGAATAACCTCCTAGTCCAACACTCAAACCACTGCATCACACTGGATCTACTTTGTTCCAAATTGCTTCTGCCAAGCTACCATTTTTCCTGTGAACTCCAAACGCATGTTGGAAAGAGTGATACACTTCTTTTACTCCCATTTCACAGCTCAAAATTTGTTTCCTAACCCAGTTTCCCTCTCCAATATCCATCTTCTATATTGCATTTATGTACAGGTATATGTTCAGCTCTTCATCAGAAAGGGCCCACCACACCTTAGACATTTTAAAATTGTCACAAGTAGTTGCACTTCAGAAAGAAGTGTGTTTTCTTCTTGCATAAGTTTCTGTCTATGAGGCTGGAAAACCACTTCTTAGAAAACAGCTGGTGGCTTTTTGTTATATGTGAATGTTCACTAAATGTTTATGGATCCCTTCAAATACTGATGAAGCAAAGCAGTGAACTGACCTTCTAATATTTATTTATATTTTTAGATTGATCATTACTGAAGTTCTCTGGGTAGTCTAAAATGTGAGATTTAAAATAGCACAAGAAAATACAGCAGGAGGAGGCAAAAAAGCTACACCACAATAAAACCATAGTAAGAGTACAGAAGAGTAAATGCTGAACTGTTTATCAGCATCTTGAAATGCCCAGGAAAGTTAAAAATGTCCCCACTGGGTACTCAAGAGACTATCACATAGGTGCTAGATATGTCACAAGAACATGTCATTCTACTCAAATATTGGGGTAAGTTTTCCTATTGGTTGGAGAAGCAGTTAGTGCTTGTAGCCTAATGTCTTGGCTCACCATGAATAAAGAGGAGGAGATACTCATCATTAGTAGCCAAAAGAAATCAAGGAATCTGCCCAATTTATGGATCCTCTAAGTCAGGGGTAGGCAACCTTTCTCCTTTAAGGGCCGAGGGACTTTAGCTCTCAGAAGCCTCAGCCATGTTGGCCAATAGTCCCATGTTGGGCAATAGCTCCTGGGATTCTGGGAGCTGAAGTCCCTCAGCCCTTAAAGGGGAAAGGTTGCCTACCCCTGCTCTAAGTTAAACAGTGAATCCACAGAAGTAAGCAATTCCCCCAGCTACCACCATGAAATAGGGCTAGCTTGAGTAAGCAAAGCAGCTTCATTTATATACCGCTTCATATCACACTATGGGATGTCTAAGCGGTTTACAACTGTAAGCTCATTGCCCCCCAACAGTTGGGTACTCATTTTAGCAACCTCAGAAGGATGCAGGCCTGAGCCTGAACCCTGGCTAGTACTGAATTCGCAACCTTGTGGTCTATGAGTGAGTGGCTGCAGTACAGGCATTTAACCAGTAGGAGTTGTTGAGATGGACTACAGCCTGACAGAGAACACGACTGTTAAGTCTAAGCAGTCTCCACTTGGAAAAAACAGTAGTGAAACAAGTTTCCTTCTTTGTGCACAGCTATTAAAGGCAGAAGAAACCTGTGTAGAATGTGGTAATGGCAAACCCGTTAATTTTGGACTTGGCATTATGAATCCATGTTTGAGCCAGGGACCTAATCACATGTGTCTTCCAAAATATTTATCTGATTGAATTGTTAATCAGAAGTTTAGGTGCTGGCTGATCTTTCCCCTTCCCCAGCATTCCTATCTTGAGTAGAACAATTTCTGGAGTAATGGTACATCCCATGTTTCCAATTGGCTACTTCTTATCCTGGCCTCCATCATTCCATTCGTATCTTTTCAGCAATGTTTTGTGATATTACAGGAAAGCCAAGCAAATTTGAGATCATAATTTGGTTTGCCTCAATCCCTGTATAAGATTTTCAGTGTTACCCTACCGGGGGCTACTGTAGCTCATTTGAGGAAATGCTGACCTACATGCTGTCTAGCACATCACTATAAAATCTAATCCCCCTTGTTAATGCAAGGGATGTGTACCAGCTGTTCTTCTTTATTTCATCACTGTTTAACATAGCCTTAAGCTTTTATTACATAAAATATTAGTTTAGAGTCCCTTAATTGGATTTAATGGTGCCGAATTAAAAGCTAGGCTCTGCATGCTGGTAGTATGGAATATTTATGACTGATAATAAAATACTAATGTAGCTGAGACATCAGCAGTTTTGTAAAAGCCTAAACTGCTTCCTTCTCCCTAGCACAATGTTGTAAAGATGTAGGCAAATGTAGTTTTGTGTGAAAACAGAAAAAGATGTCCTACCAGTGTGAGAGAAGCAGTGATACATGTGAAAAGCAGCCAGTGAAGTCAAATGGCCAACTGTTTTGAGTATGTAATACAGTTTTGTAGCAGATTTTAGCTTGGTGACAGAGCCACCGTGATGCAGTGATTTGTGTTGGACTATGACTCTGGAAACCAGGTTTCGAATCCAGGCTCAGTCATTTAAACCCACTGGGTGTCCTTGGCCAAGTCACACACTCTCAGCCTCAGAGGATAGCAATGGCAACCCCACTCTGGACAAATCTTGCCAAGAAAACCCCATGATAGGGTCACCTTGGGGTCACAATAAGTCAGAAACAACTTGAAGGCACACAACAAAACAAGCCAGTTGCTGGTGGGAACTGGTGTCAAGAGACTTTAACCCATCCCTTTTGTGTACTGTCTAATTTCATATGTTTAATGAGCCCATGCATAGATAATCCTGTGGCCATCTATTCAGTCTTAAACTTACTTTGGTTTATTTCAAGTCCTCTGTACTCCTGAAGTTGGAACAGATTGGTATTCAGTGAAAAGAATTTGTGGAGATGTCTGTTTTTTCCTACACATATGAAAATAGCATGTGAAGGAAACATTAGCAGTGCATAGAATACACTTCTATTACATGTGCATTGTTTGGCCACATTCTTGAATCAACATCTCAGGAGCCAGGACCTATCTCTATTACATGTAGAACTCTGTTAATTATCATTTGTTGATGTAGATAGTGATCACTATTTTATTTTATTTTATTGCTTTCTTCTAACAAAGATCTCTATGTGTTATATATGAAAGCTGCTCGTACAGGCATACCTCAGTTAACAAAGCTGTTGACAAATAAACTTCTTTTTACAAAGTCTTTTAAACACTTATCCAGCCCCCCTCCTTTTCTTCCTTGTCTAGCATCTAGCTGGAAGTCTTTTAGTGGTACTGGTATTGGGAAGATGATGAAAGAGGGCATTAAAAATCCAGATTTTTGGTGTTGGGTTGAAACAGCATGTCTATAGTAAAGAAAGCAATGAAGCTTGAGCTGGAAAAGAGTGGGATTCTGCTCTAGCTGAATATAGCCATGTGTGCCTTTCTACAACAGTCAAAGTAATCAGTGCCTGGCCCAAAAATCCTTTACTCAACCTATGTGAATATAAAACAGAGAAAACAGCAAAACAGCGAATAACATGTTAAAAAACACAGGTCTATAAGTTTAGTCACCAAAATGGAAATAAGGAAAGTGAAGGCTGGGGAAAGAAAATAATAATGTACTGTATGTACCCCTATTATTTTTATGTTATTTCTGCCTCTGGTGCCAAATTTTCTATTAAAGAAGTAATGCCCAGGAACTCATCTGTTTCATTAGTTGTTGAGGTATACCTGTATTTTCTTCTAATCCTCCCTTTTGCATAGATTAGGGTTTAGGAAAAAAAATAGATCTGATCTATTAGTGCATCTCTGAAAAGTTTGTTGTATACAGGTCGGGTTCTCTGGTTTCTAATTAATTTAACAATTGTAGCAACTGTATGACTCCCAGCTTCTCTAATTTTTACCACTGAAATGAAGAATGATCGGGAGTAACTACTGTTGGTTTTGCATGGAAGCATTGTGAATTATATTTGTTTTGAGTTACAGTGCTGAATATAGCTCATACCCCTTCCACAACAAAGGATGGACTTTGTTAGGTCTATGTCTGCGTACCAAGCAAAAGTAGATCTTAGGTTTTACCACAAAAAAGTGGTCAAGATCCTATTTCACCAACATACTTGTGTTAAGTTCCACCAGCATGCTTACATGAGGGTGAAGGTATCCAGTTGGGCAGCATGTAGAAATAATAATAATAATAATAATAATAATAATAATAATAATAATAATATATTTATACCCCACCCCTCTGCAGAGCAATCGGGGTGGCTTACAAGATTAAAGTACATAAATACAATTCCCACCCCATCCCAACACCCCAAACCCATCCACCCCTAAAAAAAGTATTAAACAATCACAAATTTAAAAACACGTTAAAATACTACATTGAAACATTAAAAGCGCCAATTCCCATTATAACAGGGAAAGGAGAAGGAGGGAAGGAGAGGAAGACTAACTCCTAAGGCCAGGAATCTAGTCAGGAAAGGCCTGCCAGAAGAGATCCATCTTAACAGCTTTCTTAAAGCTACTCAAGGTCATAATTTGACGGATCTGGCATTTGTTGTGGATACTTCCTTCAACAGTGTTGGAAAAAGTACTCATGCTAGTATAAAGCCCTGAGAGGATTCCAACTAGTAGATCCCATAAGCCTTAGGTTTTTCCACCACTAGGTCAGACTGTAAAAAATAGTGACCAGTCCATGATACCCAAAAAAACAGTATTGGTAAGAAGACTTTGAACTCTGTGATCCTTAATGTGTTCTCCAAACTAGCAGTCCCCAACTTCTAGCCCTCCCAATATTTTAGACTTTATCTTGCAACATCCCTGATCATGGGTTTGCTGGTTAGGAGTTCTGGGATTTGGTCCAAAATACCTGGAAAGCCAGAGGTTGAAAACCATTCCTGAAGACCACCCAGGTTTCTCAATTCTTAAGATGAAGTACTGAATCCTGTCCCAGCTAGAGCAAACCTTTAGAACCAGTATGATTTACCTATATGTTGACTTGTCAGCCATCTTTGGTTCTATTTTAGTTGGGATTGATGAATAAATTCCATGTCAGAAGGTGACAATATTGGTACTTGCTTTCTTATGTATATTACGGTACTATATTTGGAATATGTTTGGATTCTTGCTGCAAGCAAATCACCATCTACCCTGCGTTACTATCTTGTTTTCTTTTCAGAGTCTGGGCCCAGTTTTTTAAATACCAGCTTTAAATCCAGTTGCTGGAAAAATCTTGCAGCTCTATTTTTAAAAGTTGGAAGGTTTTTTCTTTCTCTTATCAAGAATTCACACACTGTTGTCGAATAAAGGAATCTTGCCAAGCATTTGCACTTGGAAGGACATGATATTTGTTGAGATGCTTTGCACTGTGATATCTTGGTCCCATTGGATGGAGGCAGAAATTTGGTAGCTATCCTTGAGTTAATTTCCTTAGATATTGGGGTGTGCTTACACGTAGCTGAAATAAAGTGTTTCTATAGCAAACTTTTCTAGACTTTTTTTTATCCCAACTCAAAAGAAGGTTTTAGATTTTTACCAAGAAATAATAATTCAGATAACATTAGATTGTTTCTTTCTCAAATCCTGATCAAATGTGTTATTTTCCCAGTTTTCAAGTAGTGTCTTGCTGATATCTAGATATAAGTCATGAGTGAGCAGTAAACTGCATTTCTCATGAATTCAAAAATCAGTTCAGAACTTAGCTCACAGTTATAGGCATACCTCAGTTAAGCCTCTGACAAAGAAGCTCCTTTTTTACAAAATCTTTTCACACCCACCTGGTCCTCCCATTTTTCTTCCTTGATCTCAGCAGGGGTAGGCAAACTGTCCCCTTTAAGTGAAGTTGTAGGCTTTCATGGCCAGCATCCATAGTTTTTTGTGGGTTTTTCGGGCTGTGTGGCCATGTTCTAGAAGAGTTTCTTTCTGACGTTTCGCCAGCATCTTCTCTGAAGATGCCAGCCACAGATGGAAAAAGACACTTGAAAGAAGAAAGTGCCATGTTACATCTGTACGTCTGCAGTAAACAATGCACACACACACACACACACACACACACACCAACCTTGATCTGGGAATGAATAGGATTCTGCTCTAGCCAATCCTATTGTTGTTGTGTGTGCCTGCCTACAACAGTCAAAGTAAAGAGCAGCTGCCCCCAGAATCCCTTACTGAGGATATCTGAACAGCAAAACTGAGAAAAGGAGAGAGCTGCTAAGCCTGCCTTGCCAGCTAGTTACCTCAGCATATTGAAATGGATATTTCTGTTAAGTTTGACCAAATAGAATTCTTAAGAAAATGGGGACTTGGATACATTTTGGTCTTCAAGTGATATGATAGAAGGTTCAAAATGTTTTTACTACTTATGAAAGCCTTTCCAGAGCTAGTTGTTTCATCTGTACATAATGTTAGTTTTGAAGAAAGTTTGCTGAAACATGTTGAATTACTGTATATACTCATGTATAAGTCTAGAAATTTTAGTCAAAAAATTGATCCCAAAAACCTGAGTTGACTTATCCACGGGTCAATGTAAGCACTGTTCTTTAACTCTTATTTAAAAAAGAACCATCCCCTGGTGAAAGGCAAGAGTATAATCTGTCCTGGAAGCACTGATCTCCCTCTACTGTGTCATCCATCCAGCCTTTAGTGTGAGCACAAACAAGTATGCCTGCTGGAATTTTGTAAGTTTTTTTGGCATTGTTTTCCTTTGCTTCATCCTTTGTTACATGCCCATAGGTTTTACCCTCAACTTATCCACAGGTCATATCAAAATCAATAATTTTGGCCTCAAAACCTGTCCTTAATTTACACATGAGATTGACTTATAGTCAAGTATATACAGTGCTTTTTTTTTCCTTTTTTTTTTTTTTTTTTTTTGTAGAAGAAACTATATTATTTTCATATTATTTCTGCCTCTTGTACCAAATTTTCTGTTAAAAAGTAATGTCCAGGAACACATCTACTTAGGGCCTCTACAGACGGGGGGCAGGACGGGAAAGGTCGCGTGAGACTCTGGGTGCCATTTTAGAACACAAAATGGCACCCTGGAGTCACATGCGCCCGAGAAAGGCGGCGGCGGCCGTGGCGGCAAGACAGGACAGGGGCCGATATGAAGGCCTCAGCGGGCTGGGTTCGGCCCATGGGCCGTAGTTTGCCGACCCCTGCTCTAGAGGACCTAGAGATTTCTAGAAGTGTCTCGGGTAATATATATATATATATATATATATATATATATATATATGGTTTTTTATTTGAGTTTTTTCTGCATTCAAGGGGGTGCTGTGCCCCTAACTCCAGCAAATGTGGAGAGCCCATTGTTTTTTATAATTCAGGTGTGTGAAAATAATTGGGCTGTGTAAGTAAGATGGTTTTATAAGGGGATGAGATTCTGACATCTAGTTCTGAATAGACATATACAGGGTTGAACTTTATGAAAAACAATATTGAAGCTTAGAAAGAGTGTGAAATCACATTGTTTTCCCCACCACCTCTGAGGCAGAACAAACACACCTGTTGTATTATAGATTGTAAATGGCTCAAGGCAGACATCTGCCCTCTTGAACAGAAATGGCAGTCATGAATAACTTGCAAACCTATTGTAGAGATCTTGTAGCACCTTTGAGACTAAATGAAAGAGAGGTTGGCAGCATGAGCTTTTGTAGACTGAAGTCTATGAAAGCTCATGCTGCCAATTTTTTTCCACTTAGTCTCAAAGGTTCTACAAGATCTTTCTGCATGCTGATTCTACAGACTAACATGGCTATATCTTTGAATTCTTGCAAAACTATTGGGAGAGTGGACAACTGTGTGAAGCCCAGAAGGCCTTGGAGGGCCATCCACCACCCACCAAAGACTAAAAAAAAATGTCTCCCAATGCTTGCTGGAGGTGTTAGGGGGCATTCCTTTAGGCTCCGCTGGTTCATTTTGGTTCCAGGAGAGGCCCTTTTAAAAAAAAACCTGGAATTTGGGTGCAATTTTGGACCCCTGGGGGCCACATGCAACCCACACTGCATCTGTATCATACAGAAAACAAAGCTCCTAAGTTCTCTCCTTAACAAACTTTACCTGTTCATCTTGCAGTAATATTATCCCCTGTGTGTATGTTTAGAGAAGTTATTTCAGAAGTAGTGATTCATTGTTCTTGTTTTGCTTTTTAAATCTCGCATACCAGGGCCCCTTCACCATACAGTTATAGCACCATGATCCCACTTTAAATGACATGGCCCCAACTTCTGGAATCCTGGGATTTGGGTTGGGGGTGCCTAGACTTCTCAGCCAAAGAGCTCTAGTGCCTCACCAAATTACAAAATTTCATTGGATACAGCCATGGCAGTTAAAGTGGAACCATGGGGGCAATAACTGTATAATATGAAAGGGTTCCATGGTTTGTGTGTGTATGTGTTGCCAGTATAAAAATGTGAAAGGAAGGAGGGGGAAAAATGTAGCATCTTTAAGACTAACTGGTTTTTATTTTTGGATGAGCTTCCATAACTATAAACTCATTTCTCCAGATACAGTATCAGTTCCCAGTGTGGAACAGGACAATGCTAGTAGTTCTTTGTCTTGGAAAAACAATTCTAGCTGAATTTTTTAGCTAACAGTGGGAGAGACTATTGTTTTGTTTTCATATTGATATGCAATCAGTCCCCCAAATGTTCAAATTTCTTCATAAATCTGATTTAAAAAAAAAAGGAATGGGGGGGGGGAGTGGAATTGGCCTGTTTGTCCATCCCTCTTTTCAGTTATTTTTGCAGAATCCTCACAGTCTTGGCTAAAATGAGGAAATCCAGGAGTGAATGATATTATTATATCTTGAAGCTATTTCAATCTCAAATATTTGGTTTGGTTCCTGGCAGTGGGTAAAGCCTCTAGCTAGTTCTTGGTTATTTTACCCATACTGTTTTGCCATCCTTTTCACCTTGGACTCAAAGTAAACTTGAGAGCACTCTTATTACATGAATCCATTTAACACAGAGAGAAGTTCAAACAAGGACAGAAAGCTGTAGACAAGGGTCTCCTTTGCTCACATAATGCACCAGACACAGCCCTTACAGGAATGTCCGGACTTGCTTTGGAGGAAGGGCAAGTCTGATCATATTGGGCTGGTTGGGGGGAGCTTTTGTTTTGCTCAGTAGATTTCATTTGGCAAGTGTCCTAATCCAGTCCCTTCATTGACGTTTTTATGAATGTAATTGAACCACTTAAATAATCTTAGTGAAGCAGCTTAGAGAAAAACAGATGACTGCCAAATCCAGTTTAATGTAGCTTTTTACAATCAGAATGCCGCTTGGTGTACATTTGATGTGTAAACACCGACTAGCTATCTGCAGAAAGATCCTTTCTCTTCCCTGTTTTCCCAAATTGCAGGAATCTTTATCCCACAGTGTCAAGCTGGGCTGGAAAGTAAGGCCTTGTTTAGTATTTGACTATCCAGGGTACTTCTGTACAGTCCTCTTGAAATATACCAGGCTGCTTGTCCACATAAGACAATAACTGAAAAAAAGAATGATGATGCTAGTAACTCTCATTTATGAGTGGTCAAAAAGGGCCATAAATAAACAAGCTACTGTTCTCCCAGCAATACAGTGACTATTTGGATGATTCATAACTCTTCAGGTTACTGAGCATATGCAGGTGGCATCTGAAGCTATCTCAGTATCATGTAAGTAGCTGCTAGGTAGCCTGCTACAGAGTGCTGGTGTTGGTATGCTGCACAGCACACTGCTGTCACAAATGGACAAGGCTACATCCACCCCCTCTGTTCTTCTACCATGGTGGTGTTAAGACACAACTTTCCAGATGTTCTTGCAACTCAGCATCAGCTATGCTGGCTAAGACTGCTGGGAGCTGTAGTCTTGAAACATCTAGAACAGGGGTAAGCAACCTTCCCCTTTAAGGGCCGAAGGACTTCAGCTCCCAGAATCCCAGGAGCTATTGGCCAACATGGGACTATTGGCCAACATGGCAGAGGCTTCTGGGAGCTGAAGTCCCTCTGCCCTTAAAAGGGAAAGGTTGCCTACCCCTGATCTAGAAGGTTGCACTTTGCTCTTTTCCTATAGCTATATGTAGGCCTACAATTGTAAGTCCAAAGCTAAATTATAAAGAGGTGAAATAGCCTTGCTTTGAGTGAAATTTCTCAGATCTACTGTCTATTATCTCCTTTCCCACCCCTTTGGCCACATCTGCAGAATTAAATCAGATTCTTTATGTGTTTTTGCTAGCATAATTGTCAAAGCGGCAGTTGTACTGTATGTACTTTGAATATGTGCTTTATTTGACTCCCTGTCAAGTTTTTTTGAGCCTTGGATGGTTGATGGTTCTATCCATCAATTGTGCTTGCAGTTGCCACTGCCAGTGCTTTCCTTGCTGATCTTTCCTCATCTTTGAAATGTATTGCATTTTAGATACGAAAAGTACTGCCCTCCCTCCCAATTCCATCCCCTCCAATCCCCAACCCATCCACCCCATAAAATCGAATTAAACTAGTAGAATAATTAAAATAAAAAATAAATCAACAACAATAGTTTAAAACCCTAAAACAAACAGTGGGCGGAGGGAGCAATAAACATCTGAACTCTGTTTGGGGTGGGAGACTTATTCCGGGAAGGCCTGTCAGAAGAGACCCATCCTCACTGCCCTTCCAAAGCAGTCGAGAGTGGCAATAAGACGGATCCCATCCGGCAGGCCGCTCCACAGTCCCGGAAACTGCCACAAAATGTAGTGATAGCTACCAACATAGATGGCTGTAAAAGGAAATATAGCAAAGTATATGGAGGTGAGGGCCATCAATACTTGCTAGTCAGAAATTTAATTACTATATGTAATCTCCAGGTGGTCTCTGCATATCACATGCTGGAAAGTAAGAGAGAGGGAGTACAGTTGCGCACCTGTCCTGCTAGTAAGGCCTTTGACAGGGTTCCCCATGACATTCTTGCAAACAAGCTTGTAAAATGTTGGCTAGACAAGGCAACTGGTACATGAACTTGTAAATGGTTGGCTGGTTGAACCCAGCGAGTGCTTAGCAATGGCTCTTCTTCATCCTGGAAAGAAGTGACCAGTGGGCTGTCTGTCTTGGGACCAGTGCTATTCAACATCTTTATCAATGACATGGATGAAGGAATAGAAGGCATGCTTATCAAATTTGCAGATGATACCACATTAAGTGGAGTAGCAAATAACCCCAGAGGTCAGGATAAAAATTCAAGAAGGCCTGAATAGGTTAGAAAGCTGGCCAAAACTAACAAAATGAATTTCAGCACAGAGAAATATAAGATACTGCACATAGGGCAGAAAAATGAAATGCATAGATATAGGATGGGGGGCACCTGGCTTAAGAAGACTACTTGTGAAAGGGATCTAGGAATCCTAGTAGACCAAAAGTTGAACATGAGTCAACAGTGTGATGCAGCAGCTAAAAAAGCCAATGCAATGCAATTTTAGGTTGCATCAATAGAAGTATAGTGTCAAGATCAAGGGCAATAATAGTAGCACTCTATTCTGCTTTGGTCAGGCTTCACCTGGTATACTGTGTCCAGTTCTGGGCACCACAATTCAAAAAGGATGTTGGCAAACTGGAGCATGTCCAGAGGAGGGAAACCAAAATGGTGAAGGGGCTGGAAACCATGCCTTATGAGGAAAGACTTAGAGAGCTGATTATGTTTAGCTTGAAGAAGATACAGTTAAGGAGTGATATGATAGGCCTGTTTAAGTATTTGAAGGGGTGTCACATTGAGGATTGAGCAAGCTTGTTTTCTGCTGCTCCAGAGACTAGAGCATGGAACAATGGATGCAAGCTGCAGGAAATGAGATTCCACCTGAACATTAGGAGGAACTTCCTGACAGTAAGAGCTGTTCAACAGTGGAACACACTCCCTTGAAGTGTGGTGAAGTCTCCTTCCTTGGAGGTCTTTATGGAGACTGGATGGTCATCTGTCAGGGATGCTTTGATTGTTATTTCCTGCATCACAAGAGGTTCGACTGGATGGTGCTTGTGGTCTCTTCCAACTCTATGATTCTATTATTCTAGTAGGCTTGTCACAAGTATCTTGTCAGCCACCAGGTGAACAGAATGTTGGACTAGATAGGTCTGATCCACCATCAGTCTTCTTACAATTTATGTTCTTAACTTCCTCTGCTAATGAACCAATATGATGCATGCATGATACAACCTAAGTAATCTGATTTGTAAACTCTTACAGATGAGTGGTGATGTGCACAACCATAGCATGATTTCAGGAATCCTCTTGTGTTTCAGGGATTAATATTATCTAAAATGCTTTACCGCTGAAAGTACCTCACCCCATTTCATGCTTCTGCTGTCTTCAATAACATTAGAAACCCAGAGTTTCAGTGCACTAATGACTGCCAGACCAAATATTTCTGGCTGGTGTGGGATTGCTGTGATGTGGTGAAAACTTTATGCTAAAAGACAAAATCTATCCATGTAGAAACTGAGCAGAATGAAGCACAACTAAATAACTTCCTTAAAGAAATAGTAAATGCATATATTAGGAATTGTAGCTACCTAGTTAGCTAGTATCGTTGTGTGCCTTCAAGTAGTTTCTGACTTATGACAGCCTGAAGGAGAACCTATTACTGAGTTTTCTTGATAAGATTTGTTCAAAGGAGGTCTATCCTTGCCTTCCCCTGAGGCTGAGAGTGTGTGACTTCCCCAAGGTCTCCTAATGGATTTCTATGGCCATGTGAGCTATTAGAATGATTGTAGAATGGGTAGTTTTTCCTAGAATGAGCAGAATGGTAATATCGGGATTTAAAGTGCAGTCATGGGCTGGTGGGCTGGGAAATGTGTTCCTCAAACTTCTTTTGTACTCTCATAGTTGATTCACATACAACTGGACATTATACATCACTGACTTTAAATGATTCCAGCATACATTTGCTTGTTTTTCCTTTTTCAAATAAAAAAAAATATCTAGGCCCCCATGCTATATCTACAGGATGTTTTGGGGGCAAGCAGAAAAGGGATCAGTCTATAATATTGTCTCTATATCATAATGAATGCTGGAATAAATGTTTGCATTATGATGCAATCTGTGGAGCTCACTAGCCATTATCTGCATGAGGTATATACCATGGAGATTGTGGAGTCTGCAGGATTAGTGATTATATCTAGCAATGTTTTTAAGCCATCCATCAACATATAGTAGATTTAGACATGCTACAATAGCATAGCTAATAAAAGGTTTTAAATCTTTTTGAAGCCAACTGCCTAATACTTGGAAAAATGTATCTGTTCATTCAGATTACCCACAATGGTGGAGTGACTTTATCTGAAAGGTCTTTATTGGCTCCATTTAATACATGTGTTTTGCAGTGGGAGATACCAGAGTACAGACCACTTAGAAAACCTACCCTGTAACTCTTCCTGATAGACCCCTTTATCATTAATATTACTATTTTAAAGATAAATATTTTTGTTCTCCAGATACTTCTATTATTGTTCTTTTTGAAACTATCTGGATTTGTTATGTTAGCAACAATGAACCAAAGGTTGGACATACTAACAGCTGCACCACAACACACCATCACATACTGAGAAACATATCCATGGACTCTGAGCCCATTTGGACAAGCAGTTCTTCAGTCAGATTTTTCTCTCTTGTATTTCCCACATGCAAATAAAAAACATATGTGGACAGGACTATAATTAAATTTAACAATGAACATAAGAACCGTAGGATCAGACTGCATGCCTATTTGTTCCAGCATTCTGTTCCCTCAGTGGTCAACCAGATCCCTTTAGGAATCCCACAAGCAGGGCAGGAAGAGCCACAACCTGCATATGTTCTCCCAGTAACTGATATTCAAGATGTGTGGCATCCGGTACTCTAGGTCAAGGATGGACAAAGTGTCGCCCTTCTAATGGTGTTATCCCACAACTCCTGTCAGCCCTAGACAGCATAGTCAATGGCGAGAATTTATTAGTTTTCCTACATCTTTAAGGCTTCATGCTGCCAAAGCCTACTTTGAGTAGTATATAGCTATCATGACTAGTAGCCATGGAGAGGTCCATGAATGTAGCTAATCAAGGTGTGTGAATCATGTAGTCCTTGCTATGTTCCTTAACTGCAAGCACTATCAGACCTAACCAAGATAGCTTGTTGCTTGTTGTTGTGTGCCTTCAAATCATTTCCAACTAATTGCTACCCTAAGGCTTTTCTTGGCATGCTTTATTCATAGTTTTGCCATTGCCTTCTTCTGAGGCTAAGAGCATGTGACTTGCTGAAAGTCCCTCAGTAGGTTTCATGGACAAGCAGGGAATTAAATCATGTTTCTAGAGTCATAGTCCAACCCTCAAACCACTATGCCATGCTGGCTCTAGCCAGGATAGCTAAAGCAAAGCAGCTTCATTATATACCGCTTCATACCGCGCTATGCAGTTACTGGTTAGGAATGTTGGGAACTGCAGTCCAACAGCATCTAGAGGCCTGGATGGTTCCCATCCCTGGTCTAATCCTTTTTCAAAGCCCTCTAAACTTAAGACAATCATTTTGTTTTGTAGTAGTAAATTCTACCATTTAACTATACACTGTGTGAGGAAGTACATCCTTTTGAAAGTCTGATCCCTGATGCTACAGTGGATGACCAGCTGTCCTCTAGTAGGAGAGGAAAGGAAAAGTTTTCTTATCACTTCATAACATGCAATTTTTTATATACAGGTGTCCCTCAATATTTGCAGCTTTGGGATTCACAGATTGAATTATTTGTGAGTCCCTAGCTATGTGTGTGTGCACTCCTTTCCCTTGGGAAAGGCCAAGGACAGAGGGAACAGCTTGGGAGGGTTTGTGCACACAGCTAGGGAATCAAGAATGATTGAGCTCCCTGAAGCCTTGGAATGGAAGGAAGAAGCAGCCAGGGTGCCCTCCTTGCTCTGATCTCAAAGTTTGAGAGTAAGTAAGTAAACTTTATTCTTGTATCCCGCCTTTTGCCTATTAGGCAATCAAGGCGGCTAACAAACAGTTACTCAAAACGAATGTACAACATACATTATGACATAATAAAACAAATTATCCCTGGACCCATCTCAAACCTTGGGATCGAAGGAGGAAGCGGCCAGGATCTTCCTTTTTCACGCCTAAGATATGAGAGGGGTCTCCAGACCTCTCTCAAACCTTGGGATTGAAGGGTTCTCTGGACTCTCTCAAACCTCGGGATCAAAGGAGGAAGCAGCCAGGGCATGCTCCCCTGCTCTTCCAGCATTTCAGACAACTTGCTAGAGCTGTTTCCGACTTTGCAAGGGAGGTGCACATGCACATACTTGTCCCTCCTATCATTCGTGAATTTTTCAGATTTGCGAGGGTCCTCCACCCCTAACCGCCATGAATCCAGAGGGATGACTGTACTTTTATCAACACTGCAGTTCTAAAAAACTTTGTATTTAATGCTGAAGTCCCATAAAATACAATGGCATATTTTATGCATTCCTCCCTCTTGGGTATCCCTTACATAAAATGGTAAAATCAAGGTTTGCTTTCTGGAATGTGTGTGTGTGTGTACACACACACACACATTCCATATAATATTTTCAAGCCATGGATGGTTGAATCCATGGATGCACAATCTATGGATATGGAAGGCTGACTGTAATTTGAATCTATTAGTTCATGTTCTAAACTCAAAGTTGTACCTAGTTTGTCTTCAGTTACTCCTCCATTTTTCCAAAGCTTGCCAGCAACAATTATGAGCTTTTTGAACACACCCTAAAGAAATTCATATTTCTAGACAGAAGGTTTTTATAAAATGCCCTAAATACAGGCAAATCTCTTGTAGTGAGAAGTTTTTGGCAGGTATCACTGAATGCATGGGATGTTCTTTAATTTAGGACTTGGAATAGTTTCCAACTTTTATTTTTAGCCAACATCTCTAGTTATGTTTGATGGAAAGACGTTAGTAAAGGTAAAGGTATATTATCTCCATCTGTGACAAGCTGCTTCTGATTTCAGCAGATAAAGCTGCCATTAAAAAGCAAACTGGAGGGTTTTTTTTTTCTCTCCTTGGCAGACCAAAGCTGGCAAGCCATGAAGTGCTAGTAATGTTCACAGAAGCATGCCAATTGTTGTTGCTGTTACCTGCCCTTGAGTTGGCCTTGATTCATGGTCAAGCCACCTTGTCCACAGCTGCCCTGCTTAGGTCCTGTAAGCTCAGGGCTGTGATCTCCTTTATTAAGCCTATTGATCTGGTATGCGGTCTTCCTCTCTACTGCCTTCCACCTTTTCCAGCATTATTATTTTCTTATGTGGCCGAAGTACAACAGCCTCAATTTGATAATCTTGGCCTCCAGTGAGAGTTCAGGCTTGATCTGTTCCAATATCCATTTGTTTGTCTTTTTGATCATTCACCCTATCCTCAGCACTCTTCTCTGGTGGCACAGTGGTTAAATGCCTGTACTGCAGCCACTCACACATAGACCACAAGGTTGTTAGTTCAATACTAGCCAGGGCTCAGGCTAGACTCAGGCCTGCATCCTTCCAAGGTCGCTAAAATGAGTACCCAACTGTTGGGGCCAATGAGCTTACAGTTGTAAACCACTTAGACATCCCATAGCGCGATATGAAGTGGTATATAAATGAAGCTGCTTTGCTTCTCCAGTACCACATCCCAAATGAGTTGATTCTCCTTCTATCAACCTGCTTCACTGTCTAGCTCTCACATCTGTACAAGATGATGGGGAATGTGATGACTTGCATGATCCTAATTTTGGTATTCAGCTTAATATCTTTGCACTTTAAGATCTTGTCTAGTTCTTTCATAGCTGCCCTTGCCAATCCTAGTCTTCTTATTTCTTGACTGCAATCCCCATTCTCATTGATTATTGATCCAAGGTATGGGAAACCTTGAATTATTTCAATTTTTTTCATTGAATTTCTTCATATTGAATTCCTCATTTCTTCATATTGAATTCTTGTATCTCCTCCATAATGATTATTTTTGTTTTTAACAACAAACCTGCCTTCACACTTTCCTCTCCGGTTTTCTTGAGTAATTACTTTAAATCTTTGATGTTTTCTGCTAGTATTATGGTGTCATGTGCATATTTTAGATTGTTGATATTTCTTCCTTCAATCTTCACTCCTCCTTTATCTGTGTCTAAACCCGCTCTGCGTATTATAGTTTCTGCCTACAAATTGAATAGATAGGGTGATAGAATGCAGCCTTGTCTGTGAGGTCTCTCTTACCGGAGCTACAGTCCCCGAGCAGCACCCTCTGGGACCTTCCCGAGAGGAAGTACCGGAACCACTGCAAAGCAGTGCCCCCGATACCTAACCCCTTCAGGCAGTCCAAGAGGATGCCGTGATCTGTTGTATCAAAAGCCGCTGAGAGGTCTAGGAGCACCAACAGGGTCACACTACCCCTGTCGATGCTCAGACGCAGATCGTCGGTCAAGGCAACCATGGCAGTCTCAACCCCAAAGCCTGTCCTGAAACCGGTTTGAAATGGGTCTAGATAATCGGTTTCATCCAAGACTGCCTGGAGTTGAAGAGCAACTGCCCTCTCGATCACCTTGCTCAAAAATGGCAGCAATGACACAGGCCTGTAATTCTTCAGATCCAGGGAGTCCAGGGAAGGTTTTTTCAGAAGCGGCCTAACAGCCGCTTCCTTTAGGCAAGATGGAACATGTCCTTCCCTGAAGGCTGCATTGATGATATCTGTAAGGAGTCTCATCAATGCATCCCCCCCCCCCCCCGGACGGCCAGCCATGATGGGCAAGGGTCGAGAGGGCAAGTTGTCTTCCTCACCTTACCAAGCAGCTTGTCCACGTCCTCGGTACTCACAGATTGCCACTGATCCAGTAAACTCACATCGGCGGAGGGGTTGGACACCTCGCCTATAGACTCTGTCCCAGTAGTGGCGTCTAATTCGGCTCTTATCTGAGAGATTTTATCTGCAAAGAAGTTGTTAAATGCGTCACAGCAGGCCGTCGTCGGGTTAAGCAAGGGATTTGGCGCAGGGGGAACCTGCGTCATCTCCCTCACCACCCTAAACAGCTCTGCCGGACGAGACTCTGCAGACGCAATATGTGCAGAGGAGAAAGCTTTCTTCGCTGCACGTATTGCCTCCCGATAGGAATGAAGAAAATTCCTATGGCAAGTTCTGTCAGATAAGAGTCGAGTTTTCCTCCACTTGCACTCTAGCCGTTGTCCATACCGCTTCATCCTCCTAAGCTCAAGTGTGTACCATGGCCTATGATTAGGAGCGGGATGGCAAGGGCGCTTGGGAGTGATCGTGTCGATGGCCCTAGTAAGATCACTATTCCAAGTGTCTACCAGAGTCTCGACAGGATCACCAGCATTCCCAACCATTAATCCCTCCAAGGCTTTCCGGAATCCAATTGGCTCCATTAGCCTTCGAGGGTGGACCATTCTAATAAGTCCACCACCCCCGGCGAGGTGAATACTGTCTCTAAGTTCCATCTTGACCAGGAAATGATCCGTCCATGACAATGCAGAGGTATATACAACCTCCGCCCACGGATATTCCTGTTCCGTACTAAAGACCGCATCAAGTGTATGACCCGCACAATGTGTGGGCCCGTTGACCAATTGGGATAGGCCCATGTTTGTTATGGAATCCATGAACTCCCGAGCTGCACCTGTTAAACTGGTCTCGAGCAGAATGTTGAAGTCCCCCAAAACCAAAAGTCTGGGGGACTCCAGCAAAAGCTCAGAGACCAGTTGTGTCAGCTCGGTCAGGGAGTCAGCTAGACAACGGGGTGGTCGGTAGACTAGAGAATCCCCAAACTATCCCTGGTCTTCAGGCTAAGGTACATACACTCAATGTGGACCGTGTTCCGGAGAGGTATCCTGGTCAAGGTCAAGGTGTTCTTATGGACTAGCACCACACCGCCTCCCCGCCCACTTCCCCTCACCTGCTCACTAACAGAGTACCCAGCTGGGAGGGCCTGTGCCCAGATAGCAGCGCTATCCTCTCCCAGCCAACAAGTCGACCCCCCCCCCCCCCCCAGCACACTTGATGCCATTCTGCATAATAGTAGGCCAGGCCCTGACTGCAGAAAAAAAGTTTTTCCATTTATTCACCGATTTTACCATAATACTAGGCATTAATGTGGGTGTGACGGATGTAATGGGAAACAAAGGTATTGAGTTAAAATTGAATTATTGATGTTCCCTTTTTAAAATAAAAACAAATCATTTTTGGACTCATATTGCCAGTACTCTTTTGTGGGGCAGGATCTAATTTAACATCTCGACTGGTGAAGGCTTGTTTGTACCAGTAGAACAGGGGAGGGATAATTTCTTTCCTTCATGCACCTAGAAGTGCCTCCCTAGGTCACCTTATTGAAGGGCTTAACTAGCAATACAGATGCTCCCTAAGGCAATATGGTGACAGGACAAAGTGGAACATCTTTGCTGGTCCCAGTTGCTTCATCTGGATTTGGTTTGAGAAAGTATGGTTGCATGCAGGGCAAGTTATAAGCAAGTGCTATTTGTGACATGGTGCACCATAATTCCTGTTTATTGTTTTAAAACGGTTTTTTATTTACTTATTCAATTTACAGTATATCCCCCACCTCTCCCCTACAATGGGACCCAACATGGCTTACAATTTTTTTAAAGGTATAGCTTGGGGGAAAAAGACCTATACAACAGTTAAAACAATTAAATGTGATTTCTATTGAAAACATATAGAGTCACTCCTCGGTTTTCACAGGCTTGAAGTCCATATCCCTTGCTCGTTCTCGGGCAGCAGACGCAGGGGGACAAAATAAGGTATGTGCTGCCATTCAAGCCTATGGGGCTTGAATATTTGCAGTTTTCCATTTTTGTGGGGGAGGGTTTGAAACGGATCCCCCGTGAAAACAGAAGGGCAACTATACTTTAAAAAACAATTCAAAATACATTAAAACATAATTAAAAACATGTAAGACAAAAACAAAGCCCATCATTTTAAACAATTCTATACCATATGGTTAAAATCAACCAAATGCCTTCTGAAATAAAAAAGATTTTAGCCTAATTGAAAAAACAAAACAGGGAGCAGGCTAACTGGAGCTCAACAGTCTACGAGCAGTCACTTAGAATGCTCTCTCTTGTACTCTCACCAATCATGCCTGTGAAGGTGGTCAGACCAAGAAAAAGCTAGAACTAATATGAGATAGTCATAACTGATCTTAAATCATTGGGTTTAAGGTTTACATCCAGGCTCCTTGCCTAAGAAAACTCTAAATTCATGGAGTTGCCATCTATCAACAGGTTAAGGCACACGCGCGCGCGCACACACACACACACACACACACACACACACACACACTATGCAAAGGGATCTTTGAGACTAACTGAAAGAAAGAAGTGTTAGAGTATTAGAACAGGAATTGTAAAACTAGGTAGCCTGGCACCCACTGGTGAAATTCCTCAATAGCCTTGTTCAGGCTTTACTAGGATATAATAAATGCAAATAGTGGGGTGCAAAGGTGATGTTAGGCTGCCAGTCTGCCCCTGGCAATGCATGGGAGAAGAATGTGAACCCTGATGCTCAAGGATAGACCTCCTGTAAGACTTAGAACTCTAAACAACCAAGTTCTTGACCAGGAGGAGAAACTGAGTGGGCACTGTTGGATTTGAACTCTCAGCAGCCCTTACCAGCATAGAAAATGAGAGATTGTGAGAACTACAGTTCAACAACATCTAGAGGGCTACACAATTTCCCACTGCTGTTTTAAGCCATTGAGTGGGCCTAGGCATGTAACCAAGGCTATGATGTTAACCTTCTCCCCAATGGAAGGACATTGAGCATGGCCTCACTTTTCCCCTAATTCACACCCGACCCAGAGCTAATTATGTGAGCTGATAATGCCTAAACAGGGTTAGAATTTGGGATGTGTTTATAGGAACGCTCTGCACAATTCCTGATGATCAGAATTGCTGCCATGTCTGATGACATCATAGCTTTTTAGGATTTAGAGCCTGGGACAATTCCTTGGGGATGGGGAAGGAAGTCAGTGACAGGGCTATAATAGAGACAGCATTCCATGGTATCAATTTCTCTAGAATATTTCCTTTTAGGACAACTGCACTCTGGCTCTTCCAGTACATTTTTTTCTTATTTGAATACAGAGGCATACGTGATCATTTTCTAAAGACTAAAGGCTAGAGTTTACTACATTTGAGAGACAATTATTAAAATATTTGCCCCATTTAAACTCAAAAGCATTCTTCACTTGAATTTTGACATAATTTTTAATCTGTCCTTTTCAGTTTTGATTTTTCTAGCCCACCATCTCATGAATGAACAGCTGAGTAATATTGCAAGCCTTTCACACACAGACCCTTTCCTCCCCTGCTCCAGCCCTTGCTTTCCCCCTAGGGCACATTTTATTTTATTTTTTCTAGCCATGTTTCCCATTCACCATGGAAACCATCTACAAAGCATAACTGAAAAGATGTGGAAACTAGCCACATTCTCAAAATAACTCTTTGAGTTTTTGTGAGATGTACAAGTGTGCCTAGGCCAATAAAATGGAATCAAGTCATGAGGGCACTGCATTCTTTCACTTGTGTTTCCTGGGTTATCTTGTGGAAGAATAAATCCTTGAGTAACTACAACTAACACAATCCTGTTTTGTTTTTCATCTTGCTTCCTCCAAGGCCATTGTAACTTTGAATATGGCTCTAAGCTGGAACTCTCTGTGTTAAATGAGCATTTCCCTATAGCTGCCCTACTACTACCTTACTACCTTTTTTGTATTTTTATGCCACTCTTTTATCATGAGATCTTAGGGCAGAAGCCAGATATAACAATATGGATTTCCTAAACAATTCTAAATTAAAATCACTAAATAATTTAAGTAAGATAAAAACAACTTAAAGAGGCTAAATCAGTTTTTTGAAATGTTGTTGTTGTTGTGTACTTTCGTGTTATTTCCAAGTTATGGCAACATTAAGAGAATGCTACCACTTGGTTTTCTTGGCAAGCTTTGTTCAGGGGAGATTGTCACTGCCTTCCTCTGAGGCTGGGAGAGTGTGACTTGCCAGAACTCACCCAATGAGGATTCAAACCCTGGTCTTCCAGAGTCCCAGCCCAAAACTCAAACCACAACACCATGCTGGATATCAATAAAAAACCCAAACTTGTACATATTTTAAATTAGGCTCCAAAGGCTTTAATAAAAATTAATGTCTCAATCTGGTGCCCAACAGAAACCAGTGTTGGTGCCAATCAGGTATCCAAGAGGAGAGCATTCCATGACTGGAGTGCCACAGCTGATAAACACCTTTCCTATGTCCTCCTGCATTATATTACCCGATGTGTGGGACACATAGGTGGAATCCTCTGTGTGTGCATAAAATCTATAGTTAGCATTTGGTTCAATTTACAAATTTTATCTCTACATTTTGCTCACCGCATTAGTAAGGATACTTTGGGAGTTGGCACAAATGCAATTCAATCTGAGGATGTGCCCAGAACACTGTCTGGCTTGATTCTCAGAATCCAATCCAGTTCCTGTAGCCTGTGGATGTTAATGGGGTGCTCATGACTGGTGGACTCTAGCCATTTATGGACCAGATGCCTCCAGTAGAAGGATATTGACTGGCTTCATGCTGTTCCTTCTACTCCTTGGTTTCTTTGCTGCTTAACACTGTATTTGTACACTTAGATAGATCCCCTGATGAAGGGTGGCACAGACCATTTCTAAAGAATAGTGTTTTTTTTTCTCTCTCTCTCTCTCTTCAGGTTTCAATTAGCCAGCAACCATCAGGAAGAGGTGTGCTTTATTTAAGATGCAGAGGAATGTGCACTGGATTTGAGCCACATTCTTGGAGGTAATGCATTTACAGCTACAAGAATTCTATTTTGCCCCCTAAACACCACTTTCTATTTTAACTTCATGTTCTGACCTGGCTTGTGCTCAATGCAACTGTGAATTCACAAATGTCAGTGGCCCTATAGAATAGAAAGGGCACAGTCCAAATCTACTAAATTCAATGGATACCTTGTTGCTGACTTACAGTTGGGGTGGGGGGCAGTTACTAGACTTCCCCAGTGCTTCTGATATTTGAAAGTTTCAACATATTCAGCTTAGTCTCTTTTGTAGGAAGTATATACTTTTTGGTGCATTCACTCATTTCAGGATTTTTTATTATTTTATTTTACCTTTAAATTCATCTTGCAACTGAAAAGGATAATAATGATTCCACAACATTTTTCCACCTATTAAAATCCATTTTACAATATAGTGGGCCCGTAATATCCGCTGAGGTTTGATTCCAGAACCCCCTGTGGATACCAAAATCTGTGGATGCTCAATTCCCATTATATACAATGGCATCATAAAATGATGTTTCTCATGTAAAATCAAGGTTTGCTTTTTAGAATTTATTTTTTTTTAATATTTTCAAATGCTGAATGGTTGAATCCATGGATAAAGAATTTGTAGGTATGAAGAGATGACTGTATTATTTCTAAGTGTTCAACGATCTTACATCTGTGCAATAGAAAGAAGATGTGAGAAAGCAGCATCACTTAGTGAATCTGTAATTGAATTAAAATTTTGAACTGAAGATGTTAGTTCACGCCTGGTCACACATTTAATGTGCCATAATTGTAATGTTTACATGAAAGCATGTTATACTACTGCTTTGCATCATGCAGTGCCACTTCTCTACCCTGGATAGTTCCCTTTAAGGTCAGTGCCACAGAGGTACATGGGTTATGTGTTCCAGCTATGTGTGGATCAGAATCAGTGGAGCAATCACTTCCTCTAAGGGCCTAAACAGACAGCCCAAAAAGAGCAGCATCCCAGTGCCTCTTTCAGCACTGGATCAGGCCCGCAGCAACTGCATGCTGTGGCCCCAGTCCAGCATTTTGCGGCTCTAAAAAGAACTGGCAAAATGCCACTCCTTTTTAGAGTGGCAAAAGGGCACTTTTGCTGCCATGGTGGCAGCTTTTTGACAATTCTTCAGTGCAACTTGTCTAAACGCTGTGCCAAAGACATGGTGTGACGCTGTCTGCTGTCTGATCAGGCAAGTGGTGTTTGGGTGTGCAACATGTACCCACTCTGCCCCGATGCCAGCTAAGAACCGGTCTGTACAGGCCCTATGTTATGCTTGGTAAGCTCCATACACCCCACTAAAGGAAGTTGGATGTCTTTTCTTTTACATAGGCAACCATCAAAATGATAGTAACCAACCAGCAAAGTTGTATTCTCTATACAGATACAGATTAGAGTTCCAAGATTATGCTTGCATGGAAAATCCTCTTTTCTTTAATCAGTCTGACAAATCAGAAAAAAACTTTATTCACCACAGATTAGCCCAGGGGTAGGCAACCTTTTTGAGCCGGGTGCCAGGTTGCTGTCCCTCAGACAATTGGGGGGGCCGAAGCACCAAAAATAAATAAATAAATAAATAAATAAATAAAAATTAAAAATGTAAAAAAAAATTTTTAAAAAAATGCATGCACACTCTCTCAGCCCCAGAAAAGCCTGTGGAGATTTTGCCAAGAAAACCCCAAGAACAAGTAATAACAACAATAATCAATATCATGGCGGGCGGCAGCAGCGGTGGGGGGTGGCGGCGGCAGTACTAGCCTGGGGCCGGTCCAAAGGCCTCGGGGGGCTGCATCCGGCCCCCGGGCCTTAGGTTGCCTACCCCTGGATTAGCCAGATTAAAACTCATATAACCTCTCATAAAATAAGAAAAGCTATGAAGCTTGTGTGTGAACTTTGCCCGCTGATGAAATGAATTGCTACTCTTCCTCTTCCTCTCCCTTTCACTGTTCAGATTGCTTCTGTTGTTCAGATGTTCAGGACTTGACATTTGAGCTGGTCAGCCTTTCATTTGAAGATTTTTGTGTTTTTAATGCTTTTCTTCTGTCCAAAGTGCAGAGTTGTGTATCTTTTCTGATAGTGGGTGGCAGTTAGGCATTCCAGTCCAAGTACACTCATCTTTCAGCATTGATTGCATCTTTTAAATGTCACATTCCTCAAAGCCTCCACTCTCAAGGGAACAGTTTAGAAAGACTCAAGTGACCCATTTGAATGAAAACATTTGAGCCTTCTGTTGTATCTATTCAACCAGCATCACATAAACTATCAGATATGTAGTGAATTCAATCTGTTTTGATTTTAGTGGGAAAGCATTTTCAGACCCAAGAATGCAAGACACACATTAAAAAATGCAGCATCATTCCTGCATGTTTAATCTTATACAATCACACATGCTTTTTTCTTCCATAATCATGACATCTTTCTGGAATGTAGTGATTGGTCGAAGCTGGCATTTCTTAAAAAGACTGCATCATCTGCCTGTGCTTTATGTTGCCTTGTTTACATGTGATTCTTTCTGGTTTCCACCACAATCCCCTCCAATCCCTTATGCCTTCCAGAATTATGTGTAGCTCCAGGCCTCTCCAAGGGGTTCTTTAGGTGCTGAACACTAACACATATTAACACAATAGTATAAATTTTATTGACAGTAAATGATGTAGCAAATGGTGAACAGCAGAGAAGCATCCAAACTCTTTCACTGATTGGGTGCTCTCACAGCCAATGGTAGAACTGATCTCCCAAAACTCCCCACAAATTCTACCCAAATATCCCTTGGCTGACAACCATATTCCCTATTGCTGGATATATGTGGTGACTGTGGACTGGGGTGCATCTCCCCTATCAGGTGAGACCATTGGAAGATGGGCTCCCAAGAACTGTGTAGTGCAGAACCAAAGTGTGAAAGCATGACCCATCTGCCCCCAGGAACTACAAGAACTACACAAGCAGGATAGCAACAGACAAAAAATAACTCCCTTAGTTGGCTTCCAGCCTTCATATCCTTCCCCAGCCTCAAACTGCAAAGGGAATGGAAAAGGTCATTAATACAACTTAACTCCTTCACACCATTGGACAGCTGTTAACATTTGGCGTTGATGCTAATAAGGACTTCAAATACCATCTGCCTGGTAGCAGAGGTCCAGCTCACCACACCATTCTTCAGCACAAACAATACTAAAGGCTTTAGGGCTCATTCAGTGTGGTCCATGAGGCACTGTAATGCCCCAGAAAGCAGATGGCAATCACCTATTTCATTTTCACATTCAGGACCTTTCCAATTAAAGAACCACCTAAGGTTAGCAAATGAGCTATTACAGGTATGTGAGGTGTGCAAAGGTATTATAGCTTTTTTGGTGATGGGTCTCTAATGTGATTTTCTCTGAGGATACAGAATGATCTCCCCAATGAGATTTAAAGCTATATAATTCCTCCAGCTTTCAGAGTGTAAAATGCATACAATAGCTAGCAGTAATGGGAGATTATCACATGTCTTAAAATCCCGGTTTACCTCTCCTGAATTCACATCTAATTCAGGCTGGAGCCAGGTCTTATGGCATGGCTTTCCCCCAAAAAAACCACCATCTGAGTACAGTCATGCTCCAACATGGCTCTCTTAACTCACTCCGTGGCCGTTTTTTTAAAGTTGGAAGCGTCTGACTTTTGAAAAATGGCCATAAAGTGAGTTAAGTGAGCCAGGCTGCATTCGGATGGTGGTTTTTTGGGGTAAAGCCATGCAATAGGACCCAACTCCAGTGAAAATTAGACTTGAATTTGGGAGATGTAAGCCAGGATTTTAAGATGTGCAATAATCTCCCATGGTCGGTAGACAGTCTGAAATGGCTTTATATAATATGTCACTGGAAGCTGGCAGAAGCCATAAAGAAATGGGAGACAAATGCTTTAAATGACTCATCACTCCTTTCTGCTTACTCTCAAGACAAAACAGAGGGTGGTATTAAAGCATGAGACATGACATTTATTTATTAGTGCCTGAGTATTATTTTTCTGGCACCATTTTGGGTGACATTTGCCTGAAAGTCATGCCAAAAGGCCCCCAAATGCTGGAAACATGTATGAACCTCTGGTCACCATTTTGAGTACTACACATCTGAAGGAAAGGGTAATTGTGGTGGGGGGACAAGTAGCTCCAGAGTGGGTGGGAGTAGGAGTGGAGAATTGGCCACTGGTGCCTCATAGTTGCTCACTTCTGCTTTATGGGATAGCATCTTCAAACACAAAACCTTTCTCTCCCTTTTTACTTTAAAATGAATCTTGCACCATACTTGCACCATACTTCTCTAAGAGGTCAGTAGCACTCCCAGGACAACACTGTTCCCTTGAAATAAGATGCAAGGGTGTACCTTGTTTGCAAGGGTGTACCTTGTTTGCAAGGGTACCAGTGTTCCAGCAGCACTATTAGTCTTACAGCAAACCTGTGTGCATAGTATGTGTGCCTTCTTTTACAGTCAAAACAAGGAAAGGGATTGTTTTTTCCACTGGTGCCACAGAGATCACAGCAAGGGAGGCTAAGGGGCACAAAAATGGGGCCGCATGCACCCAGCAGGCTGCTGTTCTCCACCCCTACTGAAAAGCTGTACATGGCAATTTGGCTTACACCAGGAGTAGGCAACTTACGGCCCGGGGGGGGGGATGTGGCCCCCTGAGCCCTTTGGACCGGCCCCAGGCCGGTCCTGCTGCTGCCACCGCTACCCACCACCGCCGCCTGCCATGAAGATATTGTTGTTGTTATTACTTGTTCTTGGGGTTTTCTTGGCAAAATCTCCACAGGGGTTTTGCCATGGCTTTTCTGGGGCTGAGAGAGTGTGCATGCATATTTTTTAATTTTTTAATTTTTTAAATTATTTGTTTGTTTGTTTGTTTGTTTGTTTTTGGTGCTTTGGCCACCCAATTGTCTGAGGGACAGCAACCCAGCCTCCGGCTCAAAAAGGTTGCCTACCCCTGGCTTATATACATGGGCTGGGTTGTTAACACCAGGCAACACGCAAGAGCAACAAAGGAATGGTGGAGAAAGAGAGATGGGCTTCATTTCAGTTCAAATCATTTTTACAGTGTATACCACTTTGAGATGAGGTTTCGTAAGAGCTTTTAAAAGGAGCTATTTGGAGTAGAGTCATTGGGATATTGATTCCATTTGCTTCAAGCAATAATGCCAATACATCACACTCCCAACATAAAAGCATATTCTCAGCCTCACCTATATTATGGCTATTCTGCAGTCTGGAAATGCTTTTTAATAACCATGATGCTATTACCTGATGTTAATGTAAAGGGCTCCCTTATATTAAATCAGAAAGGATATATACTCTCTGGCTTATGGTCTGCAAAGGAAAGGAATATATACTGCTTAGATCCAAATTCTTGAAACCCAAGCCAACCATGCTATGAATCTTCTGCTGTTTGGGACATCTCTTTTCTTCTCAGACACTTCTTCCTAATATAATAATAATAATAATAATAATAATATAAAATTTATTTATATACCGCCCAATGGTTGCCCAATCCGGGCAGTTTACAACATAAAAACAATTACAATATACAAGCATATCCCTCCCCCCCTTAAAACAGTATTAAACAGTGACATAGTTAAAAATCCTAAGACAATATACTAAAGAAGAAATCATAACAATTAAATAATAAAAGCCGTGCCATATCATCCCATTGTTATCGTCCCAGTTTATTCCTGACATCTCAAACTAAAAAGATAATGTATTACCAAGCTGATAAAGTATACTGAACAAGATTTCTCATATCCACTGCCAGTCAAATTAGGGTCAGTTTCAAAGAACATAATTGTAGCACTAAGATTGTACACTAACTGCCAGCCTGGTTTCCCTTGGGAGGAAGTTTCACATCTGAAGTGTTGCTACAGGGTAAGCCTTATCCCGTGTATTGACCAACCTAGCATTTTGAGGTGAAGGGACATACATTGCCCCCCCTACATGGATCTTGGATTCCAAGTGGCATCAAATGATAGGAAGTAGTGTTCGAGTTATCTCATCTCCAAGCTGTATGGGTCTTTGTAGCAAGCACAAAGCCAGAACTTTGAATTGAGCTCAGAAACAAATTGTAAGCCCGTGTAATTGGTATGCAGTACCAGCCAACAGTTTGGCTGCCATGTCTTGTGCTAGCTATGCTTTTTGTATAAGGGCAGCCCCGCACAGAATTCATTACAGTAGTCTAATTGGGAGCCAATTGAGTCATGAATTATTGTGAGCAAGTCCACAACACAGCAGCCAAAGTGAAGTGAAGGTGAATCCACCACATGGCTTCCAGGAGCAATTCTGAGAGCAGTCCCAAACTGTGACTTTGGTCTTTCAGAGGAAATGAAACTCTGTTCAGAATATTTTCATTCCCAATTCTATATTGGTTTTCTGATGGCCATCACAAATTCTCTCTTGTCTGGATTGAGTCCCAGTTTATTTGCCTACATTCCATCCTTTGCTTCATTGAGAGAATAATTCCACAGCCTCCTTAGCTTTGGTTAAAAAAAAAAAGAGTGGGGAATCATCAACATAATGGGTGATCCAACCTCTGAGCTTCATATTACATCCCCCGAGATTTCATGTAGATGTTGAAAAGCATCAGGGACAACACTGAGCCCTGTGTAGGCCTCATAAACTAGTGACCTTGTGGTCTATTAACATTTGCTGGGAATGTTCAGCCAAATAAGATTAGAACCACTGCAAAATGGTACCCTGTGGTCCCATATCCACTAGACAGCCTAGACTAATACTATGATTGATGGTATCTAATACTGCAGATGGGTCTGTCAGAACCAGTGTGGTTCCATTTCTCTGTCCAGTTCTCTATATAGGTCACCCACTTCAGAAACAAGGATTCAGATGGTTTCCTTTTTCAGCCAATAAGCATGCAGTGTGGGATTGGTAAATGCTGTATTGCTTGCCTGTTGTCCTGCAGTCTGCTTTCCTTGCTGTGATGTTGATGTTACAGACTTTTTAATTGTGCCTCATAACAGCATAAATTATTCTAACTTTAGTTCTGAAGTGAATAGACTTATATAGCCAAATTAGAAGCTGTATAAAGGTACTTTGAAAAGAAATATAGTGCAAAACAAAAAAAGTGCAAAAGCAAGTCATAAAGGTCCAGCAACATGAGAATAAAATCTGTAATAGAAAATAAGAGGGGCAAGGAGCTCATCTTGAGAGGGGAGATGAGCTCATCCATTAGGACAACTAAGGTCCAAAACACACTGCAGAAATAATAGTCTGAGACCACTAACTGCCCTGGCTCAGTGCTAGGGAATCCTAAGAATTGTAGTTTATTGTGGCCCCAACTATCTGACAAAGAAGGCTAAATGTTTTGCAAAACTACAGTTCCCAGAATTCCTTAGTATTGACCCAGGACAGGTAAAGTGGTCTCAAACTGCATTATTTTGGCAGTGTGTTTTGGACCTGACAGTTTTTAGAATTCAAAAAAGTCTGGAATATATAACATGTCATCTAGATTAGCCGCTCTAGTGGAGGACTGAACCGTGGCCAATGTAATACCAGGGGTTTTTTTTAAAAAAAAAAGAGATCTAGAAAATTTCAGACTGGCTAACTGAATTTCTGTTCTAGGTAAATTTGTTGGAAAAACTATTGTTAAAAATAAAAGTGTTGTGCCTATAGAAAGCAAAGCCTGTTGTTGTTTTGGGTGGTAGTGGGGAATTTTGTCCTACTAAGCTGAGTTATTTGACAGCATTGATATACATGGTCAGATGTGACTGACTAAACATCATTTACCTGGGCTTTTAAAAAGGTTCTTGAGAAAGCCCATCACCCAAGACACCTGAGCAATTGTAGTTGTAATATAAGAGCAGACCTCCTCTTCTCATAAAGGGGCATAAATGGGCAGTTCTTGCAGTACAGCAATCCAAACAGTGGGGTCCCCCAAGGAACTATGTTGAAACTATTACTTCAACTTTTCATAAAACTGAGAGTGAGCAATGGAATGACTAGATTTATTGATAATACTAGCTTATTTGAAGCAAAGTGGAGCATGTTTCAGAAAAGGCCAACCAAAAGGATAGAAGAGCTAGAGCAATTAACCTGTGAGGAAACCTTAGCTGTATATACGGTTGTGAATGCTGTAGAGCAAGTAGACATAGAGAAGTTCTCACCCTCTCTCAAGGTATTAGAAAGTGTGGGGACAGGACAATTTAAAAGAACCAAATCTTCACATAGCACATAGTTTAACTGAGGAATTCAGTGCTACAAGCTTAAATCATGGCTTCCAACCTGGACCACTTCAAAATGAATTAAAGCAATTCATTTCTAAGGCTAGCAGTGGCTACTAGCAAAATGATATATAGAGAGAGAGGTGGGGAGGGAGGTTACTTTCAGCAATGTAGACAGTATGCTCTATTGTACTATTAAATTGGGGGGGCAATGATTGGGGAATATTCTTGCAGTCTTGTTACAGGGCTTCCTAATTACAGGTTACAGGTTGACAATACTGATAGGAGTTAGCTCTCTGACTAATCTTTTGCCCAGCAAATCAAATAACCCGGGATTTGCAACTCTGACTTACTGCAATATGCAGACATGTGTCATCTGCTATCAAAAGGTTCTGAAAGATTCTCATCATGACTTGAAATGGCAGATTATGTACTATTTGGTGCCTTAATATTCAGGCCTGTGTTAACAAAACAGTCTCCTGCTTAGATGAAAATCTTGGCCAGGAAGTAGAATTCTAAAAGAAAAGGTAACCCTAATAACCTGAGCTGGAATATGTTAGCAGATTATTTCCAAGAGACAAAAGAGAAAGAGTCATTAGCCAAGCAGCTGATCCAGGGTGCCATGAATGGCAGAAAACTGTTCAATGTTTAGTTTTTGTGGGTTTTTCGGGCTGTGTGGCCATGTTCTAGAAGAGTTTTTTTCTGACGTTTCGCCAGCATCTGTGGCTAGCATCTTCAGAGAAACACCCTTGCATCTTATTTTTTCTCTCAAGATGCTAGCCACAGATGCTGGCGAAACATCAGAAAGAAACTCTTCTAGAACATGGCCACACAGCCCGAAAAACCCATAAAAATTATGGATGCCGGCCATGAAAGCCTACAATTTCACATTGTTCAATGTTTGTTATGCTGAAGAAGGGGAGAAGGTACGAAATATGTTGACTCGTTAGGTAAGGGATGGATAGATGGGCAACATTTGCTGCTTCACCTCAGGTAAAATAAAAAAAAAAAAAGGTCTTCGGACCCTAATATACCAGGGAGCAGTTACAGCAAGAAAGAACATGCATACTAATCCTAAAGAGTAAATAGCATTATATATTCAGTTGTCTCCATTCTCATGCCATTTTCTTGAACCTATTTAGGACAAAGAATTGCTCTGTAGAATGGAATGTGTGGACAAACCTTGACATAGTTTCTTGGTTCTCTACAACATTTTTTTTTTTCTTTTTTGGAGCGTCAGCATGCTATTTTTGCTTCAGAAAATGAAATGTAATCACACAGAACTGGTATACCTTGGAAGTGGAAACATCCAAGAATCCTAAGTGAAAGTATTTGCCTGTCTTCTGGAACACTAGTATTCTCTCTAAATTGAACTTTGGCAAAGCTAACAGAAAACAAACATTATTCTGTAGCACTGGCTAATTGAAGAAGGACTGCCACATGACTTGTTTTTATATGCACAACAGGGGGAAGAGGGCAGATGGCCAAAGTAATCATACTCAACACACCACCCTAATTCATTGCATGTGGGTTTATAAAGTGTAAAACCTTTGTCCATGTCTGTGGAGGATGCTGACTTCCAGACCCGTTGCTACTTGATACAAAGAATGCCACTACATACTGGTTGCTGGGGTCTGTTGGCCTGTGGGATCCCTCAGGACTCAGTTTTGTCCCCCATGCTCTTTAACATATACATAAAGCTGCTGGGAGAGGTCATCTGGAGTGTTGGGGTGTGATGTCATTAATATGCATATGACACCCAACATTACTAGTCCTTTCTACCCCAATCCAAGGAAGCTGTCTTGTTCCTAAATGTCTGTCATAACTAAGAGACTGGATGAGGGTAAACAAATTGAACGTTTTCCAGAGAAGACAGAGGTACTCTTGATCAGTCAAAAGACACATCAGGAAATAGGGATTCAACCTGTGTTAGATAGGGTTACACTCCCCCTGAAGATCCAGATTCACAGTTTGGAAGTACTCATGGACTCAGCTTTGAACCTGGAGACCCAGGCTTCTACAGTGGCTAAGATTGCCTTTGCACATTTAAAGCTTGTGTGCCAACTGTGTCTATTCCTTGAGATATCAGATCTAACCATGGTGACATATCCTGTTTGGACTATTGTAACATGCATCAAAGGGATGCAGTGGCTCAAGTAGTTAAAATGCTAACTGTTGATTACAAGATCGGCAGGTTGGCAGTTTGAGGCCCAGATGCTGCATGATGGAGTGAGCTCCTGTCACTAGTCCTAGCTTCTGGCAACCTAGCAATTCAAAAGCATACAAATGCAAGTAGATAAATAGGTACCACTTCAGTGGGAAAGTAAACAGCATTCTGTGCAATCATGCTGGCCACATGATCACAGAGTAGTCTCTGACAATGCTGGCTCTTTGGCTTAGAAACGGAGATGAGCACCAACCCCTATGTCCGGACACGACTTGACAACCTCGTCAATGGGGAATACCTTTACCTTTACCTAATATGCTCTACTTGTGGCTGGCTTTGAAGAGTCTTAAGAAACTTCTGTTGTCCAAAGAGCCGCAGTCCCTGTTAAAACAGCTCCACTAGCTGCCAGTTTATATTCTGGCACAATTCAAAGTGCTGACTATGACCTTTAAAGCCCTGTATGGCTCAGGTCCAAGCTATCTGGCAGACTCTATCTCCCCATATGAGTCTGCCTGTGCCCTGAAATCATCCAGAGAGGCCTTTTGCTCAATCCCAACACAACTGCAAGCATGGTTGGTGGGGACACAAGAGAGGGCTTTCACAGTGGCTGCCCTAGACACTGGAACTCCCTTCCCAGGGAGGCCATAATGGCTCCATCCTTGATGTCCTGTCATCAGCAAACTAAAACCTTTTTATTCCAATAAGCTTTTAAAACATGATTTTAAAGAATGAACTAGAGGGTGATGTACTGTTTTAAACTGAAATGCTTTTAATAGCCTTTTATCTTTTTAATTGCATGATATTCTTTTAACTTGCTACTATGTTTTAATATTGTGCTTTAATACTGTGAATAGTTTGGTTTTATTTTAATGCTCACTTTTTGTATTTTTTAATTGTACAGTGGGCCTACCATATTGATGGGTCAGCATTCTGCAGATTCAACTGCCTGCAGACTTCCATACCTCAAATTATTCATTGGCGGTGCATGCATGCAGACACACTGATGTGGATGTGCACACATCATCTCCTATTGAATAATATGGAACTGTGCATAGTGCAACTGTCCCATGTTTTTTTCCCATCCACAAGGTGGGCAAAACCAAACCCCCATGGATGAAAAAGGTCCACTATATAGTTCTGTTTAAATTGTAAGCCATTTTGGGTCCCAATTTTGGGGGGAAAGTGGGATCATCTTCATCAGTGACCATAATTAGGTTATGTATATAATGTTATAGCTTAATAATATTAGCTAAACAAAAGCATTGTGTGAAGACTCAAGAGGCCTTTGGATATCAGAACAGGAATTCTTCAGGTGAAATAATTGCAGGTATTTTATTGTATGTTAGGATTTGACATGTTGGTCCAGTAACGACAAAGCCATACATGCTACTGAGCACTAAGCTGGCAGATAATAACCAGTACATACCAGCACAGATATTTAGGATCAGCGTAACAATACTGTCATTCTCCCCCTTCTGACCACCACCATTTAGTAACTAGATAGTCTAATCAAGCTGCTGTATCAAGTTAAAAGAATCAAGCTGCTGCCAATGCTGCTGCCAATTTTCCCTGTGTTCTACTCATTTCTTTCCCCATACAAAACAGAGTATAGTTTATCTGCCACCTTTTACGGACTGTGGTCTAAATCCAATTCCTGATCCCAGCTGGAGTAGAGCCGTTTAATCAACAAGATTTATGCAACTCCCTTAACTTACCCTTCACCAGTTAATTCAGTGGGTCTCCTCATGTTGGAACTAGCAATTAAACTTAGTTAAGAATTTAACAAATATATTTCCTACACACCTTCACTGGAATCTTGCTGAGAATGACTGTTGTCTGCATTTCAGTACCGGAGTCGCATGTGCATTAGTTTTGTTCAAAATTAGAAAGAATTAATATTGTTATTGTTACTGTTAATCCCACCCCTCTGCAGACGCAACCAGAGTGGCTTACGACATTATCTCAGACCCTTCAGATGTTTTTATACTATAACTTGCATCAACTTTAGCCAACATATGTTGGTGATGACAGATGATGGGAATTGCAGTCCAAATATACCTAGAGCAGACACAGGGGTCCTTCCCAATCTAGGAATGGTTTAAAGTTATCTTTGTATTCCAATTCTAACTAAAATATTAAGAAATTATGCACTTCATTTATGCAGCTGTGGATAGTGATATTTCAGACACTGGATGTTTTCATTGTAGCAATGAGATTATTTTTCACATGTGTCTTTACAAATTCATGTAAATACAAGTTCTTGTTACTGGATATCGGTGTTCATAGCAGCTTAAAAGGAACACTTAATAATAATAATAATAATTTTTATTTCTATACCGCCCTATGGCGAACCAATCTAGGCAGTTTACAACAGTTAAAAGAACAACAAAGATAAAACAGTATATTCCCTCCCCCCTTAAAACATTATTAAATCAGATATCAATTAAAACAATAACAGATTCATTATTCACTTGGTTATGATGCCCTGTGACTTTTCTTCCAGGGCCTCTGCAGTGCAGATTTTGACAGTTTTATATTCTACACCATTGCAAATCCCATACGTCCAGAGCTTACGAACATATCTCCAGAGAGAGTTCTTGCCAACAAAGGTCTTTTGTCCTCTGTCATGATGATCTGGGTTCCCCTCCTTTAAAGTTCACCCTTGAGCCTTCAAAAGAATGCATGCCTTTTAGGGTCCAATTTATATCAAAGGATGACCTCATTTGTCTCCCACAGGAAAATATGCAAGTCATGTAAATGCAGCCAAGAAGATCACAGCCTGAGCTCTGATGCAGAGGATGATCGGAAAATTGGCCGCCTGCTCTCTGATTCAAAATATTCCTCACTCACTGCCCGGGTGAAGGGAGGTGATGGAGTTCGCATCTATAAAAGAAACCGTATGATTATCACTAATCCTATAGTTTCTCGGAAAGATCCAACTTTTGATACTGTTACGTATGAATGGGCTCCACCTGGATTGACTCAGAAGTTGGTAAGATCACTTCTCAAAATATACATGTCTCCTTAAAATGCATGCTATTGAAACATTCCAGATATATAGATCTAATATAGGATTGGGCAAAGTATGCTACTCTAGATGTTGCTGAAAGATATCTCTCATTACCTATGTTTCATGCTGGCTTCAGGAACATCTGCAAGTTGTACTTGCCACCCCTACTCTAAGGAGTGGCTTATTGAAAGTCTGGTTCTTCCCTCACTTTCTTGAACATTCTTAATTGACATGATCATGGGCCTCACTTAAATGACGCTGAGATCAGAAAGCAGCTACAGTTACCATGGACCAGGGATATTGTTTGTCCTTGACTTACATCAAGGGTTGTAATGCCAAGATGTGCAGACAGGAGAGGTCAATAAAAGACACCTTACATAAGAAAGTATAATCCTAGCATTGATTTAGGTGACCTTCTAAAGTTACAGCTCAGCTTAAATCCGCATGTTTGTATAAATTCATTGTCACTTGAAAAGAGTTCAGCTTGGATTATTGGAACATCTGTCAATCTTTTGTGGCATGCTCTGATCCCAAATAAGTTGCTTACTCTTGAAAAAAGGCAGGGTTATTTGCCAAATCAATCCAGGATTTGCCAAGTACTCTTGGGAAACAGTATGGTGTTCTGAGACTGACTAATATGTAGAATCACTTGACAGATCTGAGAGCTGAGTATTGGATATGCCAAGAATCTGGAACACTCAATTACACATGTTCCACCACCTGGTTGTAATGTTGATCATCTACTTATTCATGTTGCATGTATCAAAATATCTCTATCTCCTTTTTAGAGTAATTGATAGTTTGTTTCATGAGGTGCAAAGCAACAGATTATTTTGAAGTGTGGAGAACAGTAAACCCCTTCAGTTAATATGTTATGTTTAAATTATTCAAATACATCAGTATTGAGATTAAGTACTCAGTTTAGATGTGTACAGTTGGATAAGATTAGGAATCAGAATTCTTATGTTTGAATACTTGGAATATGATCTGACAATAGCATTGGCTTGAATCTTCATGTGAGACTACAATTTAATCCAGTGGTTGTCATTTTTCAGTCCTCCAGATGTTTTGGACTTCAGCTTCCAGGATCACTGACTATTGACCAAGCTGGCTGGGATTTCTGGCCCTTGAAGTCCAAAACCAGTGGAAAACAAAAGTGTTGAGAACCACTGATTTAGAATGTGACCTTATCTGGCACTATAGCTTAACTGGCACCACAGTTCTTGTCACTCACCCTATTTCACAGTTGAAATGTTCACATTCTTATTCAGTCATCATCATAAGGAAAGAATTTAATATTTATTAAGCAATAGTCTGTATATTTAGAAGATACATAAGTTATAGACACATGACTTGTTTTTGGACTACAACCTCAGCATCCCTATGCTAGCTGGGGAATTTGGGAATTTTGTCAAAAAGTTACTTTTGTAAGTTCTTAGAGCAGCTTGATCTACGTCAGAGTGATAGATGGAAGAGGAGGATTTCCCACTGTGTGCTTTCTACAGGGTTTCCTGATATCACATCTTAAATTAATCCAGAGCACTCAATTATTGTCAATCAATTGTTACTCCATAACTAGAATCATAGAGTTGGAAGAGACCTCAAGGGCCATCTAGTCCAACCCCCTGCCATGCAGGAATATACAATCAAAGCACCCCCAACAGATGGCATCCAGGCTCTGTTTAAAAACCTCCAAAGAAGGAGACTCCACCACTCTCCGAGCAAGTATGTTCCACTGTCGAACAGCTCTTACCATCAAGAAGTTCCACCTAATGTTTAGGTGGAATCTCTTTTCTTGTAGTTTGAATCCATTGCTCCATGTCCTAGTTCAGGGGTAGGCAACCTTTCCCCTTTAAGGGCCGAGGGACTTCAGCTCCCAGAATCCCAGGAGCTATTGGCCAACATGGGACTATTGGCCAACATGGTTGAGGCTTCTGGGAGCTGAAGTCCCTCGGCCCTTAAAGGGGAAAGGTTGCCTACCCCTGTCCTAGTGTCTGGAGCAGAAAACAAGTTTGATCCATCCTCAATATGATATCCTTTGAAATATTTAAACAGGGCTATCATATCACCTGCCATTTCTCTTTACATTTTCTAGGTTTACCTCAGGTAATCCCAAGAGACTTGCACATAGTTTCATGTACTGCAGAGCTGATTTTCCCCCTCTTTTTAAGTGTAGAGGCAAGTAAAGGTTCCAAGGCATCAGGTTTTTTCTTGCTACTGAAAATTATTGCCAGCACAAATTGTTGCCAGCACTTATCCTTTATCAAATAAACTATATAATTGGAAGCAAAAGATGATAAAACACTAAACTGGTGGACAAAAGTAGTCCAGGGGCCAACTGTGACACAGATCATGAACTACTCATATCAAAAATAAGAGTAAGACTAAAAAAAAAATAGTGATTATACCAAAATCTGATTTAAATAATATCTCAACAGAATTGACTGGCAACATAACAAACAGATTTGCATTACTAAGCATAATAGACTGAGAACCAGAGGAACTATGGTCTGAAGCCAGGGACATAATAAAAGAAGAATGCAGACACTTTCAATAAACAAAAAGAAAGAGAAAAAACATGGGTGACAGAAAAAAACACTACAAGCAATAAAGAAAAGAGGAGGAGAAAAACAAAAGGGAGATAGGAAAAAACTAAGAATTATGAATGTAACAGTACAACAGTTTGTGCCGAAAGATAAAGAAAATTACTACAACGGCCAATACAAAAAAATAGAAGACAACAACAACAACAAAAGGGAAGAACAAGAGATCTATTTCACAAGATCTGGAAAATCAAAGGGAAATTCAAAACAAGGATTGGGACGATCTATGACAATAAAAATAACACAATTCAAGACCAGGAAGGAATAAAAAGACATTGGATGCAATACACAGAACTATACAAAAGAGATGACAAAATGAAGAACACATGGATAGAAGAGCCATATGAAGATGAACCTAAAATTCTAAAAAGTGAGGTGGAAACTGCAATAAGAGAAATAGCATTCTACTTCAGACACCTCTAGTGCTAACCAACATATGTCAACAGATTGGAAAACAAAATGATGGCCAACAGATTGGAAGCAATCAATATACATCCCCATCCACAAAAAGGGAGACACAAGAGACTGCAGCAACTATAGAACCATAGCACTGATCTCTTATGCAAGCAAAATCATGCTCAAAATTCTGCAATATAGACTCTAACCATACATAAAGAAATTCCAGAGGTCCAAGTGGGGTTCAGGAAAGGATGAGGCACGAAGGACCACATTGTAAACATACGATGGCTAATGGAGTGCACCAGGGAATTCCAAAAGAATATCAGCGTGTGCTTTATAGACTACAGCAAAGCCTTTGACTCCATAGATCATGAAAGGCTATGGAATGCCCTTAAAGACATGGGAGTGCCAACACATCTGAGTCCTGATGGGGAATTTGTACTCAGGACAAGAGATTATTGTCAGAATAGAACACGGAGAAACAGAATGGTTCCCAATTGGCAAAGGGGTCAGACAAGGCTGCATCCTATCACCCTATCTGTTCAACTTGTATGTGAAACATATTGCAATAAAAGCAGGCTTAGACACAGAAGAAGGAAGAGTGAAAATAGGAGGAAGGAATATCAACCCAAGATATGCTGATGACACCATAGTACTAGCAGAAAACCTCACAGACCTTGAACACCTACTAAAGAAGATTAAAGAAAAAAGTGCTAAGGCAGGCTTAATGATGAACATAAAGAAAACAAAAATTATTACCATTGAAGACCTTCACAAGTTCATCCTAGACAAAGAAGAAATAGAAATAGTAAAAGAATTCCCATACCTGGGATCAAACATTAATAAAAATAGAGACTGCAGTCAGAAAATCAGAAGATTAAGAATGGGGAGGGTGGCTATGAAAGAAATAAAAAAGATTCTAAAATGCAAAACACAAAAGTTAGAATCATACAAGCCATTGTATTCCCTATTACTATGTATGGATGTGAGAGCTGGACAGTTAAGAAAGAAGATAGGAAGAAAATCAATTCATTTCAGATGTGGTGCTGGAGAAGAGCGTTGAGAATCCCAAGGACATCCAAAAGGACAAACAAATGAGTCCTAGAGCAAATCAAGCTGGAAACCTCCCTGGAAGCCAAAATGACCAAACAGAGGCTGCCGTACTTTGGACACATCATGAGAAGGGAGGACTCATTGGAAAAGACAATAATGCTTGGAAAGGTGGAGGGAAATAGGAAGAAAGGAAGGCCACATGCTAGATGGATAGACTCTATTAAGGAGGTCATGGGTATTAAGGAGTTGTAAGAATTAGGCAGAGCAGTGGAGGACAGAGGGTCTTGGAGATCTCTCATCCATAGGGTCACCATGAGTTGAGATCTACTCAAGGGCAATTAACAACAACAAATTATTTATGGAGAATGGGATATTTATGTGTACAGCCAGTAAAGTTTCTTAATGACCCAGTAACTGCCTTTATAATATATGTTTGATATGTAAACCTCAGAATTTCAGAAAGGATGAAGAAAAAACAAAAGTAGCCATGTTGGTCCATGAGGAAAAGAAAAACCACAGTTGAGCAATACTTTTCAACCAACGGAAATACTACAAGGCTTTGTTAAAAGCAGTCTTTCAAATAACATACACACATAATGCATATAGTTTTATTTAGAATTCTTACTAAAGTATCATCAACCAATGCATTCCCCTCCCCCCTTTTTAAAAAAAATCTCTTACAGCCTTTAACATAGGATCATATTGGATTTGTTTAATCTTGGCAGTTCTCAGTATACTTACTGACACAAAATGCATATCACATTTATTCAGTCAAGTCCTCATACATAGTGATGGAACCTTTCATACCCAGCAATTCAGGTTGATTAGCTTATGCAATTCAAAATATAATACTTCATAAGCAGAGTGGAAGACCTAGTCGAGTATCCCATGCTAGGGAAGTTAGTGGGACCAATAAAGACTGAGACTTTGGAAAAGAAAGTCTAAACCATTGCCTATCTTCCTTGTAATCAGCTTGGAGTATAATAGTTTCCTAAATCAGATCAAGCATTCGCATTTTTGCGCAGTGTCTGGACTTGGCTAACACAGTTACAAGAACACATGGAAATGCATTCAAGATATCTGGAATACATTTAGCTCGCAAAGGGGAAATAATTTAATGACTTGAATTGATTTAGTTATGTGCTTTGTTATCTACATTAACATGTATTTTTAATATGATATTCTTTCCACCTTCAAGCTGTATTAAGATGACTCCTAAACTGGTTCCCAGAACTGTGCTAAATGCCAAAAAAAGATTTGGAAATGAAAATTCAACACAGTTTGTTGACAATTCATTATTCAACAATCTGTAGCCTGATACGAGTACTCAAAACTATGTAGTCTTTAATGACTTAGGCAAAGGAGATGCGCTTGCATTTATAAAACTCTAGTCAATGACATTAATTAAGCCATAGGGCTGAAAAGTATTGTTTGAAATTTTCTCATACTTAATGAAAAATGAGATAACCCCCTCAAAAATACTTAATTGCTATGGGACTTTTCTCCTATTGGGAGCTTTTGTGAAAATTCAGTTTTTGTGTAAAATCCAAAGTTTTTGCAAAAATCTCATGTAAAAAACCCTTAATTCCAGATCGTTATAAAAGTGCAAAGTTTATGTTTTTGGCGCAAAAGCCATGAAAATTGAAGAAAAATTGGTTTCTTGAAAGTGTATATTGTTCGTGGGAAATATAGGGGTTTTGTGTGAAAAATATTGTTGTACAAAGTCCACTTTTGTCAAAAACCCACTTTTGTCTGGCTCCTGTATAAGGCAGTTTCCTTTGGAAACAAATGCAGTGTCCTGTTGTTGTTGTTGTTGTTGTTGTTGTTGTTGTTGTTGGTTGTTGTGTGCCTTCCAATCATTGATGACTTATGGTACCCTATGGTGAACCAATCATGGGGTTTTCTTGGCAGGTTTCTTCAGAAGGGGGCTGGCATTGCCATCCTCTGAGTCTGAGAGAATGTGACTTGCCCAGGGTCACCCAGTGGATTTTCTATGGCTGAGCTGGGGTTTGAACCCTGGTGTCCAGAGTCATAGTCCAACACTCAAACCACTACACCATGCTGGCTCTCATAAGTATGCATTGGCATACTTAAAACTAATTAGGTAGTAAGCATGTACTTAGAGGTATAAGAAAGAATGCAGGAGAAATTATCTTTTCAAAGAGATGTGTATCAGTGTCATAGCAGGCAGTGAGTTGCACCTGTTGTTTGCAGATAGACACCATCTTAGAAACCATCCCTCTTGTCTTACAGAGAGAAATGCCTGTCTGAAATTAGCACTGCTTGATGATGACATCCTCCATATTTTTTATTGTTGGCATGAACTTGAAGAAGTTATCTAAGGATCTTTACAGACTGCCAGAAATAATGCAACTTGAGTCCACTTTAACTGTCCTGGCTCAGTGCTAAGGAATCATGGGAACTGTAGTTTATTGTGGCACCAGAGCTCTCTGACGGAGAAGGCTCAATGTCCCCCCAAAAAACTACAATTCCCATGCTTCCCTAGCACTGAGCCAGGACAGTTAAAGTGGCCTCAAGCTGCATTATTTCTGGCAGTCTGTAAAGGTCCTAACTCACCTTTCCTGACTCTAGCTCAGGGGTAGGCAACCTTTTTGAGCCAGGGACCGGGTTGCTGTCCCTCAGACAATTGGGGGGCCGAAGCACCAATAAATAAATAAATAAATAAATATGCATGCACACTCTCTCAGCCCCAGAAAAGCCATGGCAAAACCCTGTGGAGATTTTGCCAAGAAAACCCCAAGAACAAGTAATAACAACAATAATCAATATCATCATGGCGGGTGGTGGCGGCGGTGGCGGCAGGACCGGCCTGGGGCCAGTCCAAAGGCCTCAGGGGGCCATATCTGGCCCCCCCCCAGGCCTTAGGTTGCCTACCCCTGCTCTAGCTGCTGCCTTTGGCACTCCCTTTCACTGGAAACAAAACAACAGATTATCATGCTTCCTCTCCAGATCTCTGTCTAGGCTTGCCCACCTTTTGAGAATCACATATATGGATATCTTTTTTAGCCTTGGCAGTGGCATGTCTCATCAAATTTGTCCTAATGAAATGGACACACCAGTTCAATTCCAAAAAAGGTAGAGGTAGTAAATGTATCAGTTCTTGCTTTGTGCCTTCAAGTCATTTCCGATTTATGGCAGCCCTAAGGTGAACCTATCACAGGTTAGCAAGATTTGTTCAGAGAGGGTTTTGCCTTTGCCTTCCTCTGAAGCTAAGAGAATATGATTGGCCAAAATTTTCCATGGCTGAGCGGGAATTCAGACTCAGTTCTTCAGAGTTGTAGCCCAGCCCTCAAACCATTACACCATGATGGCTCTCACACAAGAATCAAAAGTGTACATAATGAGTGGTTCTAGGTCCTGAGTCACCTCCATAGATGTGGACCTCTGACGATCCATTACCTTGCACATCACTTTGGGGCATACATAAGTCCCACCCTTGTTCTGCCCTGTGATCACCCTGCTTGTTTCCAAGAAAAAAAGCAGAAAGAATGGAGTGTCAAAGATGTAGGGTCCAGGAATGCCTAATTTATATGTTCGGTTGTTCGGGTTAGGTGCCTCTTCAGGAAAGAAAAATAGAAGACATTCCACAGAGCATTCAACCCAGAGTAATATTTTTTTCTACTTCCCCTTAAGCACTAAATGACCATCATTAACATCTCACCCAAGTGCTGTTTGTGCACTGTGTGGGGGTTTATAAGGCATAGCTGCCAGAGGTTAAGTGCTATAGCAAGCTTGCTGTTTAATGGCTTTTAGCCAGCTAAATGTTGGCAACCACTTGAATACAATCTTTCATAAATAGGAAGCACATCTTCAGGCACACACTTAATATTTGCTAGACACTAGGTGATGCCAAAAAGGTAAAGGGAAATTGAAGATGTGATTCAAAATGCTTGGGTTTTTCAGTACCTGAAGTACACAGGGTGGTGGTTTTTTTAATTATCATATTATATTATTTTTTAATTATCATATTTCTGGAATGCCAAGCACCTATCTTGGAAGTGAGTTGGAGTAACATGGTCACATGTAACTCATTTACCTTTTGTTCTTTTGTGTGTGGGGGGGGGGGGGGGGGTAACAAGAATAACAAAGTTACTTTTCATAAGCACCAAACAAGTGAGAACAGCATCATTGTCTCATTTTTTCACGTTATGATTCTTGTTTCCTAGGCTACTTTTAAATTCTGCCTTTTAAGGACCTTATGAGCGTTTATAGGAGCATTTTGAACTGAACATCCCACATTACGTTCCATTCTCTTATCAATCCAAAGGGCAATGAAAATGTAACTGGCAATGCAACAAGTTATCCAAATCCAAACAGCAATGAGTTACTTTTGGGTTTTTAAAAAATGGGTTACACACAACTACTTTTCAATCTCCAGTCAAGCAAACTGGACTGGTGGTGGAGTGGAGCCAGGTTGTTGACATAACCTGTACCTAGAAGAAATGAGGTCTGTTGTCACCAGATCAGAAGCAACAGAAGAAACTACACACACGCACACACATAGTGATCATACTTTGATTTCATGGGGGGGGGGGCACGTTATTGTTACTTGTACAACATTTCTCCAAAGAGGGAAAAGTTTCAAAGGGGCAGTGCCAGCATTTGGTTCCCCTTGAAAGGATGCTATTAAAGGAGGGATAGGCAACAAGAAAATGCTGACTTGTAAGTCCTATCAGTCCTAGCTATATACAAAGGGATCTTTTAGAACCTTGGAGACTAACTGAAAGAAAGAAGCTGGTAGCATGAGTTTTTGTAGACCTCAGCCTATTTTTTCAGCTTCCCATGCCTCTGAGGGAGTAGGCTCAAGTCTATGAAAGCTCATGCTACCAACTTCTTTCTTTCAGTTAGTCTCTAAGGGGCTACAAGATCCCTTTGCATACTGATTTTCTTGACTAACACACCTATGTCTTTGAATCCTAGCTATAGTTAGTGTTGAGAATTCCTGGAAGCTGCAGTCTAGCAACATGTGAAGGGCTTCACTTTGCACATACATTCCTGCACTGCTTGTTGATTGTCTTAATTGTACATATTTACAAATGAACTAGTAATAGGGTGTTATCTTCACTACATCCCATCCCTGCATCTCCATACCACAGTTACAACTGTGTCATGGCTTCAACTGACAGAATCCTGACGTTTGTAATATGTTAAGAACTTAACTTATTTGCTAGAGTGCTCTAACACATTCCCCTGGACTATAACACCAAACTACAAACCCTAGAATGCTGTAGTTTGGAGCCATGGCATCTAAAATGGTATCATCCTGCTATACGATACCCATACGATCCCCCCCCCACACACACACACACTTCAGTCTTCTGGGAGGAATCTGCTACTGCCTATGAAAACTAGATTGTCGCAGACCTCCCAGAGGGCCTTCTCTGTCGCTGCTCCGAGATTATGGAATGGCCTGTCGGATGAGATCCATCTTATTACCACGCTTGACTGCTTTAAAAAAGCAGTAAAGATGGATCTTTTCCGACAGGCCTTCCCAGAATAACTCTCCTGACCAATTTGAGATTGATTGTTCCTTTGCTCCCATCCTCCATTGTTTGTTTGTTTGTTAATGGTTTTAATTACTGTTGGTTAATTTTGGATTTTAATTCTAATACAGTTTAATTCGATTTTTAGGGGGGGGTAGGTTAGGGACTGGGGGTGAGATGGAATTTTTTAACTTTGTAATTTTTTAATCTTGTTCACCGCTCCGATTGCCCAGCAGATGAATGAACTTGTAAAGTTTTAGTGTTAGTTAGTGTAGTTTCTTGGGACTGGAATGTTGGGGACCAATCCCAAACCCTGAGGATGTTGGAAGAGTTTTACAAAGTGTGTGTTATTCATCAAAATGATAAATTAAGGGGGGAAGCAGAAGAGGGCATCCAAGACGCCCTGAGACGGTGCGCCGCGGGTCTGGAGCAGTCGCACCGCGGCGCACCGTCGGCGCCTCTGAAAGGAGCGCAAAAATAGCGCTCCTTTCAGAAGTCAGTGAAAGTGTGCCCTAAAAGTGTTGGGCGCACTTTCACTGACTTTTCCGCTGCAGCGCGTGCGGTTGCTGCGGCGGGAGGTTGTCCCCGGAGCGCCGGACGTGCGGAGGGCCGGCGGCTCCGAGGACGACCTCGGGAAGAGGAAGGGGCGCCGCGCGTGCGGCTGCCCCTCCTCTTCCTTGCCTCGGAGACGGCTCAATAAGCCATCTACCGAGGCCCTAAGATACCAAAGGTTCATGTTCTTTTTGAGCAGGGTTGGAGAACTGCAAAGGATGGGGCCAATTTTTAGCCCTCCAGGCAGTATCAGAGGTGGGGAGGTTCTGAGGGCTGGAGAAAGAAAAACCATCACATTTGGGGATTGGAATTTTCTTAGGTTTTTTGGGGTTGAGGTGTCAGGAGACTGTTAATGATTGCTGAAGTCTGGTTTTAGGGGGCAACATACAGACTTCCAGCCTCACCTCTTAAGTGAAATGAGTGTTGGAAATGGTTGGCATGTTTTTCTAATCCCGATTAACAACAGTGTGCTGCTTCATACATGGCTATGTTTTGTTTCTTCTCCATAAATCAGGCTACCCAGTATATGCGACTGATTTCAAAAGAAATGCAGCCAGTGGCTGGCACAGAAGGTGCTTATTATCGTCGCAGGAGGTTGATGAAGCAACTTCCCATTTATGACCAGGATCCTTCCTACTGTCGCGGTCTTGCAGAGAGTGAAATAAAGTTGATGGAAGATTTTGTGAAGAAATATAAAAATGATGCTCTTGGCGTTGGAGAAGTTGCACTACCAGGCCAAGGGGGGACCACCAAAGATGATGCGAAGCAATCTGACAAAAGCATTTCTGCGCACAAGGAAGCTGTTTCAACCAATGGAACCCTAAGTGATGTGCCCAAAGGGCAAGAATTGGTAAGTACTCAGTCACATTCCTGAGACATGGAATTTCAGCACATTTGTTTATTTTTGTTTGTTTATGCTGTGCCTTTCTACCAAAAATGTTGAGTGTAACGATGACAGTTCCAGGAGTGGATAACTGACACTTGAACACTTTATTTTAATGCATCATTGCTATGTTTGGCCAAGCCTGACTGAGTGAAGAAGTAAATTATAATTGGTGCATTATATATATATATATATATATATATATATATATATATAAAATCCTGTTAAAACTATGTGGAACTTAGCGCAAACTCCTAAGCAGTTGTATAAATTGTGCCTTGAATGCTTAAGGTAGAAACTGCTCAGAATTTCATTGTTATCACTATTACATTTTCTCTTTCTTTCTTTTTCTAAAAAAAAAAAAATTAACAAGCCAACCACAGATTTAATACGGCTATGTGAATTGGGTAAGATGCTGTTAAATAGCAAAAGAAAGGACAAAAGTCGGGAATAAGAAAAGGACATCAAATATAGGGGTGACAGGGAGGTATAAGCTCAGAGTCCAGTTCCACATAGTTTTAACAGGATCCTCTTTTTTTCCTTGTATTTTAATCATTCATTTATAGAAATAGAATCAGAGGTGCCAAAAATAAATTTGTAAATACACACTACTAATAGATGCAAATTATAAGAACAGAATAATGTATTCAAAATGTATACATAGAATAATATATCCAAGAGAGATTACTAGATAATATTATTAATTATAATATGGATTATAAAAGAATGCAGTGGTTCAGCGGTTAAGATGCTGACTCTGCCGATTAAAAGATTGTCAGGTCGGCAGTTCAAAGCACAAGTGCTGCATGACGATATGAGCTCCTGTCACTAGTCCCAGCTTCTGCCAATGTAGCAGTTCAAAAGCATGTAAAAGTGTAAATAGACAAATAGGTACCACTTTGGTGGGAAGGTTACAACTTGGGCTCTTCGGCTTAGTAACGGAGATGAGCACTGACCCTTTCAGTTGGACACAACTAGACAACATTATCAAAGGGGAAACCTTTACCTTTGCCTTTAGTGATTATAACATAATTGATATTATAACATAATTAATTATTATGTTAATAAATTATCATTATAATAATATAATTATAGTTTTATAATTATACAATTATTGAGATAAAGATTTGCTCTCATAACTGGTTGCTGTAAATATTTTATATAATTTGAAGAATACCTCTTTGGTTAAATAAGATCTTATCCAGAAATTTGTCTGCATTTATATTTTGAATATATTATTCAATATATTATACTAATATATATATATATTTGGAATACATTAGTCTATTCATATAATTTGAATCTATTGGTAGTGTGTATTTATAATCCCTTTTTTATTTTGGGCACCTTTGTTGCTATTTCTATTGTATTTTACTCGGCACCACAATGACATCAGCATTGGTGCCAACAAGTCTTCTAAGGGGAGAGTATTCCATCACAACTTTAAAATGGATAAAGAAGAATTTAAATAATAAAAAGACTTCCTGTATCTTGGCTCACTCATAAATCAAAATGCAGACTATCATAAACAAATCAAGAAAAGGCTATGACTTAGCAGGGCAGCGATGAAGGAACTAGATAAGATCATCAAGTATAAGTATGGTTTTGAAAGCTGGACAGTGAAGAAAGCTAACAGTAAGAGAATCAACTGAATTGAAATGTGGTGAATTCTAGAGCCTACCATGGACTGCCAAAATGAGAAATAAATGAGTTACTAAAATAAACTCTTTTGAGATGTGGTGCTGGAGAACAGTACTGAGGGTACCGTGAACAGTCAAGAAGACAAATAAATGGGTTCTCAGACAGATCGAGCCCAAACTATCCCTGGAAACCAGGATGATTATGTTGAGGCTGTTATATTTTGGGCACATCATGAGAAGGCGTTAATTATTAGAAAAAAACAATAATGCTAGGTAAGGCAGCAGGAATCAGAGAGGAAGACCACATGCCAGATTAATGGACTTAATCAAAGAGGCCACAGGCCTGATCCTGCCAAATGTGAAGAGAGCAGTGGAGAACAGGGGATCTTGGAGAAGTCTCATACCCAGGGTTGCCATGAGTTGAGATCAACTCAAGGGCAGTTGACACCAACAACAAGAACAAATCAAGTGTGAACTCTCCCTAGAAGCTGAGATGACTAAACCAAAACAGTCATACTGGCCATACCATGAAAAGACATGACTCATTGGAAAAGACAATAATGCTTAGTAAAATGGGAAACAGTAGAAAAAGAGGAACATCACATTACAAGTGAATGGACTCAGTCAAGGAAGCCACAGCCCTGAATCTGCAGGACCTCAATAGTCAGCTGATGATGGTATCTTACAGGTCTCTCCTTCATAGGATCACCAGAAGTCAAAGACAACTTGATGCCAATTAATAATAACAGTTCCATCACTACCACAGTAGAGAAGGTTTTCCACCATAGTGTACTTCCTCAACTGATGGGACACAGAGGAGAGTCTCTCCAGAAGACTTCAAACTTCAGGGATAGGTATATTGTTAATGGGGGGGGGGGGGGGAGTTTTAAAATATTGCAGTGAAGTAATCCTGTTCCAACTATTTTGAGAGTGTCATATCTCCATTCCCACCTTCAATCTGCAGATTCTCTGGATCTAGCTCTGTTCAAATTAGTCAGTGACCCTGACTGTCACTCCAGAGACCTGGAGTGACTTTCTCACTCCAGGTCTCTGGAGTGAGAAAAAATATAGGGGGCAGAAGGTTTAAATAGAAGAGCATAAAGAAAAAGAAATAGTCCTTCTCATTGCTACACGAGTAACTCCATGGATTAATTTTGACTGCAAGTCAATCCTTCCAAGTAAATACATATTTATCATATTCATTTTCCAGAAAAAAATAAAGCTTTGTTTTTAATTTGATTACCAGTGGAAAAGTTAGTGTTTTGTTTTGGGTTTTTTTGTTTTGTTTTTTTGAAAAATAATTACACAAACCCTATTTGTGCAACTGTGACAGACAAAAATAACACCAAGAAAGTTCCACAGAAGGCTTTAGCATTCCAAAAATCAGAGTGTGGGGTGTTTTTTGGTGTGTGGGGTTCTTGTTGTTGTTTTGTTTTGTGTTTTTTGTAGACCAGGAAAATGGCACCCATATAAATGTTTGTTTTTTCATAGTAGCAGATACAATATTGTGGGGACAATTCCACAAGTATGTATTGATAGCAACTTCATAAATTCTCCCACTGAATTAAATATTGAAAAGTAGCAAAGAAACTGTGTTCACTATGTGAATTTCAGTTATTAATTCCTAATTGCCTAGTTCTGTAGGTCAGATTACTTTTTTATATTATTTAGAATATGTTTTAAAATATGAAAGGTTGAATCTAAACATGGTATTGATATCTCTAGTTCCTTGAAAATATTTACAATTACAGTTAACTCTTCAGAAAATGTTGGGATTTTGTGAGGTGCATCATCAGTTTATAGGGTACCATCATCATCCTGATTAATAGACATCTGTAGTGTAGGGCAGTGATTTGGGTATTGAACTAGGACTCTGCATACCAGGGTTTGAATCCCTGTTTCAACCATGTAAACCCACTGGGTGACCTTGGGCAAGCCACACACTCTCAGCCTCAGAGGAAGGCAAAGTCAAACCCCCTCAGAACAAATCTCGTCAAGAAAACCCCATGATGGGTTTGCTTTAGGGTTGCCTTAAGCGGGAAATGACTTGAAGGTACCTGACAACAAAGAATTTTGCAAAGCCTCAAAATTTGATAGGGTTTGTTGTTCATGACAGGTTCATGAAACCATGAAGTTCACACAGTCAGCAATGAGATGGAGTTTAGGAAAATGTACATACTTAAAAGGGTTTAAACTCTTTAATTGTCATGCTTGTTTACATCTAGGACTGCTGGGTTACCTTCCTTAAGTGCCACTGTATTCTGCATTGGTCAGGCCCCACCTGGAATACTGTGTCCACTTCCGGGCACCACACTTCAAAAAGGATGTTGAAAAACTGGAGCATGTCCAGAGGAGATGACTAAAATGGTGAAGGGTCTGGAAACCATGCCCTATGAGGAACAACTTAGAGAGCTGGGTATGTTTAGTCTGGAGAAGAGATGGTTAAGAAGGGATATGATAGCCCTCTTTAAATATTTGAAGGGATATCATATTGAGGAGGGGGCTAGCTTGTTTTCTGCTGCTCCAGAGAATAGGACTCGGAACAATGGATGCATACTACAGGAAAAGAGATTTCCCCTCAGCATTAGAAGGCACTTCCTGACAGTGAGAGCTGTTCAACAGTGGAACACACTCCCTCAGAGTGTGGTGGAGCCTCCTTTTTTGGAGGTCTTTAAACAGAGACTGGATGGCCATCTGTTGGGGATACTTTGATTTTGAGTTCCTGCATGGCAGGGAGTTGGACTGGATGGCCCTTGGGGGTCCCTTCCAACTCCATGATTCTATGATTCTTATCCTTGGACATGAGATAGAGGTATCTTATGTCCATTGGTAGCAATAATGGCAGTCTGTAGATATATCATTTTTAGTTAGAGTTTGGAATGTCACCTTTTTTTAATAAAAATAATAATACTTACTGTATATTTACATTACCTAGCTCCCAAATTAGTCAATTGGAATTGTAGTTAGAATGCTTAAAAGTAATTTTACTTACAATGAGGAAATTGAAAAAAATGATTTTCCATACCTTGAAGCAAACATTGATTAGAATGGAGACCACAGTCAAGAAATCAGAAGACTAGAAATGGGAAAGGCCACTATGGAAGAACTTGACAAAATCCTAAAGTGTAAAGATATGTGTAAAGTGTAAAGATAACTAAAGTTAGAAACGTCGAAGCCATTGTATTCTCCATTGCCATGTACAGATGTGAGAGTTGGAAAGTGCGAAAAAGTAGATAATAAGAAAATCAATGCATTCAAGTTGTGATGCTAGAAAAGAGTGCTAAGGATACTGTGGGTGGCAAAAAAGGGCACATATAACGGATACATATGCTGTAACATATAACATAGTTACTGTCTGAATGTTCGTGCCTATGAAAAGCCAGTCCTAAAAAAATTCATAGGATGACTTAACATTTCATGATAACCATAGTAACACAGAAGATATAGAGTATACTCCAGATTTATTTTTTAAAAAATAGTTGCTCAGGCTATCTGATAAGGAGAGAGAACACTGTGTTAAATGCATAGGATCAATATTACCTTAGCAAATTTCTCTGATCTTGGATCTTTTCTGATGGAGCTTTCTATTCCCTAGCAAAAAAAAAACTTCTGTTCTGCCTTTTTTTAAAAAAAAAATCTTGGCTCTATTGAAAGGAAAATTAGTTGCATGGAGGGGGAGCAGAGTGCCATCCAATAAGTATGAACTGTAAAATACCAACACTTGTCCAACTGCAGCAACTTCAGTTTTCAGAGCCTAACAAAGAGAACACTGATAGTAGTGTCAAATCATGATCCTAGTTTTGTTGGGGTAAAAATAACCAACGTGCAATCCTATACAAATCTTAACTATAAGCAAGTTTGTTCAGCAAGTAAGTGTGTATTGAGAGCCATTGTGGAGCAGTGGTTTGAATGTTGGAACTACAACTCTGGAAGACCATGATTTGAATCTCTGCTTGTCCATGAAAACTCACCAAAGGATTTTAAGATTCAGGCTTGTACAGGGAGATACAGTCTTTCAGATAGTCTGGGATTCTGCTGTATAGGGATTGGTAAACATAATTTAAATTTGCTAAAGACTTAAGCCTTTTGAGGAAATCCATGTACTGAGTAACCTCCTTCGTGAATTCTCCTTTAGATTCTCTGGGAGGAATGTCTTTAGCAAAAACGTTCCATTATTGCCCACATTTAGCTTCACAGCAAAAGGGTGGTGTGTGCTTGTGGTAGGGAGGGATGGCTGTGGGAAAGCTATTTATTTTCCTTTTCACTGAAATAAAATTTTTCTTGTAAATATTATCTGAGGAAGGATTCATTGGCATGTGATAAACCACATATTAGAAAAAATGTTTCCATAGTGGATGCAGACAGTCTAAGCCTTTTTTCTGTACAGCTGGGAAAGCAAGTATTCCCCTTTGAAAGAATCTTGTCTGAAAGTCTGCCTGAGTCTGATACCTTTGAGGGAGGGCTTTCTTTACTTCCCAACAGCCTCACAGGCATATTACGGAGAGAGCTTTCACAGTGTCTTCTCACAGGCTACAGAACTGCCTCCAAAGGGTGATTTATTAGCCTCCTTTCTACTCTCTTCCTTCCAGCAGGCAAAGACCTTCCTATTAAATAACCTTCAGTCTTTGACTGGTTGGGGTAAAATGATATACAGTGAATGTGCTGGTTAGTTGTTGTTTTTTGAATAGGGAACTTTTGCATAATGTGTTTTTAATTGTTTTAAATTGATGTTTTCATTGAATTGCTTGTTTCATTCTTTTTCCATTTTAGTATCACATACTCTTTCAGCTATTTTGTTTCAACATACATTGTAAACTCTCTGAATTATACCCAGAAACAGACCATTATATTGTAAAGTTGTTGTAACAAGGAATTTCCATTCTCTCTGTGCATAAATGTTGATTTGCCAATGTCCCATTGTCAGTGAGTCTAATCTTGTTCGGACAAGAGCTGGATTTAGGTTAAGGAATTTGTTGCTAATCTTGCAAAGGGATGAAGTTAATATTCATAACTCCTCTAGCTGTTCTGCCTAACAATATTAAAATTATCAAGTAGTCACTCTATATTTGATTCTTTTTACTCAAGCTTTCAACATTAATCACAGAACAACCTCTGGTGCAAAGTTGGGGTGCACTTTTGAACAAAGTCCAATAGCCCAACCCACTTGTTAATCCCTGTTAAAATGGACCATTTACTAAATGATGCACGTGTGCTTCATGCTAGCTGCCCAGTCCTTTCTCTTAAGTTTCTTTACAGTTGACTCTTTATGCTTTCATAAGTGCAAATAACCAAGAGATACTCTGGAAAGGACCTGGAAAGTGTTAGCTGTTTTCAAAAAGCAATATGGAAGAATATTCTTCATGAAGTATACTATGAACACTTTTCCCACAGAATTTATTGCCCTTTCAACACCAGCCATTATGATGTTCTGGGTGCTTGTCCATATGTCAGTGTTTCTCATGAGTAGGGTAGTTTAAAGTAAAATTTCACAAGTAATGCTTTTAGCTAGAGTGCCTTATTTCTGAAGATAGCTAGTACAATATAGAAATGCATTTCTATACTAATGCATTCACAAGAGAGCAGAAAAAAGAAATACTTAATACTGTGCATTATGTTCAGTTTGTGTATACTTCTCCATTTGAGTCTCTGGCTTATGAAAATAGTGATTTTAACTGTCAGTTGTTAAAGCACCCTTAAAGTAGGTCACCGCTCCTAGGAAGTAACTGAAATGGTATCTACCATTGGGTTGCTGATATCTACATCAGCAGTGGACTAAATGTGTACCTGCATTCCACCATCCCTGATCATAAACATGGTGGTTGGGGTTAAGGGCAGATCCAGTTTCCTCCATCCTGCATTGTCTCATTTTGATTTTTACACCTGTCCTCAGTATTCCTGGAGGCTGCTGACAAAGGCATTGAAAGTCTGTATGTAGGAGTGCTTATTTACACATTAAGCTACTGTGCACTGTATAGTTACATACTGAGTGTGTTGTAACTGCTTCTTGAAAATGTAATGTTTTATCATCTGGGCAGATATTAATGTGAATGAAGGTAGACAGACATGGAGCAAATGGTTGTAAGTTTGGCTGTGAGCTGGATGGGAGGGTTTTATTTTGTTTTCTCATTGCTTACAGATGTAATTTCTTCTCTAGCTCTGTGATCTCTGCAAGCAACAATTACCTATGGAATGTCCTGTGGTGTATGCAGACAGAGCAGGATACAATTGCCAGTGGCACCCTGCCTGCTTTGTATGTTCCAAATGTTCTGAACCACTTGTTGACCTAATTTACTTCTGGAACAATGGGTCCATCTGGTGTGGGCGCCATTACTGTGAGACCATAAGGCCACGCTGTGCCGCCTGTGATGAGGTAAAACCACCAGAGATGTGGAAGGATCCCTGTTTTGGGATAGTTTGCATAAATGTGGAATGTAACAAAAAAGGTATTGCTAGGATTGTTTTACAGGATATAAAATGGGCTTGTTTAGAAAACATGTTAATCACTACCCAAATTACAATGTTCCATATCCTGTCTCAAGCCTGGCCACAAGTATTGATTCCTAGCCAAATGCAAGGTCTTGACAAATCCAAAATGTCCAACAGTTTTGATGTCATGGTTCAATTGTAAAAATTAACCTTCAATCCCTCAAGTGCAAACACCTTTTCCCCCTTACAGAACACTCTGTTTTATAGCTGCAGTTTATTTGGGTGCTGTTTTGGTCATTCATCTTGCTTAACTCCTTCCAACATAACTTTCAGAAGGGGTTCTTCTACTGGAACAGGCAATTCAGCTTTCACTACCTGTTTGTAAGTCATTATTTCCAGCCCCTGTTGTGTTTGGGTGTCCACAGTCCATGATATCCAGAGTCTCTTCCTTTTGACTCTCATGTTGTAGCAATCTAGATAGTGTCCACCAGCATATTCCCTGCCCACTAGCAGATCTCAATGTGAACTTAAATTTATAAAAGAATTCCACCCATCAAATTTGTTTAGGACATAAGCTTCATGGCATTTGAAACACTTTCAAATTGCCATGATCAGTCCACACCTCGAAAGGGAAGTTATTTTGTTCCAGCAGGTGGTGCCACATCTCCAGAGCTCTTTTCATGGCAGATGCCTCCTTCTCCCACACTGCCCAGTTTTCAACTACCCATGCTCATGTCAGTGTGTGGATGATGGGTGTTGCAGTGATGCAGAATCTGCAGGACAAGCTGGCTGCTGTGATCCACAGCCACTTTGTATCTCTTACCATCAACTGGCTCAGCTTCTCTTCTTCAGGATCCTGTCTTCCTCAGTCAAGAAGACACATTGTAAAGTCCAAAAGCATAGTTTATTAATGCATATAAAAGAAAAATAAGATAGCTAAGTAAAATCCATTGTGATGAACTAATCCAGTTCAGCCATGAAAGATTACATCTTTAACAATCCCAAAAGCTTAGGATCTCCACTTGAGACAGTTGAAACCACTGCTACCAGGCAGGCTCACTCACGCACTCACATCTTGAAACAATAAACATTCTAGACAAAGGCTTCTCTAAGCCCTTCCCATACTCCACCTTCTAGGTGTTAACCTTATGTTGATTGGATGTTATGTGTATGATGTTTGTTAACCCAGCCTCTTGCTGTCCATCATCCACCACGTGACTATTTTCCCAAGCCTAACGATGTTTTGTATACTGCTATCAAGCCTTTCTCATAACAAAGTCTGTGTCTATGAGTTGTACCTTTGGGAAAGTACATGTTTATGTCTTCTTGGCCATCTGGTGTTAGATTTACTTTGTTTCTCTAGATGTTGTTCTCATGAGGAAAATTTCAACACACACATCTCTACATTTCACCTTTGACTGTATAACTCATCCATATTGTAACAACTCATTTTTTGTAAAAGAACAGCCTTAAAGCAGTGTCATCCACATCAACTTGCACCACAAAAGGCTGACTAGGGTTCCAATGTTTGAGGATAGGTTCAGAGCTAAACGACCATTTCAGTTCCTTGAATGTCTGTTGACACTCAGTACGCCACTTTATTTTGGAACTGGGTTTACTTTTGATTTGACTTGTTTTTTCCCTTCTTGATCTTTAGCAGATCAGTCAGTGGTAGTACCTATGCAAAATTTGGAATGAACGGTCTATAAAAAATGTGCAAACTCCAAGGAGATCTGTATTTGCCATCATGTTTTCAGGGGTTCCCAAATTTTAATGGCAGATTCTTAGTCATGTACAGGTATAATTCCATTCAGAAAACCAAGCTTTCAGTAGTAAAAACAAAAGTTTTATTTGAAATCCTAAGATGTTCGCCATAGAGATTGTTGTTAGGACTGAGAGTCCACTGGTAATGCAGTAAAGTTAAGGCATATAATAATTTCAGTGTTGTACATGCCTGCACCCCATTTGCCTACCAACCCAAACAAGCTTCTTTCCTCCTCTTTCCCATGATCTTTCATCTTGGACCATCCATTCTCATGAGACTGATCTTGGATCTCCAGGCACAATCTTTACTCCTTGTCCCATCTGATCATTAATCAATAAAAGAAGGCAAGCAATAGTCCTACTGATTAGCTTGTGACTATGTGTCCCATTATTCATAGCAATATCACATAATATGTTACAAGCAAGCAAAGCAATGGCAACAAACCTTGACCCTGTTTGTCATGGCAGGTAAGCTGAAAGGTTCAGCTCCTGACAGAACCTGCATCCAACAAGTCCCAGTCCAATGTTCTAAAGATTACTCCACACAGCCTTTGATGGGGTATGCATCTATAGTGTGGTTACCAAAACCAAAGGCAGTTTCCTTAATTTCAATTTTATTCTAACATATAGATGCTTGATGACAAACTGTTAACTTGTTGTGCATCTTAACAAGGCCAAAATACTCCCACAGTCTATGTTTACACACTCCAAGAAGAGTAGCCTTTCTATGCAATGCTTGAATAGTCATGATGAGTTCATTACTCAACACTGTGTGTGTGTTTTCAAAATGAAAGCGTTATATGACTTGGCTAATTTTAAGGAGAGGATGACATGATTAATGGAGTTGTTTACCTCCACAGATAATATTTTCTGAGGACTACCAGCAAGTTGAAACCCTCACCTGGCACAAACAACATTTCACCTGCCTGGAGTGTGAGACCTCACTGTTTGGCAAACAATTCATCCTGGATGGAGCTAACCTTCTGTGTGCAACTTGCAGTAAAAACAAGCAAGCATGAACAGCATGTAGTTTCAAAACCCAACTGAATTGTTTTCTCAGAACAGATTGGAATCAATGGGGTAGAAATGGTAGAATGGAAGATTTAAGCAAAGAAAGTTACATCATATTGGATGTAGACTACTTTGGCTATTTACAATAAAATAATTAATACGAAACAAGATTAAAAATGTAACATGGTAGAGAATGCATTGAAGTAAAATTAAAGAATGGAATGTTCTAGCTTTTTCTAGACATACATTAATTATAGCCAAACATACTAGAAGCCAAGCCCCGTGATGTTCAGTTCTTCGACAACAGCATGTTACCAAGCAGCTAATCCAGCATATCCAGAAGCACTGAGAATTCATCTTGCTGTCATGTCCTTCTACTTTTCATGTTAATGTGTTGAATTGGGAAATTAAACTATGGGCCTTTGCAGACTGCCAGAAATAGTGCACATTAAATTGAGGCACTGCCCTGGCTCAGTGCTAGGGAGTCATGGGAATTGTATTTTTTTTCTGGGACATTGAGCCTTCTCTGTCAGAGAGCTCTGCTATCCTGTTCAATGTGCTAGAAAACATGAAGACAGAATGATTGAAAGAAGTAGGATAAGTACAATAAATTTACTACAAGTAGTGTTCAGAAATCTCTAGATGTAGTTATAGGCAAAATGCAATGTGTGAGTGGTGTGTTAGTTTTAGGTTTTCTTGGGGTGGATAAATAGTTTGCATGTTTGCATTTTTTTCTCCCCTAACTTATCTGTTTAATTTCTGGCACCAAATATGTCTTAATGTTGCAATTTTAATACACTTTACAATCTCACTTGCATGCCAGCATCAAGAGAGAGTAATAATTAAGAGATCAACACACATTGAGTTTTGATTCTCCATATTTTCCACTACTCCAATTTAGCACATCCAGAAACAGGAGGAAGAAACCATCTTAAGGTCAAGCATCAATACAGTTCATCTGCACTTGCTAGAATACTCCAGGCTGCCCCTGGAGTATTCTGGCCCCACATTCCCCCTGAATTTATCCCTTACATTGTGGGTTTTTGGCTCTTTCCTCTCTTGCCCAGCATTCATTACCTAATGCTGCTGCTGAAATCAGAACGAGGAACCCAGCCATGCTATCAATGCTGGACACCTCGTTCTGACCTCAGAGCAATTCGCGCTCACAGTAGCAGCAGCAGCACCGGGAAACTCACAGGGACCACAAGTGAAAAAGCATCTGTTGTTGTTGCTGAAAATCCACCAAAACCCCACAACAAATAGTGAATTGTTTAAATGTCGGGGGGGGTGCCCTGGATTAGGTGTGGGCATTGTGAAGACAGTTCAGACCTGAATCAGACTTTTGGCCCTGCATCATGTAATTGGGATGCAGTGATCCCAGGGGAAACCTCAAGATAAATCACCCATTTACACATGGATTTTAATACTCTTGAGTAAGATTTGTAACTCCCACATCTACCTAATGTCGCAATGGGGTCAAATCATATGGGTTGTTTTACAGTATATGAACCAGCTGTGAGTAATGTGTGGCCCTCCAGTTATTTGTCCAAGTACTGTCAGCACCAGCTCTCATTGGATGATGGAAACTCAACCCAACAGCCTGGAGGGAACCACAGACTCACCACCCATTTCAACTAGTGCACTGTATTATAGATATGGAGACCTTCAAGTCCTTCTGATTTTTTTAAAAAAAAAATTACAACATCCTGCTCAGTATTTGCAATGAGCTTTTGTCCCCTTAAACCAATTGTGGTAATTGCGTGGCCCTCCAAATGTTGTTGGACTACAACTCTAGGCATCACCATTGGGCGGTAGAGAAATAAATTTTATTATTATTATTATTATTATTATTCAAAAAGGATGTAGAAAAACTGGAATGTGTCCAGAGCAGGGCAACTAAAATGGTGAAGGGTCTGGAAACCATGCCCTATGAGGAATGATTTAGGGAACTGAATATGTTTAGCCTGGAGAAGAGACGGTTGAGAGGTGATATGATAGCCCTGTTTAAATATTTGAAGGGATGTCATATTGAGGAGGGGGCTAGCTTGTTTTCTGCTGCTCCAGAGCATAGGACTTGGAACAACGGATGCATACTACAGGAAAAGAGATTCCACCTCAACATTAGGAGGCACTTCCTGAAAGTGAAAGTTGTTCGACAATGGAACACACTCCCTCGGAGTGTGGTGGAGTCTCCTTCTTTGGAAGTCTTTAAAAAGAGGCTGGATGGCCATCTGTTAGGGATACTTTGATTTTGAGTTCCTGCATGGCAGGGGGTTGGACCGGATGGCCCTTGGGTTCTCTTCCAACTCTGATTCTGTGATTCCTCTCAGTCCCAGCTGACATAGCGAGTAGTATGGGAGTTGTCATCTTAACAACACCTAGAACAGGATGCACTTCTTCCTAGCCTAAACTGTAGAAAATTTATTAATAAAGAACAATGTTAACTTTGTAATAGGTACATCCATGTGTAACTAACAAGACTGCACTAACTACCATGATGAAAATACTTTGAAAAAAATAAAAATTATTCAATTCCTGTTTTTTCCTTTGGTATTAGCAGTCAGGCTTGCATTGTTATATACATGTTGTGAAGGTGCTATTTTAATTAACACAAATGAGGCCTATTTGTAGCGAATAGCCTGTCTTCTTAAGATGAGAGTAAATATTTCATTACTAGTTGTCTGAGCAATATTTGGTTTGATCAGCTTACAATCATATGTGCCTTTTATGATATAGTAGAAGCAAAAATTATTTGAGGCGAAGAACTGGAAAATTCTAATCTTGTTGGGTTTTTTAAAAGTCCTAACACCACCTAGATACTTGCATTTTATTTTCAAGCATATTAATAGTGTGATTGCTTTGAGAATTTATGGAGGCTTGTGTAATGTAGGAACTGTACAAACAGAAATATTAATCTAGTACAAGCATTTCCTATAAATTCAGTGTTGAGGAACAATTTTTTTGTAGATATGGTAGAACTGGCATTTATATTTTAACAGAGGGAAGTTCTTATTCACAATGAAACTCCATAGGCATAAGCACATATTCTCTAGATCTCTGGACAATAAAAAGCTGTATTCCAGTTATGTGGGCTTCATGACATCAGGGATCATTACGTTTATATTTAATCTTCCCAGTAATAACTAGAAAAGATATGACAGTCAATGTAACAGGAATATCTCACCTTGATTCAGACCATTCATTGTAGTAGTGCTTAACCTGGGAAATTCTGGGTGGATTTAGCTGTGGGGCTATTAGGAATCTGCAGTTATGCATCTATTTTATTATTACATGCACACACAAAACCTACTTGCAATTATGTATTAAAAGACTGGAGCAGAAACAGGTGGTGACTGTATATAAAATGTGTCTTATTATAATAAACTTTCATTGTGTGAAAATGATAATTACTGTAAAATCAATGCAGCACTCTGGTATTTTCAAAATGTTTAAAAGCCTGTTAATGAAATAATATCAATACAACTTTGCCAGCATCTCTCTATAGCTTCTTCCTCTATAAAATGTTTGGGATATTTTTACTATTATTTTTGGAGCAGTAGCTTGTATCCAGTTTCATTTGCTCATTTTTCAGAGAAGGAGCAAGAAGTACTCAAAATCTGTACTCTCCTACTTTAGACTTGTGAAAGTAATATGGTTCAGAATTCTACCACCTTAGGGCCTTTGCAGACTGCCAGAAATAGTGCAAATTGAGTCCACTTTAAGGGTTAGAGTTAGTGCTAGGGAGTCATGGGAATTGTGGGGTTTTTTTTCTGAGACATTGAGCCTTCTCTGTCAGAGAGCTCTGGTGCCACAATAAAATACAGTTCCCATGATTCCCTAACCCTAACCCTAAAAGTGGACTCAATTTGCACTATTTCTAGCAGTCTGCAAAGGCCCTTAGTCAACTTAATGGGTTGAGACCAACTCTACAGCCAGAAAGGTACACTGGGGCCTTTCTATCTGAGAAGGCTCAGTTCCCCCCACCAACAGATGGAGAAACCATGAGAGCCCAAGCCCATATTAGTCAATGGGTGACAACATCTGTGTGCCCACATCAGTGCACTTGCAGGCACATGCCACCATTGACTAATATGGGATGGGACCATTTGCAGGAGCTCCAATCCACAGATGGCTAGTCTACTGAAATGGTAGATCCTACTGTGATAGCAAATTGATAGGTAAGCCTAAGAATTGTTAGGCTGCCTTATCTATAAAAGGTGAGTGCCACAGGTATAATATTAATGTGAGTCAAAAGATGAGAGTGCCCTTCATGCCTTGTTCCCATTGTTTTCCTGAATGACATAGTTTTCCATTTCAAAATGACAGGCTTGGGGGGAAACCATGGCTGCATCTTTTTCTCTCACTTTGTGTATGTGTGTTAATGGCAATGTGATGAGAGACAAGAGCCTCCTTTACCCCTTGCATGGCAGGAAATTACACAAAACCCCTTTTCTTGCATATAAAACCAATTTGAAATCAGGTATACATCCAAATATGTTTAGGGCAGGCCACCAATGCAGAGCTTCCCCCATTTCTATCAAATTATGGGCTCTTGGACAACATTCCCTTTTGAATCTATTTTAACCTAGCAAAAAATGGGTGTGATTAATTTGAATTCATGTGGCTTTATCTTATGCCAGTTTAGTTGGAGCAAAATTTTCCGGTTCAGTGGGGCTTAATGCTATGCAAATGCATGTGAGACTATGGCTTTCAAATAATGTGTTTCAGGAGATTTATTGTTGAATCATTTTTCTTCATGGCAGTAATGGAAGTGACCATAGGGTAAACAGTACTGTGCATTGAACAAGGCTGTGCCTGTATAAGTAAAGACCTCCTTTCTGTATGACCATTTCAGGTGTGGTAAAAAAATATGTTATACATTCATTTTATACAATCCACCCAGCTCTTCTCAAGGTGTCCTTTCACATTCCACAATTAACAATTACATACTTTGCATTCTCATACCAAGAGCTCTTGTGCCTCCCCATAGAAGTCCAAGTGTAACCATAGCATGAAAAGGCCCAAGACTGCAGGAATAGTGCACATTCTGAGTGCATCTGTTGCCATTGTGGTTGGCAGCTGGAATGGGGGCCATTTAAATATCTCTTCTGGATTATTTTTATAGTAGGATGTCAGTAGTGGTTACTCTTCTTTATGAAGGGATAACAAATCAATTCTCTTATACTTGCACCATGTATATTTGTCCCCTTCCCTCTTTTATTTTATTTTTCCAGTGGTTCTACATTAGCCAATTTGCAGTTATACAATGAGATGTTATTTCAAGAAGTCATAGACAACATCTCATTCCTGACCATTGGCCACAGTGGCTGAGGGTGCTAGGAATGAAATACTACTTCTGATGGAAGGTAGATTATCCTTCTCTGTTTGTGTGTGTTTGTGTCTGTTTATGAGAAACAACAGGCCATTCCACCCACTTTTACAATATAGGAAACTGTTAAGGGTTATTGTCTGTGGACATTAATGGGAGTGCAGAGAAGGATATAGTTCAGTATGTGGATTTGATTTTGCTTCTGTAGGATTTTGAGGGAGCCAGCTCGGTTTGAGTGTTGGACTACGACTCTGGAGACTAGGGTTCAATTCCCCCACTCAGCTATGAAACTCACTGGATGACCTTGGGCAAGTCATATGTTCTCAGCCTCAGGGGACAGCAATGACAAACCTCCTCTGAAAAAATCCTGCAAGAAAACCCCACCATAGGTTTGCCTTAGGGTCACCATTAGTTAGAAATGACTTGAAGATACAGAACAATAACAGGATGTTAAACTTACTTTGAACTGTGCTTAATAGCCTTTGTACATTGGTGAGATCTGAGAGCTGTATTTTTTTTAAAAAAAACACAAAGTATTCTCAGTGGTAAATTTGAGAAGAGAAATTTTGCAGCTGTCATTGTTTTAGAAGAGAGTGCTTTCATTCTTTCAGAGGTTAAAAATTCAAGTTATGATTAATCTCTGCCTAGACAGATATATACTTAATGTTCAATAATGTTTCTTCCCTGGCCAGGTAGAAGCCTGCTGGCGTTCCTACCCATGCCTTTGCTGTACTCACCCAGCCATTGTTTTCCCCAGCAGAGCTCAGCAAAGTTACTTTTTGAACTGAAACTACTATTATCCCATGTTAGATCTCACTTAAGCCTAAGCAGCTGACACTTGTAAACCTCTGGCTCTGGATGAGGTTGGGAAAATACCCACTGTCTACACCACACCCTAAATACACAAAAGGCACCAGATCCCATTTGATCTTGGAAGCTAAGCAGGGTCATCCCTGGTTAGTACTTGGGTGGGAGACCACCAACGAATACCAGGTGCCATAAGCTATATTTCAGAGGCAGGAACTAGCAAAACCACCTCTGAGTATTCCTTGCCTGTGAAAACACTGTGAAATTCAAGGTGTCACCATAAGTCAACAGATGACTTAAAAGTGCGCATGTCCATGCACACATACACACACACATAAGTATTGCAGCTACAATGAAGTTACAAAATGAGGACATTGCCCCCCATAAGATTTCTGCCCCCCATGAAATTTTCCTTCACTCCCCAAAATTTCTAGCATTGCAATAACTTAAAACATCAACTGAGCATTTAGAAATACTGTTTAGACAATAACAACAACAAAAAAGAGCAGGCAAAGTCACCATAGGAATGTGAACACAGCAAATGTATGAGTTTTAGGAGCAAGTAATTTTCTATGTCTCATTCTCCACAATGCTACAGGATTGTGAACTGAAGGATAATTTCATGGATAGAAGGGCAGAATGTCTTCATTTCTCCCCTTCTTCTGGCTACACCCCTGAGTCACACCAGCCTGTGTAACGGCCAGCATACTCCACACATGTTCATGAGTACATGTCTAGGAAAGATGGCTCTTTCCAATCTGTTACAGTTTCAGAAATAAGTAAATACCCTTAATCTAAGACATGATGTACAACCCTATAGCAGCACAAGGAAGATTAAAGACACTGTATAAAGTTACAAAAATATTGGGAAGGTCGGATCTAAAGATTTATGCAGGGTAATTGTGAAGTGCAGAACTGAATCTCATGAAATTATACATTTATACATTTGAATGTTACCACAATGTCAAAAGAAGCACCTGTTGCACACCTTTGACATAGTGGTATTAAGACAAACTGTTGATTCACTGGACATTCTGGTATTTTAGAAAATGATAACCTTTGAATTTTAATGGGCACAATTCATCAGTACACATACAGCCCATTCATCTTTTTTCCCAATGGGAACTGTAGATGAAATTGGACATGGAATATTTTGCCCATCACCTGCATATATTTGGGGGGGGGGGGAAGAGTGAATAATAAATGAATAGTCTCGTTCAAGTTGTAAAGCTTAATATCCTGACATTTTCCCCTTAAAAGGTGACTGTCTGACAAGACACTGAAATGGTTTCTATGTTGAACATTTTCAATAAATGAAATATTAAAAATGAAAGCCTTTTGAAATGGATTCATCACTGTTAAATCATTCCAATTAATCAAGAGGTGTAAAATGGAAGCCATTATCTAGAAATTTATCCTGAAAAAGATTCAGCAGGGAAGAGAGTTGGAGCAGATATTTATAATTCTCAGTTAAAATCACCTCTGATGTCTTTATAGTTGAAATGGTAACAAGATACAGAAAAAACATTTGAATCTGGTTCTAAATGGATGGAAGGATGAACTGATTGATTGATGTCTTATTTTGAGAAAGCATGTGAATGGAAAGGATATCTCCTTCATACTTGTTTGCAAATATTGTACAGATAAACAGTTCCAGACAAGCTGCATTGTTTCATTGCATCATATATGTCAGGAGTGGTTCATGGACTATTACTAGACTCTGGAGATTTTCCATGAAAGAAAGTAACCATCGTAGCAAAAAGCACATTGCCTGGGATGTGTGTGGAAATACTGCTGGTTCATCCCATCACATATCTTAAGAAGCTTTGATCTAAGGAAACTAGCACTAAACACATATTTTTCTACTGTAAAGGTTCACATGCTCTTGTCAAAAGGGGGACAAGCATACTATACAAACTAAATGTTTAGAACTTCTTAGTTATTTCTGAGAGTGGGGAAAGGGTGTTGGAGTTTTCTTTGTTGTTGTTGTTTTGTTGTTGTTGTTGTTGTTTGCTTTTTCCCCCAAGATGGGGAGCTAAGATCAATTGAAAAAGGATGGGAAGATATAGTCCAAGAACCAAGAACCTACTCAACATCAGTGACATCTGGCCTTTTTTCTTATTCCCATTCTTGCTACATATAGGACACACAACCTCCTCCAAAGGTTGGGCTATAGAAATTGAGTTTTTTGGTCCATACTGATCTTCAGGAAGGCAGGTGGAATTGCTAAGTAGGGGGTTCAGTGGAAGTACATTGTTGGATCCTGACCAATATCTCAGCAGTATTTTTGTTCCAGCTGGAGTTCTTTTTCACTGCACTAGCATTATGATCCCACTTCCTATGTCATGGCAACACCTAGAGAATCCTGGGATTCATAATACAGGGAGGAGTATTTATAATTCTCAGCCAGAAAGGTCCTCTAGTCCCTCACCAGACTACAAATTTCACACGATGCTCCCTCCCCATTTGTGGACTTGGAGTCCGCTGTCTTGCTCTTTGTGGGACAGCAAGCAGGGAGGGACAAAATGGTGACATGCACCTGCACACAGCCCCGCACCTGCAGCACGGGTGCACATGCCATTATTTTCAATGGGGCTCCAATAGTTGCAGGTTCCCATTTTCACAGGGGGATCCAGAACAGATCCCCCACAAATTGGAGGGATGACTGTAAAGTGAAATCATAGTGCTATTTTAGACCAAATAACAACAGATTCCTAGATTTTCTACTCCTTTTGAAGCACCATTATAGGAGTTGTAATGAAGAAGCTTTAGGAGGGGAAATACCATGAATATATATCTGAAGCAAAAACCAAAGCAGACTTGTCATGAGCTCAGCTTCAACTCAATGAATAAAGCTCCTTATAAAATAGACCTATTTATACATTGCCAACTATGTCTCAAGAACAAGGCAGAACAAATTTTCTTTAAAGTTGACAACGTAGGGAAAGGCACTCGGTGTGGTTTCAAAATAATGTTCTGCTTCTTCTAAGCTACCAAACCTATTTTGTTTTTACTCCTCAGAGGTGAAACTAGACAATTTTTCTATTCCATTCTACTTGGCTTGAAATTGCATATATTCTTAAGCCTGAAATCAGTGACCACTGCCAGTAAAGCTTAGTTGATTGTGGGCTATAGTTGCATGGCGATAGAAACTGTGCTTTCTTTTTAACATAATCATTCCTATGCAGGGATTCCAATGGATACTCCCCACAGCACCAGTGGCACAAAAGATTCATGGTTATGCTGTGCTTGCAAATTATCGTGGTGAAACCCTGACAAGTATTCGTTTTTCAAGGCAGCCACACTGCCAATGGCTTGCCAATTTAATTTAATTTCTATCTGAATTAAAAAATATATTTTTGGATGATGTTTGGTTAAACCAGGAGCCACATCACCAGAAGAAGACCCATTGATGTACATCTCATCCTGGTCTACTGTATAAAGTGCAAACTAAGGATGGGAAATTATGTGAGTTTCTCTTTCCCTCTCCCCCACATTCACTTTTCTTTAAATGGAGGAAACATACTCTTTCCCATCTCTATTCCAAACTATTGGATGCACACCATCCACAGAAAATATGTGCCTATTTTACTTTCCCTCTGTCACTGTTGCTGAATGTACAGCTGCTTCAGGAAATCTTTGCTGACAAGATTCCTGTTTAAACTCAGTAATGCTTTCTGTCTGGCCTCTATTCAACCCTTTGATCTGGAGCAACAATTAAAATTTAATCTTTATCATTGCTTATATAAACCAATATGTTTTGCTTGAGGCAAGTAGCAGATGTCTGAGGTGCTATCACCCTTGTATTTCCAGAGAAAATATCCAGCATATTCTCTTCATTTGAGCCAGCAATGCTATGTGTCATGCAATACCTGCACACTTGTCATCAAGTCAAAACTCTCCATCTTGGGACTGAGGGGCTTTGCAGACCAGCCTAAAAGCCCAGCCTGGGGGTGGAGTTGGAGTGGGGTAGCCACATGCCAGCCACCCCAACTCCGCCCTAACCCCGTCTTGATGTTGCACGCCCATTTGCAGTGTGTGGCATCAGGATGCCCTCTTGGTGCAGCGTACACACACACTGCACCAAAAGGGAGCAAAAAAGCTGCTGCCATGGCTGAAAGACTGAAAGTGGCATTTCACCACTCTTTTGGGGGCAGCAATGTCAGGGTATGCCAGTTTGCATACTAAGTTGTGACTGGATGAAGGTATAGCAAAGTGGCAGGTGGAGTCCATGATAGTAAGCCAGCTCTGGCAATTAATGATGCAGTCAGCCAATTAGGCCAGGTGGACTTGATAGCCACTTAGTAGTGTATAACTGCATTGGGAGTCTGTTGGGATTTTGGAGAGTGTATTCCTCTCTATGCTGGTAAGAAGCCTGTTGCTGGGAAGTAAGTTTTTCTCCTTGCTATGAAGTTATAGTACTGCAGGTATGCAGGAAGTTATGCTGTACATTTTTGTGCCTAGCCATGATGCTGTACTCTTTGTTTTTGCATATATTTTTTGTCTTACACTCTGCTGAGTAAAGCTCTATTTTTGTTGACTCCACAACTCTGCTGTACTATTTTGTAATACACCCAACAAGCAAAAGGGAGGATCAGGGCCACAGAGTGCAGTTGCCATGGTCCTGATCACCATTCCCAGGGGTAGCTCTGTGCCACCCCTTTAGGCAGGTCTGCAAAGTCATTTAATTTCATGCCTTATGGCTTAGAACATTTAGCTAATTTGTTTGAACTTCCATGTGTCACTTTTCTCCCCAAACCTCTAGTTTTTGTACTACCTAGTTCAATGAAAAGATTTGGAGAACTCAAAAGCTTGCACATATACAAACACTTTTTGTGCTAACCTAGTGAGCCCAGGTGCTACCTGGGAATAGATATCCAGGCTTTAAAATCACCTGCCCAAAAAAATTTCAAACTTTCTCCTCTTCCACTGCTACTCTCCTGGGATTTGTCTGCCTACCTAGATACCCATGGAACCATAGCAAGTCCCAGAGAATTCACCTGGTGCCCTAAGACCTGCTAACCCTAAACTAACCACTGGTGATGGTTGTCACACAGCCCATCTCAAGTGTTCCTGGTGGCACAGTGGTTAAATGCCTGTACTGTTGCCACTCACTCATAGACCACAAGGTTGCGAGTTCAATACTAGCCAGGGCTCAAGCTAGACTCAGGCCTGCATCCTTCTGAGGTTGCTAAAATGAGTACCTAGCTGTTGGGGGGCAATGAGCTTACAGTTGTAAACCGCTTAGACACCCCATAGCGTGGTATGAAGCAGTATATAAATGAAGCTGCTTTGCTTTGCTTTGCTTTGCTTTGCATTTAAATGAAGGTAGCCTGCTGGGGAAGAACTTCACAACATTGTATTGTACCTTATGTCCTATTTGTGGCCTTTTTACATGTATCAGATTGGCCCCTCTGTTGAACAAGATAGGCCTTTGATCCAATAGAGCAGGAGTTTCTCTCTGATCTCCCATTCAGTTTCCAAGTACCAAAGACCATCTCATCTAGACAAAAGAATTATTCCAATAACTACATGTCCTCCATATTTCAATGTACCAGTATCTATACATTTACCAAGCAAAATCCAGATCATGTTTGGCTTTTCATTTCAATAGTTACAGGGTTACTAATATTGCTCAACTGGGGTACCTTTTGTTGAATTTTGATTGTCATGTTAGTTCAGTTCGGTTTTCCATGCTGTCAGAGGAGAGCTAACACTGTAACCCTTACAACAAATTTATTCAGTAGTATAGTAGCCCTCCAGGGCAAATTGTGCTTTGACAAAAATATTTTAAAAAAATAAACCATTGGGCACAGCTAAATTAATCAAAGGAAAGAAATTTAATACCCTCATCTGTTTCATATTGGCCACAGCAGACGGGAATTACAACCAGATCTTTATTCTTTTTTTTTAGTGGGCTGCAAGACAGGTTCATAGCATAGTGAGAAGAATTGACTGATTGAGAAAAGGCTGCTTTAGGTCTCACAGCAAGTAATTAAAATGTGGGGAAACAAGGAGGTATTAACAGTAAAACCAGAAGTTTTTTTTAAAAGTATATTTTATTAAGCAGTAGAACAGTGTTTGTCTCCTACCCTCCACCCCACTGGTTTTACAAGGAATGATTTATTGCACTGGGCTGTGATTAACAACGGATCGTGGAGACCTAGTTTTAAAAGGGTACTTCATAGTCTCTCCATTCAGAATAGATCTTCTGTAAAGCATCATTGACTTGAAATATCTGCAGTGGACCTCGATGTCATAAATAATACTGTTTGAAAAAATAAAGCAAAAGTGCTAGAAAGTGAGCAAAGAAAAGTGTACCATAAGAAATGGAGGGTTTAAATGGCTTTGTTTTGCTTTTGTAAGACCTACTGGTTAAAAAAAAAAAAATAGGCTAGCCTGACCAAAGTTTTGAGAATCCTTGACAACATCTATGCAAGTGAAGAAAGTACCCTATCCTCCCTGAATGCTACATTTTGCATGACTTTTGTTTGATCCTTTGACAGGGAGGCCAGCTTGCCTGCAGCCATTATAGCTCTGGCATGGCACTTACTACAAAGACCGGACACAGCAATATCTTGTATCATGACTGCTTTAGCACTTCTGTCAGGGGTGAAAACATTCCCGTGACATAACACAAATTGTGCAACAGCTACACTTACTACAACTTGTGTCCGGGCTGAAATTTGAAAGGCTGAAACTGAAAGCCAATAATGTAAGGGTCAATAATGTAATATAAGACCTCCAGATGTGATTTCAAGTGGCCCACAAAACCAATGTTGAGATATGCTGGGAACTGGAGTTCATCAACATCTGGAAGGCTTCACAGTTTGCCCCATTTAATTATTTGATGTCCAATTACTTAAACGATTCCCTATGCCCATATACACCTGTGATGTGAAATCATTATGTTCATTTCTGGAGGCTCATAACTGACCAGGAAGGGATGAGACTTGTGGGCATGAGAGTGAGAAGCCTTTTTTAGTGGTAGCAACATATTTAATGGAACTCCATTGTTTGAAAAATATTATGATTTCCCACTCTGTGGTCTTTTAGGCAGACTCTAAAAATGTTGCTATATGTTAACCTAAAGAACAAATTATATATGCATTTGCTTTTAGTGGTACACTTTTAGATGTTGGTTAGCTGAACAAAATGGCCTGACTTTATTGTTTTTGCTGCTTATATTTACCGTGTTGCTGTTAATTGCAAATTTGTTCTGTTTTATATTGATTTTATGTACTATTATATGCCTCTGTGGAAAAATATCACATTTTAAAAGGTGTTTAAAAATCTTAAATAAAAAACAATATGAGCAATTAATGCTATTGTTTCAAAATATGCAGCTTTTTCTATGTATGCCACATGAATGAGCAAGTCTATTCTATCTGTCCAGTACCTAATTTCTTAGAATTCAAGCTAAGTATTTCCAGATTTTATGAAGTTATACTAAAGCTGTGGAAACTAACAAAGCCAACATGTTTTGCAGAAAGCCAGGTAAATGTTATTTGGTCTTATCTATTGGTGTTCAATGAATGAAAAATATATACTCTAAACATGTTTCTTTTACAACAATGAATATGCTACAATTACTTGCCTCAAATACACACAGTTCCACTAATTGATTGGAACATTGTTTGCCAGACTTATACCCATGCAGATCTATTTTACCCGTCTCCTTTCAATGAGCAATGTATTACCAAGTGTGTTTTTTCCATTCTTATTTTTCCACATCCCATAACTGAAAACCACATCTCTATAGAAATTTCCAAAAACCAACCTGAAAATCCCTAGTTAAACAGATTCTTAACTTGGGAGGGAAAATGTGCTTTCCATTAACAAATTACAGTAATGGGTCAGTGAGGTGTGCTCGCTTGTAGCTTTGTGACAGGCTCAATTCATCAGCAGGAACTAATTGGATGCATTTAATTTGTACAGCCCGAGGATATGGAGAGGTGAGAGCCACCAAGTACATACCACATCCTTGTCCTTTTTGAGTTATAAAAAAAGTCAGAAGAATGACTGGCCAAGTGAACAAAGGAAGTGGTCAATATCTTATTACAGCAATACAAAATTCCAAGAAGCCTAAAGGGGTCAGTTGTAAAACCTCTGAAAAAGTCCTCCCTGAATGCTTTAAATCCCACTCTACTGAATAATCATTGGCCAGTTTTCAATGTTCCATTTCTGGGCAAGGTATTAACATGTGTGGTGGCATCCTGGCTCCAACATTTCTGGATAGGAACAGTGCTTGGAAACTTTAGAAGACACAAAGAACTGCACTATATGGAACCCATTGCTTTTTGTGCCATGCCTCACTGGCTGAAGAGGTCTGGATGAATCATTGTTCAACACTGCACTTTGCAGATCCTCAGAATTCCTTCAGTCGGTGAGGCTGCCTGCCTTATAAAATGGATTGGGGGCTATTTGTGGTGTTGCAATAGCAGCACAACTGTAAAAGTGAAGTTCAGTATTCACAATGTCATACCTCTGGCTTACAACATCATAAGTACATAACAAGTTTGAAAGTTATGACATTTTTGGAAGTACTGTAGAAATGCCCCTCCCACCCCAACACCAAAATGCACAACGCTCTATGAATTTCACCCAATGGGTTAAAAAAAAATACTGATTTTTGTTGTTGTTGCATGCATGATTGAAATAAGCGAAGCAAAGATTACCATGCCTCTTACTAAGGACCCTCATGCATCCAGTCTGAACAATGATATCATCACAACTGCAGCTGAGATGAAGATTCTTTTGAATTCTCAAGCATTATGAAACAAAAAAACTAGCTTTATATCTGGGGCCCTTTCACACTGTGCAATTACAGCACACTGATACCACTTTTATTGCTATGGCTTCATCATATGGAATTCTCGGGCTTGTAGTTTAGTGAGGCACTAGAGTGCCCTGCCTGAGAATTCTTAGCACCCCTTCTTAAACTACAAATCTCAGCTTTCCTTAAGACGAAGCCATGCCAGTTCAGTTAAAGTGATAGTTCTGTAATTGTGTAGTGTGAATGGGATTCTGATTAGACTATTTAGCTGATATTCTTTTTATATATATATATAACTGCCTCAGGAAGAGGCCCTTTCCTTCAGTTATCACCTGACATATGGGGTACCTCCACAGTACACTTTCATTATGTAGTTGTTTTGTGTGCCTTCAAGTCATTTCTAAATGATGGTGACCCTGAGGAGAACCTATCACTTGATTTCCTTGGCAAGATATATTTGGGAGGGGAGTGTCTTTATCTTTCTCTGAAACTGAGAGTGTGACACTTGTCCAAGATCACCCAGAGCATTCCCATTGCTGAGCAAAGGATTCGAACTCTGGTCTATGACTGGAGTCCACTGTCCAAACCATTACACCATGGTGGTTATCATTATGCAATTGCCTTCCCACATTTTTGGAATTTTACAGAAGATCTAGATGCCTCCATCAATTGTTACACGTGTATGTTGTATGCCTTCAAGTCATTTCTGACTTATGGCAAATCTAAGGCAAACATATCACAGAGTTTTCTTGGCAGATTATTTTCAGAGGGAGTTTGCTCTTGCCCAAGGTTTTCATCAATTGTTAACCTGTTTCTATTTACCCACCCCTTTTTATATCTTCTTTCTGGAAGTGTTGCCAGATTAAAGCACAGATTGGCAAAGTGATTATCTATCACAGGATTATTTATGTAGTAGGCACTTCCAGAATCAAACAGTAGTTTCAGATGGGGTCAACTGAGGGAGAAGAATACATGAGAATTGCACTAGGTTACAGGAACACCCTTGTCCTCCATATTTCCAATTTCAATTGGATTCCTTCAGGATTCCTAGAGAGCCATACCCTTTCTCCCAAATGCAGAGTTTAGAAAAGTTACTTTATGGATTACAACTCTTAGGCTGCCATGCTGAACATGATGGCTGGGAAGTTGTAGGCTTTCATGGCTGGCATCCATACTTTTTTGTGGGTTTTTCTGAAGATTCCAGCCACAGATGCTGGTGAAATGTCAGAAAGAAACTTTTCTAGAACATGGTCACACAGCCTAAAGAACCAAAAAAAAAAAAAAAAAAAAAACCTATGATGGCTAGGGTTGGAAATCCAAAAATGTGATGTTTCCAAGCTCAGCTAATAACTCTTACGTAATCCAATATATATGAAACTTAGATCTTGTCTTTCCAATATCTGTGTAATTTCCCTTCTCGCTAGTTTCTCTCTGAAAGAAAATGCCACTAAATAAGTGACCTCTCAGGGCCAAACTAGAAGATATATTAAGTGTCTATACCAAAATTGCATGATTAAAACAAAGCCTTTGCTTGTGCACAGCAAGAAAAACTATGGACCATACTAAAAGAAAAGAGAGTACCATAACGATTAACATGTAACCAACGTTCAAGGCAAGAGGCTATTGTAAGGACGCTATTTGGAGAAACAGAATGGTTTCCCATTGGCAGGAGAGGGGGATACAAAAGGGTCAATGTTATCACTCAATCTTTTAAACTTATATACAGAACACTACTACATAAAGAGGGAATAGACTCAGAGGAAGGAGGTGTTAAAACTTACAGAAGAAACGAACATTTAAAATGTGCAGATCACACCATAGTGCTAGCACAAATAGCAAAGACTTGGATTACTACTGCTAAAAAAAGGAAGATTGAAAGTGCAAAATCAGAGTTACTGTTGAACCATTAAGGATGTTGTTGTTGTTAACTGCCCTCAAGTCGATCTCAACTCATGGCGACCCTATGGATGAGACCTCTCCAAGACCCTCTGTCCTCCACTGCTCTGCTTAATTTCTGCAACTCCATACCCATGACCTCCTTAATAGAGTCCATTCATCTGGCATGTGGCCTTCCTCTCTTCCTACATCCGTCCACCTTTCCCAGAATTATTGTCTTTTCCAATGAATCCTCTCTTCTCATGATATGTCCGAAGTACAACAGCCTCAGTTTGGTCATCTTGGCTTCCAGGGAGGTTTCTGGCTTGATCTGCTCTAAGACCCATTTGTTTGTCCTTTTGGCTGTCCATGGGATCCTGAACACTCTTCTCCAGCACCACATCTCAAATGCATTGATTTTCTTCCTATCATCTTTGTTAAATGTCCAGCTTTCACATCCATACATTGTAATAGGGGATACAATGGCTTGCATGATTCTAAAGTCTGTGCTGAGTTGTATATTTTTGCATTTTAGAATCTTTTCTAGTTCTTTCATAGCCACCCTCCCCATTCTTAATCTTCTTCTAATTTTCTGACTGCAGTCCCCATTTCTATCAATGTTTGATCCCAGGTATGGGAATTCTTCTACTATTTTTATTTCTTCTTTGTCTAAGCTGAACTTGTGAAGGTCCTCAATGGTCATCATTTTTGTTTCCATAGTGTTCAATATTATGCCTACCTTAGCACTTTTTTCTTTGATCTTCCTTAGTAGGTGTTCCAGGTCTGTAAGGTTATCTGTTAGTACTATGGTGTCATCAGCATATCTTAGATTGTTGATATTCCTTCCTCCTATGTTCACTCCTCCTCCTTCTGTGTCTAAGCCTGCTTTTATTGCAATATGTCCACATACAAGTTGAACAGACAGGGTGATAGGATGCAGCCTTGTCTGACCCTTTTGCCAATTGGGAGCCATTCTGTTTCTCCGTGTTCCATTATGACAATAATCTCTTGTCCTGAGTACAAATTCGTCATCAGGGCTATCAGATGTGTTGGCACTCTGTCTTTAAGGGCATTCCATAGCCTATCATGATCTATGCAGTCAAAGGCTTTGCTATAATCTATAAAGCACATGATGATTTACTTTTGGAATTCCCTGGTGCACTCCCTTATTCATCGTATAGTGGATGGATGACAACATCTAAAACATCAAAGTAGATGGTGACAACATCAAAATAGTTAAAAACAGCTTGGCTCAATCAAAAATCAAAATATAGACTATAGCTAAGAAATCAGAAGAAGTCTAAGACCATGACAAACATGGGCCTATCCCAATTGGTTGACGGGCCCACACATTGTGCTGGTCATACCCTCGATGGAGTTTTCAGTACGGAACAGGAATATCCATGGGCGGAGGTTATAAAAGCCTGGTTAAGATGGAACTAAAGGCCTCTACCTGCCCCCCTGGGGGTGGTGGATCTATTAGAATGGTCCGCCCTCGAAGGCTAATGGATCCAATTGGTTTCCAGAGGCCTTAGAGGGTTTAATGATTGGTGACGCTGGTGATTCTGTCGAAGCCTTGGTGAATACTTGGAACACCGATCTTACGAGGTCTATCGACACAATCGCTCCCAAGCGTCCTTTCCAGCACGCTTCTAATCGTAAGCCCTGGTATACAGAGGAGCTTAGGAGGATGAAGCGAGCTGGACAATGACTAGAACGCAAATGGCGGAAGACTCGGCTCTTATCTGACAGAATTCGCCATAGGAAGCATCTTGATTCCTATCGGGAGGCTTTACGTGCAGCGCAGAAATCCTTCTGTTCTGCACGTATTGCATCTGCAGAGTCCCGTCCAGCAAAGCTGTTTAGGTTGGTGGGGGAATTGACGAAGGTTTCCCCAGTGCCAACCCCCCTACTTAACCCAACGACAGCCTGCTGTGATGCGTTTAACACCCACTTTGCAGATAAAATATCTCGGATAAGAGCCTACTTGGATGCCATTGTTCCGACAGAATCTGCAGACAAGGTGTCCAGCAACTCCTTTGATGGCAATTTACTGGATCAGTTTCAATCTGTGAGGACTGATGACGTGGACAAGCTCCTTGGAAAAATGAGAAAGACTACTTGCCCCCTCGGTCCATGTCCATCTTGGCTGGTCATCCGGGGGGGGGGGGGAATGCACTGAGAGTATTCCTACGGGATGCAATCAATGCATCCTTCAGGGAGGGCATCGTACCATCATGCTTGAAGGAGGAGGCCGTTAGGCCATTTCTGAAAAAAAAACCTCCCTGGACCCCCTGGATAGAAATAATTATAAACCAGTCTCGTTGCTACCTTTTTTAAGCAAGGTGATCGAGAGGGCGGTTGCTTCCCAACTCCAAGCTGTCTTGGATGAAACCGATTATCTCGATCCATTTCAAACCGGCTTCAGGACAGGATATGGAGTGGAGACTGCCATGGTCGCTCTGACTGATGACCTCCGCTTGTGTATCGACAGGGGTAGTGTGACCCTGCTGGTGCTCTTGGATCTCTCAGCGGCTTTTGACACAATAGATCATTCCATCCTCTTGGATCGTCTGAGAGAGTTAGGAATCGGAGGCACTGCTTTGCAGTGGTTCCGTTCGTTCCTTCTTGGGCAGATCCCAGAGGGTGAGGCTCAGAGACAGTTGCTCTTCCAAAATTGAGCTTAATTGTGGCGTCCCTCAGGGCACCATCCTTTCCCTGATGCTATTTAACATCTATATGAAGCCGTTGGGTGAGATCATTCAGAGGCATGGAACGCAGTGTCTTCAGTACGCTGATGACACCCAGATATACTTCTGCATGACCAGATCATTGACTCAGACCTCAGATGGCATCTCTCCTCTTAATGACTGTCTCAGAGCGGTAATGGATTGGATGAGGAAAAACAGATTGAAGCTGAATCCAGACAAAACGGAGGTACTGACAGTCACGGGCCCGAAACCAGATCTGGGAATACAGTCTCTAGTCCTGGACGGAGTCACACTCTCTTCTAAGGACTGTGTTCGCAGCTTGGAGGTGCTCCTAGACTCGTCACTTCACATGACTAGTCAGGTGAATGCGGAGGTCAGGAGTGCCTGCTATTGTCATGGCCAGCCATGAGGAGGACTCGGAGGAGGATGGGTCTCCTCCAGAGAAGGAAGAGATACAGGCTCCACCTGGCTCTCATTCTGATCTGCCTGAGCCAAGCCCGGTTCTCCCAGCCCCAGAGCAGCCAGGTCCTAGTGCTCCTTCCTTGGAGGCTCAGCTGCCTAGTGGGGAGAATCAGGAAGATACAGCAGAGCCAGTACCTTCCTTTAGGCAGAGGAGAGCTGAGAGTGCTGGCAGTCGCAGGTCCAGGAGACTGGCTGAAAAGCAGCTGCTTAACAAGCCTCAGCTGGCACTGAGGTAGGATTTGACTATTTAAGGAGTGGCAAGATGCTTCTTCAGTGCCAAGACTTATTGTAGTTTCCTTGGGAGACTATGGTCAGTGTGGCTCCTGGTTTCCTGCTGTGTGCCTCTCGCTGTTGCCTTGTGGAACTCTGTTGCCTTGACCCTGGACCGGACTTTTGCTTTTGCTGATTGCTGCCTGCCCTGACCTTAGACTGATTGACGCTGATATCTGGACTCTGTTTTGCTGGTGTTTCGACTACAGAAGGTTTGCAGCTCACCCTTTCCATCCCTAGCAGCTGTGGGAACTAAGGCTGGCTGTAGTCCAGGACAAAATAAGTCTTGGCACTGTGGAAGCCTCTTGCCACTCCTTAAATAGTCAAATCCTACCTCAGTGCCAGCTGAGGCTTGTTAAGCAGCTGCTTTTCAGCCAGTCTCCTGGACTTGCAACTGCCAGCACTCTCAGCTCTCCTCTGCCTAAAGGAAGGTACTGGTTCTGCTGTATCTTCCTGATTCTCCCCACTAGGCAGCTGAGCCTCCAAGGAAGGAGCACTAGGACCTGGCTGCTCTGGGGCTGGGAGAACTGGGCTTGGCTCAGGCAGATCAGAATGAGAGCCAGGTGGAGCCTGTATCTCTTCCTTCTCTGGAGGATACCCATCCTCCTCCTCGTCCTCCTCATGGCTGGCCGTGACAGCTATCAGCTTCGGCTGATACGCCAACTGCACCCTTATCTGGACATGAGGGATCTGGAAACTGTGGTACATGCTCTGGTAATCTCACGTCTGGATTACTGCAACGCACTCTACATGGGGCTACCCTTGTGCCTAACCCGGAAACTTCAATTGGTACAAAACATGGCAGCCAGGCTAATTACCGGAACATCCAGGAGGGAGCATATAACACCTGTGCTTAAATTCCTCCACTGGCTGCCAATTAGTTTCCGGGCACAGTAACCTTTAAAGCCCTACATGGCTTGGGGCCATCTTATCTCAGAGACCGCCTCTCCCCATATGATCCCCCCCGCACACTTTGGTCCTCTGGGAGGAATCTGCTGCAGCCCATGAAAACTAGGCTCTCGCAGACCTCCCAGAGGGCCTTTTCTGTGACTGCTCCCAGACTATGGAACGGCCTGCCAGACGAGATCCATCTTATTACCACTCTTGCTGCCTTTAAAAAGGCAGTAAAGATGGATCTCTTCCGGCAGGCCTTCCCAGAATAACTCCCCGGCAAATTGGAGGTAATTGGAGTTGATCTGCTTCTCATCCCCCTGCCGCCTTGGCAGGTTTGTTAAAAAAATTGTTTTTATTGTATTTTAATTTTGTTTGTCTTGGTTTTAATTCTATCGTAGTTTAATATAGTTTTAAGGGGTGGGAGGGCTAGGGTGTGGGATGGAGGACTGTTTTAACTGTTGCCTTTTTAACCTTGTACGCCGCCCCGATTGCCATGCAGAGGGGTGGGTTACAAATAAAAATTTATTATTATTATTATTATTATTATTATTATTATTATTATTATTGTAGCTACAAAGGAACTAGGTAAGATCCTTGAGTGTAGATATATACATTTGAATACCAAAGTCTGAATCATCTGCACCATAATATTTCAAATTTTTGTGTATGCTTTTGAAAGCTGGAAAGTGAGAAAAGTGACATGGGAGAAACTCAACTAATTTTAAATGTGGGACTGGGAGTAAGTTGTACAGTTATTATGGAGTGGCAAAAAGACAAATTAATGGGCCCAAGAGCAAATCAAGCCTGAAATCTCTCTAGAAGCCAAAAAGACTAAACTGAGGCTATCATACCTCAGGCATATAATGAGACAACATGACTTACTGGAAAGGATTATGGTGGTAAAATGGAAGTCAGTAGGAAAAGAGGAAGACCACATTAACAGGTGGATTAATTCAGTCAGGGAAGCCATGGCCCTGACTTTGTCTAGAACTTCTTAGGACTATAGGGGCAAATCCTCTCTTATGTGCTGCAGACCCAATGATGAATATAGAGGGGGAAAATATATTAGTTGATACCCTACCTTTCTCCCAGGATGTGGTCCAAGGCAGCATATATGCATCTGAAGACCTCACAGTGGCATACAGAAAAATCAGTTTAAAATAAGAACTAATAATAACAGTAAAGATACATTAAATCACTTAAAGCCAGACAATTTTAAACCAGTTAAAACAATTTAAATTAATGCCAACCACAGCACATGTATAAATTGGATGAAATCAGTTATGCCACAAAGGCTTTAATAATAGCCATATTTTAACTTGGCTCAGAAATCCACCAATATTGGTGCCAACTGGGCCCTTGCAGAGTTAGCACTCCATAACAATGGTGCCACAGCAGAGGGCCAACTGGCACCTCGGTTATAATCCCTCACTCTTTGCTTACTAGAGCTGATGGAAATTGTGGGCCAACAATAGCTAGAGGAAGACAACAGCCCACCTTGATTTAATAGGCTAGCTAACTTGTCTTCATCCTTTACTGATGAACTAAACCCGCAAATGAAGCACAAAAATAATATGTAATCCTCCTTGATGCCATGTTTGTTGGAATAGCTAGAGACTTACAAATACACATTGATATTACTATATTTACTATAAAGAAAAGCTTTGAAGATAATGATGCAGCTAATTGTTTAGAAATTGCTGTACTTTTCCCTGAATGCCCAACCTTCTGTATCAAATCTAAAATGTAAATAAATGCTGCCATTTTCCATCTTCTACATAACATGGTACATATAATTTTTCCTTGTTTGTATTTTATTAACCTCAGTCTGATTTATAAAAGTCCTTTTCTGGACTTGATCATATTGCTATACCATCTTTGGGACAAACAAGATTGAATACTAAAGTTTACTTTACTACAATTTTCCCTTAATGTTTGAAAGCAAGTTACACTTCTTAAAACTGTTAGGAAACTATGCTGCTTCTAGCCTTATAAAAACAGTACCCACTGGCACAAATTGGAACTTTTATCCAAAGACTAATAACAACCTGGGTGGGACAATTTTCTTTGAAATTGTATCTGTGGAGGAAAAGATTATACCTCCCCTTCCTCTTATTTAAAGATCCACATAATTAAAGGCAATCCTGTTCTGTTCTGCTCTAAGCCAAAAACCACTGAATTCAATGGGCTATTCATTCTTCCTTTCTTTAGACATAGAATTGGTCGTCCGTTTTCATGGGGGATCTGTTCCAGACCCACCCACCCCCACCCCCACCCCGATGAAAACAAAGATTTGTAAATATTAAATATTCAAGCACCATAGGCTTGAATGGGGTGTGCCCCTGCGGGAGGACACCCCATTGATTTAAACAGAGGTCACCCCTCCATGAATATGCAAAACTGTGGACTTCAAGTTCACAAGAATGGAGGGATGACTGTGTGTGTGTGTGTGTTCTGCTTTCATTGTCGCTCCTTTAACACACACACCCCGTAGGTTTGTTGTGATAGGTTTTATTAGAATTAGTAGCCTTTCATGCCTAATTGCTACTCACTAATTGCTAGTTTAATAAAAGTAAACTAGACACCATGCCACACTGGAGCCCAAACAGATCTCCAGGGGCCTGCACTGTCCCCTCCAGTGGTGGCGGCTGCTGGAATGGCAGTACCTTCTGTTTGGGCTTTGGAGTGGTCGCAGCTATGCTGGAGTCCAAACAGACTTCCAGGGGCTGAGGCAATCTGTCCCCCCCCCCCCCACACACACACACACACAGGATGACACCAATCCCTGGTACACCACTGGTATCTAGATATGGCATATATTTATGATGACTTCTTTCAATTTCCTCTTCTATGCCCTCTCTCTTCATGCATCATTTTGAACTCTGTTTTGTCATCCATTAGATCAGTGATGGCAAACTTTTTAGAGACTGAGTGCCCAAACTCATGGTGTTCCTGCACCAGGTGTCACCCAGTGCCAGGGAGGACTTCTGAAAGCAGGACTTCCAGGGGGTGGGACTTCCAGGGGAAAAACATGCAAGGAAAAAATGGAGGACCTGACCAAATGGAGTTATGGACCAAATGGCTGGAGTTATCTTGGGGTGGGAACATAGGAATAGTTGCTTGCTAACATCTATGCCGAAGGGGAAGATAAAAGAAGGGACAGGTCTGTGAAAATAACATCCTTGAAATATGTGCCAGGAAGATATTGATATAGGCATTGACCAGGATAGATCAATTGGAGTAGTGCGGGGCAAGGGGAGATAAAGCGTTAACAGAGTGGGGGTAAAATATAAGGGAAGATGGGATCGATACTTGAAATCCATCCCACCTTCCACTCACCCTGTTAGACTGAAAGAACCGAGAGTCGCCCCAACCATACCACAGACCTTTACCTTGCTCCTCTGCAACACCAGGTCGGTAAGGAACAAATCTCATGCCATCTATGATTTGTTGGAGGAGGAAAATGCTGACCTGGCTTGTTTTACTGAAACCTGGCTGGGGGAGGATAGTAGTGTCACCTGGGTTAAGGCTCTCCCAGCTGGGTATACAGTTAAGGAGCAGGTTAGAGAAAGTGGGCGAGGGGGGGGGAGTGGCCTTGGTCCATAAGAGTACCATCACTTTGACCAGGAGACCTATCCGGAAAATGGATCACATCAAGTGTATTTACCTGACCATGAAAGCTAGGGACAGTCTGGGGATTCTGTTGGTATACCGTCCACCCCGTTGCTTAACAGACTCCCTGGCTGAGCTGACACAGCTGGTCTCGGAGATGGTGCTGGAGTCCCCCAGGCTCCTTGTTCTGATGGACCTCAACATTCCCTTCGAGTCCAGCTTAGTAGATCTGAAAGGCACAGCTTGGGAGTTCATGACTTCCATGACAGCCATGGGCCTGTCCCAATTAGTTCAGGGCCCTACACATTGTGCTGGTAATACACTCGATGTGGTCTTTTGTACGGATCAGGAACATCCGTGGGCAAAAGTGACTCAAATTTCTACCCTGTCATGGACGGACCATTTTCTGGCCAAAGCAGGACTCGAGGTCACTACCCATACCCCCCTCGGGGATGGAGGACCTATTAAAATGATCCACCCTCGAAGGCTGATGGAACCCAAAAGGTCCCAGGAAGCCTTAGAGGGTTTTATGGTTTGGAATGGTGGTGATTCTATCGAAGCTCTGGTTGATACCTGGAACAACGATCTTACCAGAGCTGTAGACATTATCGCTCCCGAGCATCCTTACCAACCTACTTTGAATAAAAAACCATAGTACATGGAAAATCTTCGGCAAATGAAGCGGGTTGTGCAATGACTGGAGCGCCGCTGGCAGAAACATCAATGTTTATCTGATAAGACACTCCTAAGAAACCATTTGGACTCTTATGGGGTGGCAATAGATGCAGCAAAGAAATTTTTCTATGCTGCACGTATTGCATCTGTAAAGTCCTGTCCAGCAGAGCTGTTCAGGGTGGTAAAAGAGTTAACACAATTGCCTCCCACCCTGAACTTACTGTTGGAACCAGCTAAAGCCTGCTGTGACACTTTTAATGACTTTTTTGATAGATAAAATCTCTCAGATAAGGGTCGATCTAGATGCTGGCATTATAACAGAACCAATAAGAGAGATGTCCAGGGACTCTGTGGACTGTGGATCGATGTGAGTTTATAAATACCAATGAAGTGGACAAGCTTCTTGGAAGTGTTAGGAAGACAACATGCCCTCTCGATCCTTCCCCGTCATAACTGACCGTCCAGGGAGGAGATGCAGTAAAATCATTGCTGCAGTGCATAATTAATACATCTCTCAGGGAGGGCAAATTTCCACCTAGCTTAAAATGAGCAGTAGTTAAACTGCTCCTGAAAAAGCCCTGCCTTGACCCACTGGTAAGAACCAACTATAGACCGGTCTCTTTATTACAATTTCTGGGCAAGGTGATCGAGAGGGCAGTCGCCTTCCAACTCCACGCCTTCAAACCGGCTTCAGGGCAGGATACAGAGTTGAGACTGCCATGGTTGCCTTAGTCGATGACCTCTGTCTGGGTATCGACAGGGGAAGTGTGACCCTGTTGGTGCTCTTCGACATCTCAGCGGCATTCGATACCATAGACCATGGTATCCTTCTGGGACGCCTGAGGGAGTTAGGTATTGGAGGCACTGCACTCCAGTGGCTCCGATCCTACCTCTCGGGCAGATCCCAGATGGTGAGGATGGGGGACAATTGCTCCTCTGAAAGGGAGCTGACATCTGGCATCCCGCAGGGTGCCATACTGTCCCCCATGCTGTTTAACATTTGCATGAAGCCACCGGGAGAGATCATCTGGAGATATGGGGCGTGGGGTTATCAATATACTGATGACACCCAATTCTATTTCTCTATGTTTCTGACTACTGCGGTGACTAAGGATGGCATCGCTCCTCTGGATGCCTGCCTTAGGTCGGTAATGGGCTGGATGAGGGAAAACAAACTCAAGCTGAATCCAGAGAAAACAGTGGTACTAGTGATAGGTATCCCCGGTCCAGGAAGGGAGTTTTGTCATCCAGTCTTGGATGGGGTCACATTTCCCGTAAAGGACAAAGTACGCAGTATGGGAGTACTCCTGTACTTATCCCTGCAGTTGCCATCTCAAGTAGATGTGATGGCCAGGAATGCTTGGAACCAACTTCGGCTGATTTGCCAACTGCGCTCCTACCTGGACCGAAGGGACCTTGAAGCAGTAGTACTTGCCCTGGTAATCTCTCGTTTGGACTTCTGTAATGCACTCTACATGGGGCTACCTTTGTACCAAGTTTGGAAGCTTCAACTGATTCAAAATGCAGCAGCCAGACTGATCGCCGGAACATCTAGAATGGACCACATTACACCGGTATTAAAAGCTCTTCACTGGCTGCCGATTAGCTTCTGGGCGCAATACAAAGTGTTGGTCATCACCTATAAAGCCCTACATGGCTTGGGTCTGAGTTACTTGAAGGAACACCTCTCCCCACACAATCCGTCCCGCACCCTCAGAACATCAGGGAAGAATTTATTAAATTACTGTAAAACTAGACTAATATCTACTTCCCAGAGATCATTCACAGCTGCAGCCCCCAAGTTATGGAATGGCCTACCGGAGGAGATTCGTCTTATTTCCACGCTAGAGGCCTTTAAGAAGGCACTTAAGACAGAACTCTTTTGGCGGGCCTATCCACCTGACCTCCCTAACTGAACATAAGATTAGACATTACCATCTTATAAGGACCTCCCAGGTGAAAAAGATTATATCACTCGCGGCATAGACCTGCATTGTAATTTTATTATTGTATTAATTATTGCTGTTGTTTTATTGTTTTTATTGTTGGGTTTATTGCTTTTACTATTGTTCTTTTTATTACTGTTGTGGTTTTATTGTTATGTTTTTCTTTTTTATTGACTGTACTACTGTACATTTTGTACATTTTATCTTTGAACTCCCGCCTCGATCCGTAGAGAGAGGTGGGAAATATAAATAAATTATTATTATTATTATTATTATTATTATTATTATTATATAAAAGCTCAAAACAAAAACAAAACAAAAAAGCCACTTATATAAATATTTAATCCATCTTTCTCAGCCCTGCTCAAAATAGAGGACTTTTTGGAATCCCTCCTGGACAGGAGGCTGAAAGGGAGGATAGGTCCAGGAAAATGAGGACCAAGTCTGGTCACCCTGAGCCAAAAACACTCACATAGATCATCCAACCCTTTCCAGGATGGATAGCTGCCTGGTTCACCAGGAAGCTCTCCCTCCTAGAAAGGGTCATGGGGGGGGTTGATCCTCCACCCCTTTCGAGGACAGAGAGCTGCTTGGTGAACAAGGCAGCTATCTGTCCTGGAAAGGGTCATGGGGGGGTCAATCTTCCACCCCTTTCCAGGACGAAGAGCTGCCTGGGGAAAGGGGTGGGAGACAGTTAAAGGGACAGGAGGGTGGGGTAGGAGTGGGGGTGCTCCTGCTCTTCTTAGCTTTCCCTTTAACTGGCTTCCCGGGGGGTGGGGTCTGAGAGTCACACATGCCCACAAAGAGGGCTCTGTGTGCCAGCTTTGGCCTGCATGCCATGGGTTTGCCATGGCTGCATTAGACCATGCGTTTGATTATTCACAAGTAATTTGTAAGTAAAATTATTTTTTTATGTTTTACAAAGAGGATTCATCTGTGCCCTTTCTCTGATAGATGCTCTATGGGGAGGGGTCAAGCATGCAACTGGCTATTGTTCAGTTTCTGACTTGCCATTGGATTACTTTGTTTGAGAAAGCCATTGCTATCACTCTCATTGCACTACAGGTATGTTTTAGTTTTATCTGTTGCAATGTTCTTTAGTGTCGGATTCCTTGAAGTCAAAAATTGGGTTTGAGAAATTTCTGCAAACCTAGCAGAAGACAATTTAGCCTAGAAAGTGACTAGGCCTGCTAACATGTGATTTGCCAGTCACAAGACTCAGGGGTTCCTCTGCATATACTATTTCACTTCCTTTCAACCATTATAGAATTAATGAAAAGATGTGGCCCTGGTCTGTAAAAGGAGAAGATTGCTAGCTACACACTGGTCCTGATGCTGATATGAAACAGCAACAGCTTTCCTATCTTTCATGGTGATGTGGAGGAGCAAATGCTGGAGCTATAAACTTTACCTGCTGGAGTTCACTCACCCACATCACTATTGAAATCACAGAAGTCCGATCCCTTTTCTATCTGCCCATTATACCTGATTCACAAAGCGGTGAACAATTTACAGTTGGCAGAACTATGATTGTCAACTTTTTACCAGCTGGAGGGAAATGGCTTTTTCCCAAGCTATAGCAACAAGAAGAAAATTCAGGAATCCATCTGCTGGCTCACCCCAGAATTGCCCTAAAAACTATCCACATTCTGTCATAGTGTAGGCTTGAAAAGCAGTCTTTTTTGTGCTTTAAAACTCTAGCTGAAATTTCAGCATTATCTTGAACTCATTAGGTGATTTCAGCTTCTCTTCCTTGTGTGGAAGAAGGCAATAATGATACTGACCTTCCTGGTCAGTATCCCTGAAGAATTGCTGTCAGGGTTATTGAAATCATATAGAGAAGCACTCTCAGCCCAAGAAAATGCCTCTATAATTTACATTTTTCTTCTACTACTTTTTAAAAACTCGTATTATATAAACCTAATGGCAATGTATTAACAAGTTACATAGGGATGTAACAGGTAACTATCCCTTTTCAGCCAGACAATTAATAAACCATAAACATTAGTTTGCATCAGTCACTTCTTATGGCAATTAGCCATCTCTTATCATCTGCAAAACCCTTTTGGTCCCAGGCTCTTAAAGCTACAGTCAGCCTTCATGGCACCACAAGAAGTATTGTACTAACTTTTGCTCACTCCCATTGGGATATTTCCATTAATTCATTCAAGCATAGGGTGGAGCACACGGAATGACCTGGTGCACTTGCCTTCATCAAAACATCTGGATATCATTATTGTGCAGCTCTGAATCAAAAAGAAAAAAATGGAAACATCATGCATATTTTTGTTGTTTTAATCAGAGATGTGGTGGTCCCAGCCATTCAAAATGGAGCACATCCAAATAATGTGATGCCTAATGGTATAAACATGAGGTCATACAGTCATAAGAAAGAGACCACTGGCACACATGCCTTACTAAAGCATGCTGTTCATACTCTCATAGAGATGGAGGGATGAATGAGTACTTTCTGCCACTTTCCTGAAATGCTATGATTAGCAATTGCCTTTTTAGTGAACTAATCTCACTGTCCTGGGCGAGAATTTAAAGAAAAACTCATATTAAAATAATTAAGGGGAATTTTCTAACTCCAAAGAACATTTCATTACATTGAGGACTAACCAGCCTTTTTGCTCTTAACTCATTGTGGCAAAACATTGTTTTAATGGAATGTGCTGTGCTTTTATCTTTCCTAATGTGCTTTGAATGTTTTGTAAACTGAGGGACAGTGTAGTGAGGTCGTTTAAGCATTGCACTAGGACTATAGGAGTGTGTATTTGTGTGCTTTCAAGCCACCTGTTGACTTATGGAGACCTCATGAACTTTATAGGGTTTTCTTATGCAAGGAATATTCAGCAGTTGTTTGACAGTTTGTTCCTCTGAAATATAGCCTATAGTACCTGGTATTCATTGGTACAAACTTATCTTTGCTTAGCTTTTAGGATCAAATGGGTCTGGTGCCTTTAGGATATTTAGGCCCTGGAGTAGTTGTTGTGTGCCTTCAAACCATTTCCAATTTATGGCAATCCTAAAGCAAATCTATTACAGGGTTTTCTTGGCCACATTTATTCACAATGGGTTAGTCTTTGCCTTGCTCTGAAGCTGAGAGAGTGTAACTTGCCTAAGGTCTCCCAGTTGGCCATGGAAAACCAATGGGTGGCTCTGGACAAGTCCACTCTCTCACCCCTGGCATCCCCTCAGGGACAATCAGTAGGAAAAGACATGGGAGAGGCCTTCTCAGTTGTGACACTCCACTTCTGGAGTTACATCCCCTTGGAAGCCAAACTAGCACTAGCATTGGTTTCTTTTTGGCACGAGGACAAGACACAGCTTTTAAAACCTTTGAAGCATAATTTACTTTAAAGCACATCTGTAGTTTTAACCTTTTTTAGTCTTTAAATTGTTTTGATATATTTTTCTTTTGTTTAAATTATTCAGTGATTTTAATTTCTTTAAATTGTTTATATTGCTTTGTTTGCCATTCTGAGAATTCATGATAAAAAGGTGGGATAGAAATATTTTAATTAATAAATAAGTGCATTTATTTCCTGATCCCAGTCAATATTTCACAAATAGGGTGAACTGATAATTGTCATTTATATTTCACTGCATTACAGCTCACAAATACCCCAACGGCAAGATGCATTTAAAAAAAAATCTGCTAAAGAAACCCATGCATGGCGAGTAGCTAAAACTTCAGAATACCAGTGAAAATATTGTGACTTGATGCATAAGAGCTCACACAGGCAACTCAGAGAGTTGCACAGTGAAGTAAAAGTAATGGGTTGTTTCGGGTTTCTTTGATATCAGCATTCTGTAGCCCTTTCCAAGAACAATTTCTAGTCTCAGCCACAGATGTCTGACTCTCCAAAACACACCTGCCTGGCATTCCACATTCTCTCAAAAGCTTGGGGAGGGGTGCAGAGAAAATGTTTTTTGGATTACAGCCCCAAGATTCTGAGTGGCCATGCTCTGGTTACTTTGTTCCTCCTAGCTATTTCCCCAGGGGAGTGCATAGCATGACAGCCTCAATTTAAAGCACCCCTTTGTTTTGTTTTGTTTTGTTTTCCTTTCCTTTCCTTTCCTTTTTTTCTCCCTCTCTCTCATTAAAAAGGTAAAGGTATTCCCCATTGACAAGGTTGTCAAGTCGTGTCTGGCCATAGGGGACATTGCTCATCTCCATCACTAAGCCAAAGAGCCAGCATTGTCAAAGACTACTCTATGATCATGTGGCTAGCATGACTGCACAGAATGTTGTTTACCTTCCCACTGAAGCGGTACCTATTTATTTACTTGCATTTGCATGCTTTTGAACTGGTAGGTTGGCAGAAGCTGGGACTAGTGATGGGAGCTCACCCCATCACATGGCACCTGGCCCTTGCATGTCCAGCCTGTCAATCTTGCTATTAACAGAGTCAGTGTATTAACCACTTGAGCCACCGTGTCCCTTTCTCTCTCACCCCCCTTCTTTAGCCCCTTTCAGGTCTCCAACTGAATGGTACAGTTCTTCAAATTTGTTATAATCTGGGTAATCTAAATGTGACAACATTAGGACCCGAAACCCCATTATCAAACAATGGCTTAACAGTGTCCTTAAGCCCTAAAATAACTTAAGATTCCAAATAAAATACTAAAAGCACATGGCTCATTTCTACCTGCGATGACTCTGCCCTGAGTCCAGATGAAGGGGTTGCCTCAGGCAGCAGAACACAAGGGGTGGCAATTGAGCTGCTTCTTGCTTCTGCTACTTCAGGGCTGTTGATGACAGGGTGATCTGGATTTTTTTCATTCTTCGGGATGACATATGTCAAAGGTAGCTTGACAACAGTTAACATGTCATAGAGAGATTAAGGTCTAACAAAGTTAGCTTCTCCAAAAGAACCCATTCATAAATATATGAAAATGTTGTCATTTTGCCAACCAGCTGAGTCCCAGAGTTTTTTCTCTCTCTCCCTCTCCATGTGTGTGTGTGTGTGTGTGTGTGTATGTGTTGTATGCCTTCAAGTCCCTTCTGACTTAAGGTGGCCCTAAGGCAATCCTATCATGTGTTCTTGGCATGATTTTTTCAGAGGACCTTTGCCATTGCCTTCCTCTGAGGCTGAGAGCATATGACTTGTTTGGTTTTAGTGGAGTAGTGTGTTTGTAAATCCAGCAGAACCAGGGAACAAAAAAAAAAATCCAAGCTTCTAAAAGTTGAGCTTTTATTGTTATTGTTGCAGGAAAAATAATAATAACAAGCAATTAAAATACAGTCCATTATAGGATCACATCTTGCTGATGTGGCTAAACAAGAATAAAACTACAGATCCATGTTTCCAGATCTTAAGGCTACAATGTAAAGCAATATAAACATATCATAGATCCATTGCGAGAAGTAAAGAGAAGAAAAGAATAACAAAAAGGTGCGATCCAAATGAAGCAAATAATAATATCAATACCAAACACAGAGTTTCTCAGTCCAGCGCCTCTCCACCTTTTTGGGTGTTACCCTTCAAGTTGATTGGATGTTCTGTATGTGACGTTTGTTAACCCAGCCTCTTGTTGTTCATCATCCACCACGTGATCTCCTTTCCCATACTGGCTTTTATTATTGTTATTATTATGTAAACAAGGCTGCTTTCCCACCTAGAGTTGTCTATTGTTATGTCTCTCTCTGGCCATCTGGCCTGAGTTGTTTGTGCTTGCCTAGAAGCTGTTCTCAAGTGGAAAATTACAGACACACACATCTCTACATTTCACCTTTGACTGCATAGCCCATCTATATTCTGACATGACTTACCCAAGATCACCCATTGGGCTTCATGGCCAAGCAGAAATCGGACCCTCGTCTCCAGAGTCATAGTCCAATGCTCAAACCACTACACCATATTGGGTCTCTACAGTTACATACACCCTCCAACATTTCACAGATGAAAACTGTGACATATGTACCTAAGCAACCACAGAGGGTGGCCAAGATGGCAAATGTTATTAAGGAGGAAGAACACACAAACTAAGAGAGGCTTCAACAATTTACTTTTGCCTGACCCTACTGAGAAGGGCATGTTTCTGCCTTCGCCTCTTCCTGTTGCTGAGTTATTTGATAGAAAACTATTTTTGCACTTCAGACTCTGTTTGCAGCAACTGACGTTAACACAGGATAAAAAGGGATTTGGGGAGGAGGAGAGAGAAACTGCAGCATTTTGAATGCAGCTGAAAATATGGGAAGACAGGGAATTAATCAAGACTGTCCCTGCCAAATCAGGACACTTGTGGGGAATGCAGTTGGACATGTTTTATTATGGAGGAAATACCATATATGAATAATGGGAAGCCTGGGCATGAAGCCAGATTTGACATGTGGGTTTTCCAAAACAGTCTTGCTTGAGAAGCAAGATTCTCAGATTGTTGAAAAGCAGATAAGCAAATGCCAGTAATGGCTTTAAAAAAGCTGTCACACTACACTAGTCAGGGGCCAGTAAGCCCAGGCAACTGATCCCAAAGACATTGCTTCTATACTGGTGCAATCCCTAGAATGCCTGGGAACAGTTCAAAAATGCCAGTTCATAGACAGAATTAGAAATATTCTTTGAAACATTTATTATAGCTATAACGTAGCATAGTGTATCAGAAATACTACCAATAATGAAATGTACATAAATACTCTATATGAGAAAGAAAACTCCTCAGTAGGTGAAATGTGAGATCTCTGATGCCTCCTTTATTACAAATATTGTATATGATTATGTTCCTTAACAGTGAATTGCAGTACAAGTACAATGTCTCTTATAAGTATGAGATATGTTGCTGTAAGCAGGAACCCAAGAACTATTTTAAGCTGGAGGAGCACTCAAAATTGGCAGGTGGTTTGTATTATTTTTTCCTCATTGCAGGAACTTGCAAAGGAAGGATAAAATACTCTTCCCATCCATTATCATTGAAACATTCTTAAATATAAAGCCTCTTGCAAGCAAGTACTTAGAAGTGTCTTTTGTGTGTTCAATACTTATTCCCAAGTATTTGTGTACAGGAAATATTGCAAGTAGCCTTTTTATTATTATTTCTAGGAGGTCTCAACTCAACCAGATCTGTCTTATTATTTCTTTGTATCTGATCATTTAGTACATACTAATGGCAGGGATATTCCAGTTTTGCCAAATCATGTGAGAAAGTTCAGCTCCTCTTACCTCGTCCTGAGGAGACTTGATACCCCCACTCCTCGGGTTCTTGAGTCCATGCTTATAAGACTGTTGTTGTGTGCCTTCAAGTCATTTCCTACCATAGGATCCCTACCCTGTCAAGGGGTTTTCTTGGCATGATTTGTTCAGAGGAGGTTTGCCATTGCCTTTCCCTGAGGCTGTGGTATCTATAAAAGAGACTGCACCTAGACTGGGAATGTCTATGGGATATAATGAACAGCCACAAGGAAAATGTAACTGTGTAACCTCCTTTACATAATAAATATATAATGCTTTACATAATAAATATATAAATGATTATACAGCTGCATGTTTATTATCCTGACATATTTAATTCCTCAAAGTCCAGACTTTAAGATATTATCATAGGGGAATGCTGATGCTCATCTGTGTGCTAAATAATAGTATTTGTGGGAATAGTAGATTGGCTACTTAGGAGATGTAACTAAACAAGGTCTCCTGGTCCAACCTCAAGTCCATGTTAAAAGCCAGCAGCCAGATCCAGAAAAGGAGGTCCATTCAGCTTTTGATCAGGGCTCAATGAGGTTGAAATATCCAACTTACACCTTCCTTTCTTCCTTCCAAGCTGCGGGAAGGAATTGAAACAGGGGTCATGCTTCTGATGGATGCAGATTCACTGCTGGAAGAGCAAACATTCTCCTCCTTATCACCAGTGAACAGACATCTTTTGCCCAATCCAACAGTTGGCAATTAAGGTGGATGAAGGTATTCTGGCTATTAAGGTGGGCTGTGATTGGATTAGTGAATACAAAACAGTTATGGATCCATAACTCTAGGTTACAAATTTGTAGTGGCATTACTAAATACTAGCCAGTGTTTGCAACCTTGGGAGCCCAGGTAACCGAAACAGTGAACTCTATGGAATTTCTGACTAGATACAGATTTATGAGCATATGAGTAGATCTGATTTTCTGCCTAGGGTTGGATGATAGTCATCTAGGGATAGCAGACATTGCTATAGTTCTCTTGGCAAGGACACTTGCTTGGAATTCTGAAGGAGAAGGGAAATCAAAACAGTTCTACTATTTTTTGAGGGGAAAAAACTGAAGTGCGAGCAACAGATTTAGAAGTGTTTACAATTCTTTTGACTACAGGAAAAAAAATGTATTGCTAAATTATGGAAAAGGAAAGAACTTTTATTCAAAATCTGGTTGGAGAAAATATGGAATATGGTTGACTGGATTAAGTTAACATGTAGGAGACAGGAACAATTGCAGAAGGAGAACATATTTATAGAGCAATAGACATTCTTTTAAAATAATTGGAATGAAAATGTCATATATACAATTTATCCATAGTTTAATGTTGTTGTTGGTGTGATATGCCTTCAAGTCATTTCCAATTTATGATAACCCTAAGGTGAACCTATCATGGGATTTTCTTGGTAAGATTTGTTGGGGGGGATGCCATTGCCTTCCCCTGAGACTGAGAGTATGTGACTTGCCCAAGGTCACCCTGTGGGTTTAATGGCTGAGCAGGGAATCGAATCCTGGTCTCCAGAGTCATTGTCTAATGCTCAAACCACTATGCCACATTAACTCTCTAATAACATAGGGTTAATATTTTCCTCCTATAATCTTTTATTTATGCTTATTTTTCTCCTTTCTTTGTTCAAAATCTTATTAAATAGATTTCTTTCTTTCAGTCTTTCTCTTATCTATTTTATTCTGTTTTTTAAAGGTTTTGAAGCAACTTTTATTAGTTAAAACACTGAAATATAGATAATAATGATATCAACTGTTAAGACACTCTATAATATTTATTATTGCTAAACTGGTGATAGAAATTGGTATAAAATTAAAATTAAAATAATGGTGAGTTAAACTATCCTTATTATAAAATATATAATAATAAGAAAAAATTAGCTGGACATTTAAAAAAAGGAGCAAGGAACCAATTAAATTGGTATGCCAGAAACCTGATGGTTCCTGTGAGCAATGACAAGCTGTGTTTATGTAGTTTCGTTTGATTTTCCACATGGCCTTCACATATGAGCTGCTGATGAAATAAGATCAGGAATAAACAGTTATTTACACACAAATATATACAAGAAGAGCCAATTCTTTCTAAAACAATCTGTAATTTGAGGTGGAGAAATATCAAGAGGAAAAAGAAAAAGAACTTCTTGATATGAAGTCGAAGGCTTTCATGGCTGGCATCCATAGGTTTTTGTGGGCTTTTTTGGGCTGTGAGGCTGTGTTCTAGAAGAATGTATTCCTGATATTTTGCCTACACCTGTGGCTGGCATTGTCAGAGAATAAAGCCACTGATGCAGGTGAAACATCAGGAATACATTCTTCTAGAACACTGCCTCACAGCCCTATAAAGCTCACAAAAACCAACTTCTTGGTGGTTAGAGCTGTTTGACAGTAGAATAGACTACTTCAGGAGATGCCGGACTCTCTTTCAGAGAATGGATAGCCACCTATCAGGGATGCTTTAGCTATGAATACCTGCACTGGCAATGATGCAGGCATTGACAGTGATAGATGACTTTATGGTTCCCATCAAACTCTATGATTCTGTTAGAATCTCTAGCCATCAATGGGTTGCTTAACCCACTACCATTCCTGCTGATTCCCACTGATAAGATTCCATGGCAATTTAGAATCCTCAGGAAAGGAAAGCAGTGCCGTGGAGCTGAAGAAAAATGACAGCATCAAAGAAGTCAAGCTTATGTGGGCTAGACAATACAACTGGTAGGTGGATATGGGCTAGACAATACACTACAACTGTTAGGTGGATTAGTAACTGGTTGACTGACCGAACCCAAAGGGTGCTCATCAATGGCTCCTCCTCATCCTGGAGAGAAGTGACCAGTGGGGTGCCACAGGGTTCTGTCCTGGGCCCAGTGCTATTCAACATCTTTATCAATGACTTGGATGAAAGAATAGGGGGCATGCTTCTCAAATTTGCAGATTAGGAGGAGGAAATCAAATTAGGAGGAATCAATCAATTCTTTATTATGGTGATGTGACCAGCATAAAATAAAAATAAAATAAATAGAAAACACAACTTAAAAAGAAACTCTATAAATAATAATATACAATAACTTGTTACAAGAGCATGCCAGTAACTGCAAACAGATCACTCCAGCCTCTCAATTTATACAGTTAGTCTATATAACATAACCATATAGTTATCTGGTCACAATGATGTTCAGATAAAATTTCCAATAGATTAATTGTAAATATTGTACAATATCATGATTTCAAAGATATATTAAATATAATCTATTATATAAATCAATAATTTTGATCTATTATACAATCAAATTAAGAAAATAGATTCCAATCTATTCTAATAGTAAGAAAACCTTAATTAGTTAAAATAAACACATCACACTCTTTCTCCTCAACTAGGCTAGTTGTGATACGTTGAGTCCAAGCTCAGCAAGAGCAACTTAGGTGGAATTTTCTTCAGATGGATTTCAGATTTCTATTTAAGATGGAAACTAAAAATCCATCATTTAGACCAATTATAAAACCAATCGAGGATAAAACGATAGATTGCCCTCTATAGAGAATGTATTAGCTTGGCATTACCCTGCTTTCCAGACTTAGACTACCTCAGGAAGGCATTTCCTTACAGAATAACATTAACATTTTAGAATATTAGTCACTGTTGTAATTAGTTATCAGACGATTCTCTGTATTGTATGCTAGACGTTATAAACTACCTTTAGCCCATTATATATTATAAGGGCTATAAATAATAGGTCTGATTATTCCTGACAGCATGGTATAAAGAGATGATAATATGTATAGTGTAAAAAAAATTCACAGTAAAAAGAGGTACAGTTAAATAAAATAGATAGACACTAACCCAGCCTAAACTACAGCCATATCCCCTAACACTCCCCTCCTTTACACCCACCTGTCACACTAAGGTGATAGTATTTAGGATATATTAATAAACATTTTATAATACATAGTAAGAAAAGTAGTAACATGTATAGAATATAACCGTTTCAGCAAAAAAGACACCATTAGATAAAACAGATAGACACTAACCAGGTCTATACTACAGCTGTACCCCCAACACTCTCCTACTTTACAATTCTCATAATTTAGTGGATCTGTTTCAGAAAATTCTTCTGAGAAATCATTGTGGCAGCAAGGAATTTAGCAACATTCATGGTAACCAGTTCTTTACAATCAGAAAGGAGGTAATTTACATATATTTTTCCTGTCTACCAGGCATACTTTGAAGGAGTGGAAAAATATATGTACTACGAATTTCTAAATAAAGGGAGCAACAGAAGAAAACATGCAATTGACTCAACTGGCAGAAATGACAATGATAGGGTATCTTCCTTCAATGACGGCTGATGAAAGAATTTTTAATCTCGCAAGCATAAATGCCCGCCTAAATTTAGGGATGTTCAAATTATCAAAGTACCATGCATGGAGGAATATTCTGTTTGTTTCCTGAATTATGGGATATAAGGTTAATTGGCTTTTGTGGTTTTGTATATGTATATCTTTGATTTGTTGGATAATAGCAGTTTTTGCTTTATTATAACCTAACAGTAACACTTGTGATATTGAAAACCCAATGGTGGCAATTTTCACATTTAAAGATTTTTTTCCAGATTGATGAAAGAATACATTAGAATTAACGGTACCAAGCCCACTGGGTTGAAAATCATTTTAAGCCATATGTTAAATTTACGAATCCAGATACGGGCCTCCACTGATAGCAATCCAGTTTCCAGACAAAGTATAGCATTTGTTACACAATTAGGAACTCCAAGAATCAATCTCAGGAATTTAGTTTGAACAGCTTCAAACAATGCAAAATTGCTAAATGAATGGATCTCTAAACCATACAAAAGCTGTGCGAGAATTTTGGCTTCAAACAATTGTCCGCCCTTGTTGTAAAAGAAAATGCAAAGTGCCTTAATACTTCTTTGTACATTTGATATCACATTTCTTTAATGTAAATTAGCAGAATTCCTTGCATGAAAAAATATTCCAAGATATTTATAAGATGGTACCTGTTTGTTGCAGTTATTATTGATTTTCCATTTGTGGTGGATTCACCTCTTTGTAAATATCATTATTTTAGTCTTATCATAGTTTATCTTCAGCGAGTCTTTCACACAATGGATAGCAAGGGCTTTCAAAAGTCTCTTTAGCCCCATTCTAGTAAGGGACAAAAGGACAATATCATCAGCATATAATAATATTGATAAGGGTCTGTTTGAAATCAATGGTTGATGAGATGATATATCTGTCAAAGATGCAATTACTGAATTGATATAAAAATTGAAAAGAGTTGGCACTAATACACAGCCTTGTCTTACTCCATTGTAAGTTGGGATAGATCTTGTTATACTACCCTGTCTATTACAACGTACAGCTATACAGGAGTTCTCATGAAGTTTACAGATTAAAGACAGCAGGCGTCTATCAATGTTAGTAGACTCAAACTTCTCCCAAAGCTTATTTCTTGTAACAACATCAAAAGCAGATTTAAAGTCTACAAAAGCGGTATATAACACTCCCTTATCTGAAGATGAGTATTTTTCAGCTAGATGGTGGAGAACCAAAACATGATCAATAGCAGAATGATTACTCCTGAAGCCATCTTGTTCATCCTTAATAATCTCTTCTTCAGCCAATCAGTCTTGTTATTTGTCCAACAAATGTAGAGCATATAGCTTACTTATGATGTTTAACAAGCTGATGGGCCTATAATTCCCCAGTTCAGATTTATCATCCTTCTTGTAAATTGGGACAATAATCACCAATCCCTAGTCATCAGGGATAGATGTTGTTTAATCAATGGTTGAAAATAAAACAGCTAAAACAGGAGCCCACCAGTCAACATTAGATTTGAATACCTCAGCAGGTATATTGTCATTGCCAGGAGCTTTTCCTGTTTTTAATCTGGAGATCAAATGTTTGGTTTCCTGAGCTGTAATAGGAGGCCAATATGGTAAATTTTCATCAGGGATGTAAAGATGACAACTAGCCTGAGATTGATCATACAATTTCAAAAACTATTCCCAGCAAGGGGCAGAAATACGATTGTTAATGCTGTTTAAGCAGTATGGCCATCCTCTAGATACCAATTTCCAAAATGCAGCTACATCCTTAGCTCTTGCAGCTTTTATCAGACTAGCCCAATAATCTTTTTGAGCTTGTAGTGGTTTGTTTGTTTGTTTGTTTGTTTCATCAGTCTTTTGTAGCCTTTCTTTAATTCAATCCATTTGGAAAAAGACATTTGCGTATTTCCATTACTATACTCTCTATATTTGTCAAGAAGTTTTTGTTTCAGATTTATATAGTCTTGATCAAACCAGTTTTTGGAATTATAGGAGGTAATTATTTTTCTTCTTCTTTTTTTAGGGGAAGTCAGTTGGCAAGCATAGCAAGGTCTTGATTGAAGCAATTAAATTTTGGAGAGGTTCAAAAGCCACTTTTGATGAGTTTGTTGTTAATAAAATGTTGTGTATGGTAAGATAGTTCTCCGTGTCCAAAGAAGCATTTATAGTACTTTCTATTTTTAGGATCCATTTGGTTCCATAGGATCTCAGTTCTAGATTACCCATTGATGGTTCAGTTTGTTCCAAGAGGTCTACCCGAACAACACAATTTAAGGTTAATGTTAAGGGGAAATGATCACTTTCTACTCGCTGTTCAACTACACAACTATTCAACAAAGGGAACAGAACATATGAAGTAACAAAGTAGTCAATTTTTGAGGATCTTCGCTTTGTTATGAATGTGTACTCACCCTTGATGCCTCCATTAATCGAACCATTTACAATAATTAAATTCAGATTGTTTGTCATTTGAGTGAAATAGAGACCGGCCTTGTTAAATCCCTTATCCTTGGATTGCCTAACTGGCAGATCCAGACCAGAGTCTGAATCAGGTTGTAAGAGGTGAAAATGAGAATATAAATCTGCCTCATTTGGACCAATTCTTGTGTTGTAATCTCCTGCTAATACCACATATGTGTTTGGATATATGGTCATTAATTTGGTTATATATTGTTCCAGCTTGTCCCAAATTTCTTTTAGAGTTTTTTTTTAATGCAAGGGGGAATATAAACATTTATAACTAATAACCAGATGGAACTAAATTTAATTAGTAAGGAGATATCCAAGTTTGTAAAAGGAGCAATAAAAGATTTAGAATGTTTAAGTTTAGCAGAAACCAGTATTGCCAGTCCACCACTCGAGCGGCCACCAATTTTCAAGGCACATGCCACAAGGGAGAATGCAGTGTAGCCATTTATAGATAAATCTTCTGTAAGCCAAGTTTCTTGGAGAAGAATTATATCCAAAGAGACAATACATTCCAAAACAGATGGATTGCATAAATTTCTTCTCCATCTGGCGATATTTCATGATAGGAGTTTTAATTTTCCTAAATTAGATTTTGTCTGCTGTCATAAACTCGCCGCTCTGTTATGTAATCGGCCTTGAGATCTAACGGTTGCTGAGTTGATTGACTGTTTTAGAGATTGTGACTTTGGGGGGATACACGGTATTACTGTTGTTTTCTCTTCAATTTCTGGAATTAAATGTACATCACAAGTACTGGTTACCATCTCCTCAATAATTTCTAATGATGGAAAAACACCAGCAATGTTAGTAGGAGCAAGATCACATATGCTTAATGGCCTATCTATTTGAGGGATATCTTGTTGTAGAAGGCCATTTTCTGTATCTTCCAGGTATCACATTTCCATCCAAGTTCGAGAATTTTTCTCTACTGAAACCATACTTTTATTTTTTCTTTCATATGGTTCGTTTTTACTAGGTTTTCCCATTGTTTGACTGTCTATCAGATATTGTCTCAAGCCTTCTAGCCTAGTAAGAATTTCATTCTGGGCAAGATGGGGTAAAGACATAAAGGTGTTAATTAAATATCTTTCTTCCTCCAAAAAGGGAAGGTTAGTTAATGTCCTTGCTTGGAAATCATTCATATATTCATTCATAGACTCACATTTTCTGCTAACACTAGAAGCCAAAGAAGCTTCTCTAAATGGTTGATCTTTCATATTCCCATTTTTGGTAGAAGTTGATTTGAGGGAATGAGTTGGAAGCTGGAAAAGCAGCTGTAGAAGTGCTGTATTGATGAAAAATCTTGAAATAAATATATCCTTAGCTGAAAATGTAGGTTTATATCTAAACAACACCATAGCAAACCTTGATTCTCTAAATGTGATTAATGCACACACTCTCATGTTGTTGTAATATAAGTATTCTATATAAGTAATATCATCAAAAGTAATTGGATAAGGACACATTTCATTTAGAAGGGACAGAAAGTGAAGCTTTCGTTCAGTTTGAGTAAGCACACCAGGAGGTTTAGGGAAGTTAGACATTATTAATTTATGCTGCAAAAGAACTAGTTTCCATTTTTTTTAATTTACATCATTTGTTGCAATCTCTTTCTTCACTGTATATGAAGAGGAACTTATCTGCTGCTCTGAAGATTTCAATTCCATCGTCTTAGCATGGTTTAGGAAACCCGCAAGGAAAAGATTTGTTGGGGAAATTTCTTTGACATTAGGTTTCTCCTTTGCCGAGATATTTTTATGTTTTTGCAGATTAGAATGCTTTTTTACATTATAAGTTCTACTGCAATTCCCATCTAATTCCTCAGTATACTTCTCTTGAATTGGACAATTCTTTTGGCAGCATTTATCTTTCTGTGGAGCAGAAATTAACGAAGATGATTGTAAACAATCTTTCCTATTTTTTCCTACCTGTTGATTTACAGTAAAAGGATTCCATTTTAAATGCATATTCACCAAGGTGGTCAACAATGCATTACATTCAGTTAAGAATTTTTTGATTGTTGTTATATCTTCTATCAACGAAGAAATCCAATCCTGGTCTACTGTTTCAGTTATCATCTTTCGTAGCCTAATGTCACTTCCAGAGATTGGATCTATTTGTCTCAATTCAGTTTCAAATAGTTATTGTTGTTTTGCATGATTAACAGATCTAGGGGAAGGCTGATTTTGCGTACCAATAACACTAAATAATTCAGCTTGCTCGGCATTGGCTAGTTCAAGAGCAAGGTTTGGGAGAGAGGAACTTCTAAGAATAGGTTCACAGGAACCTAACCCTTTAAACCAAAGGTTCATCTGCTGTGGCCTTGCAAGCATGGATGGTAGCAACGAGATCCTCGGGTCATAGGTTTGTTTAGAGTTTCCTTCTCTTAGATGGTTGACCTTACAGGGTTGGATGAGCACCGTCTGCCCGGGTTTGGAATTAGAGTTTTCCTTCTCCTAGGATGGTTGCCATAAAGCTAGGGAGCCCATCCTGCTCTTTGACGGTCTTTGTCAGACCCTTCGGTTTTGACCTGTCTGGCATGGGAAGCCCTACCGGTGGCTATTATACCACCGCCAGCATAGCTCAAAACTACATTAGGGTATGCAAGCCTCTCCCCCATGACAAGGGGGTGTCAATATACAATTTTAGACACCAACATACAATTATGTAAGAGTGTGCATTTTAAATTTCCTCTTCAAAATAAAATAGAGCACTGCACTCCTCATCTGATGGTGGTGAGAAGGGCAGTTGGTGCTAGGCTTGCCTTCAGAGGCTCTGCCTCTGGCTCCTCCTCTGATGGTGGTGAGAAGGGCAGTTGGTGCTAGGCTTGCCTTCAGAGGCTCTGCCTCTGGCTCCTCCTCTGATGGTGGTGAGAAGGGCAGTTGGTGCTAGGCTTGCCTTCAGAGGCTCTGCCTCTGGCTCCTCCTCTGATGGTGGTGAGAAGGGCAGTTGGTGCTAGGCTTGCCTTCAGAAGCTCTGCCTCTGGCTCCTCCTCTGATGGTGGTGAAAAGGGCAGTTGGTGCTAGGCTTGCCTTCAGAGTATAGGTAGATGTTAATCATGTACCAGGTCTAAACTATGGCCATACCCCCTAACACCCCATTACTTCACAAATTATCTAAACATCCACCCTGTCCCACTATTGTCAAAGTAATAAAGGGATATATTAGTTAACCCCCATCTCCAGGAAGAAGAAGAAAAGAAAAAAAAACAGAAAGGGGTGGTCCAGAATGCCTCCACTGCTTGTACCCTGCTCCTGTGGCTGCTGGAGGTGGTGGTGGTGGTGGTGGTGAGAGGACGCCGGGAGCAAGGTGGAAGGGGAGGAGGTTGGCTTTCATGGGTGCTGCCACTGGCCCCTGGGTCCCAGTGCTGTTGGCCCCTGTTGCTGCTGCTGCTGCTGCTATTGTTGCTGGCACTGTCGAGGGGGAGCAGGGAAAGGAGGGCATCCAGAACACCTCCACTGCTTGTCCTCTGCTGTTGTGGTGGTGGTGGTGGCGGTGAGAGGATGCCGGGAGCCATTAGGAGGAATAGCTAATACCCCAGAAGACAGGAAAAAAATTCAAAATGCCCTTATAGATTAGAAAGCTGGGCCTAAGCTAACAAAATGAATTTCAACACAGAGAAATGTAAGGTACTGCACTTAGGGCAAAAAAACAAAACAAAAACAAAAAACCCCGAAAAGCACAGATATATGATGGGGGACACCTGACTTACTGAGACTACGTGTGAAAGGGATCTAGGAGTCCTAGTAGACCACAGGTTGAACATGAGTAAACATTGTGATACAGTAGCTAAAAGGGGCAATGCAATTTTAGTTTGCATTAATAGAAGTATAGTATCTAGATCAAGGGAATAATAATAATAATAATAATAATAATAATAATAATAATAATAATAATAATTTATGTCCCGCTTCTTGACAGCAATCTAAGTGGCTCACAATAAAATCCATACAGCATATCCCTGGACCACCCCCCCCTTAAAACAATATTAAATAACATATAGTTAAAATGTAAACAATATAAAATATTAGAATAAACCATATCAAGAACAGATTGCAGAGCCCTAAACAACCTCTATTGCATTCCTTATCCATCAACAGAGGATGGGGCCACAAAAGGAACGCAGGAGTAAAGAGCCCTGACTGGGATAATTAATCCCTAAAGGCCTGCCGGAAGAGAAGTCATAGTGCCACTGTATTCTGTGTTGGTCAGGCCCCAGCTGGAATACTGTGTCCAGTTCTGGGCACCACAATTCAAAAAGGATGTGGAGAAACTGCAGTGTGTCCAAAGGAGGGCAACAAAAATGTTGAAGGGTCTGGAAACCGTGCCGTATAAGGAATGACTGAGGGAACTGGGTATGTTTAGCCTGGAGAAGAGATGGTTAAGAGGAGATATGATAGCTCTGTTTAAATGTTTGAAGGGATGTCATATTGAGGAGAGCGCTAGCTTGTTTTCTGCTGTTCCAGAGAACAGGACCCAGAACAATGGATGCAAGCTACAGAAAAAGAGATTCCAGCTCAACATTGGGAGGAACTTCCTGATGGTGAGAGCTGTTTGACAATGGAACACACTCCCTCGGAGTGTGGTGGAGTCTCCTTCTTTGGAGGTCTTTAAACAGAGACTGGATGGCCATCTGGTGGGGATACTTTGATTTTGAGTTCCTGCATGGCAGGTTATTGGACTGGATCGCCCTTGTGCTCTCTTCCAACTCTATGATTCTATGATTCCTGCTTCTCAATTTTGAAAAAAAGTCAGATTATACATACATCACATTGCAATTTAGCGGTCATTATACTGGTATACATCCATTGTGATCTAACATCCACTGGGTCCTGTACAAGTAATTTACCTGGTGAATTCTTAATCTCCTGACAGTTGTAAATTTCTGTAACATAACTATTGTGTGTATTTTCTTTTTGCCAGTATTCTCATTAAAAAGTAGTCTTTTCCTCTGCCTTATAGAAGCAAAATTTTGTCTTCTCTTCTTCTTGTTAGATTACTCTTGCTGTAAAAAATCATACCTTGGGATGATGTCTGTGACATCAAATTGAGGGTTGGACTACAACTTTGGAGACCAGGGTTGAATTGTTGCTTGGCTGTGGAAACCTACTGGGTGACCATGGGCAAGTCACACACTCTCAGACTCAGAGTAAAGCAAGGACCCTTTGAACAAATCTTGGCAAGAAAACTATATGGTATAGGTTCAACTTAGGGGTGCCATAACTCAGAAATGAAGGCAAAGAATAACAACAATGGGAACCAAATTTTTATCTCCTAGCATGTTGGGACTGCTCCAGGACCTGAGATTTAGCACCAAACCTGGGATGTAGAGATGACCCCTCATGACTAAAGCATGAGTCCTGGTGGTGCTACATGGGTGTTTTCAGAAAGTGCACCGCCTGGTGATGTTATTAAGCATGATTAATGAACATACTCTCCAGCATTTAACAGATAGAAACCATGACATCTATAGCCAACAACACCAGATGTGGCCAAGATAGGAAAAGATATTGAGAAGGAAGAAGGAAGATTAGGAGAGGCTTCACCAATTTCTTTTTGCCTGAGTCCAATGGGAAGGGCAAGATTCCATCCTCTCCTCTCCTCACTACTCAGTTTAAACTACTTTTGCAGTTTGAACTCGGTTTGCAGCAATTGAACTAAGCTGAGGACAAAGCGGGGAAATGGGAGGAGGGGGAGAGAGAAACTGAGATGTTTTAAACACAGTTTTAAAAGTGGGATGGCATAGAAGTAATTTGGACTGTCCACAACAAATCAGGACAATTGGAGAGTATGCAACCACAGTTGCAGAGTATGTCATTGAAATAAAGAAAAGCAGGTCAAACAAATGAGAAATACACACACACATGCACACACTGACACACAGACATATTCACTTTTTGAGACAGTGCTCTTGCCCTAGGATTCCTCCCTCTTAGCCTGAGAACTGAAGAAATGAAGCCAGACCCTGAGACCAGGCCACACCATGAGATTTGGGAACCCTAGTGCTGTGCCTAGCTGTTATTTTTCTTGAAGCACATAGAAGAACTATATAGGTGAGGGAATAATCCAGAGCTTTTCAGGATCCATCTCCTTGCCACAACAAAAGATTCATATTACAGTTTCAGCCATGACCTACTAGCCATCTCTGTAGTTACAAGATATCTCTACATACTGATCCTACAGACTAACATGGCTATATCTTTGAATTCTTGCATGTGTATAGTCACTAATTGTTAGTTTGCCCATAACTCTATAGGGGGTTGGGCACAACATATATATATGGTGCCTTCCTCTTTGTTTGCTTTTCCACATCCACTCTCTTTCTGCATCACTCCAACCTGCAGCCATTCACCCCCCCCCCCTGCTCCCATTCTTCTCCACTGGATTATGTACAAGTAATTTATAAGTAAAGTTTTAATTTTTACAAAGCTCAGCTTGTTTCTTTTCTGTGCCAGACCCTGTGTGGGTGGGCAGGCATGGGACTGGTTGCTCAGCTTTCACCTTGCCAATTTGATTATCCTGCCGAAGAAATCCACTATAATAATAATAATAATAATAATAATAATAATAATTTATACCCCGCCCAGTGGTGATCCAATCAGGGTGGCTTACAAAGTTAAAACATACAATCCAGGATAAAATAATACAACATACCCCCCCCTCCCCCCTTAAAACAATATTAAATCAATAACAGTTTAAAACAACAATTCAGCTTAAATTTAAAATCCCAATATCGAAATATAAATCCGAAAAAGCCTGACTCGACAATCCTCTCCATCTAATCGATGGGGCCACGTGAGGATCATCCTTAGTGTGGCTGTTTAAAACCGAGGCGGGGATAACTAGTCTGGAAAGGCCTGCTGGAAGAGATCCGTCTTGACAGCCTTTTTAAAGCTGTCTAAAGATGTTAATAGACGGATCTCGTCCGGCAGGTCATTCCAGAGACTAGGGGCAACAACTGAAAAAGCCCTCCGGGAGGTAGTCGCAAGCCTCGATTTCTGAGGCTGTAGCAAATTCCTCCCAGAGGACCGAAGAGCGTGGGGAGGATTATATGGGAGCAGGCGGTCCCTGAGATAGCTTGGACCCAAGCCATTACTTGGGTCCACTACTATCTCACACATTTCCCAACAGAATTCCACCAAAGTCAGAGTCCCATCTGTGAAAGAAATGGCAGCAAGAGACAGACAGGGATTTCTCTGGAGCTGTTCGAAGACTACAGGCCCCTCTGCCAAAGAAGCATGCCTCACTCTTCAGGTTTTCATAAGCAATGTATGGCAGAGCTGTCATGCAAGGGATTTGAAAGTCCAGCTTGTATAAGGCACATGATTTATGAATCTTGCTGCCTGCTGTTGTTACTCTTCACATTTTATGACTGGTTTATTGTTTTATGGTAAACATTATTGTAATGTTTTGTGCTGTCAGCCATTCTGAAGGGCAAGATCTAACAAATGTACAATATAAGCAGGTTGTCATCTCCACTACCGCATTTAATTCCTGATGCCCCCAAACTCCCCTGTCACCTCTGCCAGCCATATGTTTTAGTAATGTGTTCAGTGCAATGAAATCAAAATTTCTCCAACTTATTTATTTATGGTGGCAGCATTTACAACTCTACCTGCCCAGACCAAGCACCACTATGGAAATATTAGTCTTAGTTCTGCTGTACCAGCATATTGCTCAGTACCTGAAAGATGGACTTATCTGTGTCAAAGAAGGAAATGGAAAGGATCAAGGGAGTTGTGAGAAATCAAAAGGCTTTTTCATTCTCTTCTTTATATCTGCTGGTTCAACAAAGGACCAGCCTGAGTGAATTTAAAAAAATCCTTTTCCCTTTTTTGCTTTTGTAGGAGAAACACAGTTTTTAATGTTTTCTGTAGCTGATATGAAACCATATGTGTGCAGGTTTAATTTCTTTGCTTTACTGTTGTTGGGTTTTTCTCCCCTTTCTATCAGCCTTCTTTGGTTTCCCAGGACATATGGCATTTTCTGTTACTTGAGTTGCTGCTGGAAGCTTCTATGATCTTATCAGCTTTAAGAAACACAATAGCCAGGGAGTGATTTTTATCTGGTGTCTCGGTGCTGCCCTTCTAATGAAAAAGCTATTATATGAAGCAGGCAAAGATCCAAAAGGGAGGCCTTGCACTTATCAGCACTGTTTCATGGTTCTACCTTGCTTCTTAAATATAGTCCTGATATTATTTCACTTAACTCTGCTTTACCAAGTCATTCTGAAGGGTTGGCAATGTGCCAAATGACTTTGAGGGCACCCGCAGCTTGGCAAATGGAAGCCCTTGCACTGAACAGAGAAAACCAAAAGTGGGAGGGATGTAGTAAGATGAGGGAGATGTTGGGGTCCTAGGAAACATGGGCAAGACCTTGTGGAAAGCACAGGGTTTCCAATTTGGTCTAATGAAGCATGGCTACTGAAGACTGATGGGAGGAGATGCCAATTTGGACAGCGCCATAGTTGCCACGGGGGCTATGGAGGCCATGAAGCCCTAAGGCACTCCTGATAGGAAAACAGCCAAAGTCTCTCACAATGACAAGACAAGTGGACTCCAACACCACCCCCTAAGACCATTCTAGCTAACTCAGAAAAGGAGACTATTAATCTGTAGAACAATGGGCCCAGTAGTAGGATCCAAATTCTGTCCCATCCACCTTCAAAACTAGAAGATATACATTCAAATCTGGAAAACTGTGGAGTGGGGCACCTGGATCCCTTTTACATTACACAGTTATAGTGCTATGATTCCACTTTACTCCTATGGCAACATCCTATGGAATTCTGAGATTTTCAGACTAAAGGGGGGGGGCGTGTTTAGAATTCTCAGCTCTAGATCTCTAGTGCCTCACCAAACTACAAATCTCAGAATTCCATAGGATGCTGCCATTATGCTTAAAGGGGAATGATAGTAATATAATACTGTAGTGTGAAGGGGCCCCCGATTATGGGGGTGGAATCATAGTACACTACTGTAGCTCTGCTTCCCCAGTCCAAAGTTCTTGCTGGCTGTCATACAGGGAACCTAGGCATATAAATCTGGGAAAGGTTCTGCCCTCCCATCTGAGCAAGCCAGGTCTCTGTGATGCAAGCCAAGTTGCTGCACATACCCAAGATCAAGTCCTGGATGGCAGTTGTTTCTCAATTTATAACCATTTCAAACTTACTGAGAAACTAACAATTGAATGGAATAGAAACTTTAGAAAAGGGCCTTCACACTGTGTATAGCTTCTTCAAGATCTTTTTTCCCCCTGCACTATATATATATGGTTTCTGTGGTATTGTTGGTCAGATGACACCTGATATGAAATGGTGTATTTGGGACCTATTGCTCCAAGACATGGGATGTTTACACTTCTAGCAACTAGCCAGGATACAGTAGGGTGTTTTGGATTTATTTTTATTTTTATTAAAGAAAGCAACTGCTTTGTGAATGATGTAATCGTATTTTTCTTTACTAGGAAGAAAATGTGCATCTCTGAAAGGAAAAAGCCAAATATGGTAATAAATTAGACTGTACTTGTGTCCTAAAATGGGATTTTAGATTGAGATTAATGGAAGCAATCTTCAGACAGGATAGACCGCACTGTAAATGTACAAATCCCTTAAATGTATTTACTACTGGACAGTTAGCAGTGGGAAGAAACCCACTAGGCTTTAGAAAGTAGGAGAGGGGAGAGCAATTCAAGGAAATTTTCTCCACAAAAATGAGCTATGTCAGAAAGCTAGTATGTGAAGAATTTCAGAGCTAGACGAATAGATAGGGAATAGATAGGAAATGTTTTGTTTAATTTCTCTTTACATTTAATATTTCATCACAAACAGAAGCAGGATTCTTCTTAATATAGAATTGGGGAGATTTTACACAATCATTTTTTTTAATTACCTGGGTAAACATTGATCCTTACAGCAGTAAAATAAGGAGTTTTGCTATCTTCACTCAAGATGGTGCATAAGTGCTTTATATGTTTTATTTTATTTCTATTGCTACTGTAGTGTAGTGTTTGAGTGTTGGACTTCAACTCTAGATTAAGATTTGATTCCTTACTCAGCTATAGAAACCCACTGGGTGACCTTGGGCAAGTCGCACACTCTCAGCCACAGAAAACCCTGTGATACATTTGCCTCAGGATCTCCATAAGTCAACAAACTCATTCAGCCTTTTTACTTAGGACTAAAGTGAAATTGTGTAGTAGAAAATAAGCATACCTTTGCACACACTCACAAACCTATCAAATGTAAATCAGCATGAGACAATTTTATATTCCCTGTGTTGAGAAGGAAAGTGCCTAAAGTTATGCACAGACAGGTAAGAAAATGAAAACATTTTATTCTTTTCCCTGAAACTCTCCACCGCTCCAAAAAACAAAAACAGCTTATATTCTTAATAATGTTTTGCTGCCCATCATCTAAGAGGGATGCAGGAGGCAGTGTCCCCTTTAGCAACCCAGTCAAAACACTGCAAGAAGAAGGTATTGGCTTCCTGCTTTTTACCCATAAGTTCACTTTCATCACAAAGAGCCTGCACCAAAAGCACACAGCCATGGCTGTTAATTTATCATTCTTATTGAATGAAATCACATAGTAGATGCTTTAAAGTGTGTTTTGGGGCGAAATTAATATTGGAATAAGCTCCCGGGGAAGAACTCATTTGGCTAAAGAAATATATATGTTTGGTGCTTATGAAAATTAAGTTTCTTATTAATGGGTTTGAGAAGAAGGAGGTTTGTAAGTGTCACTGAAAAATTATAATACAGTTACATGCTGCACAGGCTGAAAAGCCAAGATGACAGAAGTGGGCTGGAAAATGTTCCAGTGCATGGGATAAGTATGCTTCCTATGGGGAGGGTGTATCTTCAGAAAGCTACCATTTTGTTCTCTGAGCATTTGTTACTCATGTTAACTGCCCTTGAGTTGGCCTCTACTCATAGTGGGCTCCTCAACTGCTCTGCTTAGTTCCTACAGACTCAACCCCATGGCCACTCTGAATCTAACCATCTGGCATGCAGTCTTCATCTCTTTCTACTTCCCTCCACCTTTTAGAGCATTGTTGTCTTTTCTAATGAGTTGTACCTTTTTGCAATATGGTCAAAGGACAGCAGCCTCAGTTTCATTATCTTTGCTTACAGGAAGAGATCAGGTTTGATCTGTTCTAGAACCCATTTATTTGTCTTTTTGGCCATCCACGGTATCATCCAGACTCTTCTTGACTACTACATCTCAAATGAGTTTATTTTCTTTCTGTTGGCTTTCTGTCCAACTCTAATGCATGGTGATGGGAAATACTTGAACAATTCCAACTTTAGTGCTCAGTTGTATATCTTTATACTTTAGGATTTTGTCTAGTTCTTTCATTATTGCCCTTCCTAGTATTCTTATTTCTTGACTGCATTCTCCATTCTGATCAATGTTCGATCTAAGGTATGCAAAGTCTTTAACTAGACAACTCTTAAATAGCTCAGGCCCAACTAATCTCTATCATGGAGCCTCTCCCATCCCAAGCATCTCTAGGCAAGCCACAATTCAGGAGATTTAGCTAGCCTCTCTTCAGCTGTCATATATGGCTGGCTAGCAGCCTTGTCAAATCACGAAATGTAGACCTTAACCTAGCTAATCTCAGTAATTGGCAAATGCCACTATTGTTGTTGTTGTTGTTCCCAGACTCTCCCAACAACCATGGCCACTGACTAATTTCATTAGTGCCTGACATGGTTAATGAATTTTTACTTTCAAAAATGCAAATATCAGTCGCTGTGGGTTGAAAAAAAAATGAAAATAGCAGTCTCTTATTCCCTCCTCTGTAAACTATCTGAATGACAAGGAAATCTACCATGATGATATGTGGCAAGGTATTTTTGTAGCACCAAACACTAGGCCAAAACCTGATTAAAGTGAATTCAAATGACAAGTGGCATCCAAGAGATCTCAATGGTTCCATCACAATTATTTACTTGAGCGCCTTTCCTAGAAAGAGAACTGTGGGGACCATAGCTGTTATACTATTTCAGGTCCAAGATGGGAAACAGTTGGAGTTGGCTGGTCTATACATCAAGAATTCTCCCACAAGTGACCTGGAGTTTGGGTCACTGACTGGCTACAAATATCTCCAGGAAGCAAGTTCAGGTTCACTGTCCTCATCTAAGTCCTCAAAGATTTCTGCTACTGCAATCTCAAGCTCAAGTGTAGTTTACCATTTCCCCCTTCTATGTGGTTAATCTGCCACTGTCCTTGGCTTTCAGAGATCCTCCACTAGTGTCATGCCCCACTCCAAATGCTGCCCAGTATAAAATATGCTTGGCTTATTTCATCTGGTTTGGCAAAAGCCAGCCTCACTTGTCAGATTCCATCAATAGCAAGCCTACCATCAGTATAGCCTCTTACCTTATGGAGGGCAAGCAAACAGAAACTTAATCCAGACAAGACAGAGGTAGGGTGTATCTATCCTATAGAAATAAAGCAGTTTAACACAACTTTAACTGCCATGGTCCCACCATACAGAATCCTAGGAAGTGTAGTTTTGTGGGACAACAGCACTTTTTGGCAAAGTAGACTAAAGACCCTGTAAAATTACAAATTCCAGGATTCCATAGGATGGAGCTACAACACTTAAAGTGGTGTTAAACTATATTATTTAGATGCACCCATAATCTTGGTCATTCAAAAGGCAAATGAAGGATTCAGTTTCTGTTACATGGGGTTACATTCAACCCTGAAGGTACAGGTTTGCAGTATGAGGAGTACTTTTGAACTCAGCTTTGAACTGGAGGACAGTGGCCAGGGACAATTTTGTTGTTGCTGTTGTTGTTTATTTTTTGGCCTTATGAAGAGCAGTAAATTCCAAGTCAAGTCAAGCATCATTGTACCCCAAACCAGCCAAGTTCCCATAAGAACCTCTCCCAACCCTGGCAGGAAAACTACAATAACAAATTAAAGAACTAATAATTTGCCATCCTTTTACAACTCCCCTGATCTTGAGACAATTGCCTCAAATGGTGAGAACAACCCTGGTTCAATTGTTAGTCCCAAGTAGAGGAGATTACCTAAATGAAATGAAACTTGATAATACAATACTACTGTAATTCCATTGACCGAATGACTTTTCTTTAGTTGAGACTACCAATTGGATGTATGCTTAAATACTTCCATTGGATATTTCCATTATCTCTATCAGGAAGCTATTCAGGTTTGTATTCTTTCAGGTATCAGGGACCCCAACCCAACAGAGCCACTTAGAACTAAAGAGTTTAGTTTGAGCCCTCTCACTTCAGGGAGAGAGATTTCATATCCATGTTGGAATAACATAGTGCTCTAGAAGTTGTTGATCTGCAGGCCACAGCACTTCTCACCATTGACTATGCTAATATTTGGCCACATGATTACTCGCCCTGTTTCAAATGTTACAAAGATGTGGAGGAAAGGAAGTCCAGGTTAAGTCTTCTTTATCCAAAATGCTTGGAACTTGAAGTATTTTGGAATCTGGAATTATTATTATCATTATTAGATTTCTAAATACCTGTATTTGCATATACATACATAATTCTATATCTTGGAGAAGAAACCCAAGTCTAAATATAAAATTTATTAATGTTTCACATATGCCTTGTACACATAGCTTGAAGGTAATTTTATACAATATTTTTAATAATTTAGTGCATGAAATAAAGTTTGTGTTCATTGATTCATCAGAAAGCAAAGATGTCACTGTCTCAGCCACCCATGAAGATTTTTTATTTATTTTTTTATTTTTATTTTTTTGGTTTTGGAGTATTTCAGATTTTGAATTCAAAAAAAGGAAGACGCAATTTGTATTAATGATTTCCACATATGAGGGCTATAATGGCAAGATTTCTCTGATGACTTACTACAGTGGATTCTTCAGACCTGTTTGCACAAAACAGGTAATATCTATACAAGATGTCTTCCAAGATTTTGAAGACAGAAACGTGTGTGTGTGCGTGTGTGTGAAACCCCATTGCTCTCAGAATAGAAGATATGGCTGAAGGCTTTTTTCTCTGCCTGCTGTATTCTGTTCTCATTACCACTGCACTGCCTTGCTTTGCTCAAACTTCTGAAGCATAGGAGCCTATAATGTAGCTGAATTCAAAAAGAATGTGGATAGTAAAGAGGTGATATCTTGGGGATAACCATAAAAGTTTTGGAAATAATATTTTATTTCACAACGAAACTTCTTCACACCCAGCAACACTTTGTCATACATATATTTTGGATAGACTATAAGGAACACAGGATTCTGGTCATCAAAATGATGTTATCTAATTTTTATTTTAACTCACTTTGAATGCTCTTCAAAGTGGCTGTGAAATTTGCTGATTTCTAAAATAAAAGTAATATACTGCAGACCTTTCATGCTGTCTATAGAAATCAAAATGTATCTGCATTCCAATTTATCATATCATCCTAAAAGAAGTATGCCTTTTCTTTCTGCACTCTGTACTGGATTCTTAAATACTTTGTAAAGTCAGATTTTTAGTCATGTTCCCTTCACTGAATCAAACATACACACTGTTTTTTTTATGCCAGGAAAAAATGGTATCTATTAACAGGCTAGCAACTAATTCTTCTCCCAAATATGTTTGGGAGTAAACCTCCAAGTAAACAGGATTAAGAGTATACAGTATATTGAGAGCCAACATGGTGTAGTTGTTTCAGCATTGGACTACAAGTATGGACACCAGGGTTCAAATCCCTGGTTGGCAATGGAAACCTACTGGGTGACCTTGGGAAGTCACATTCTCTCAGCCTCAGAAAAAGGCAAAGGCAGCCCACCCCTAAACAAATCTTGTCAAGAAAAATCTGGGGTAGATTCACCTTAAGGTCACCATTAGTTGAAAATGACTTGAAGGCATACAACACATATAAAGTATATTAACATCTGATAAAATTAACAGTGCCAGCTGCCATAACTAAGATGCCAAATGCAGACTTAGCCAGATTGAAAAACAATTTAAAGAACAATGTACACTTGCCTTGATTAGCTCCCATTAAATGCCATAGAACTGATATTTGAGTAGAAATGCATAGCGTTGTGCTGTGAGGTCATCAAGAAATACAGTTGGCCCGCCACCTTCACAATTTTGATTTTTGCGGATTTGATTATTCACAGATTTGATTAATATGTTCTCTTTAGGAATCATTAGATCCTCAAGCATGACTCTGTCAGAAGCTGACCATACAGTCACACTAGAGAACATGGAGATTCCTAGAGAAAACACTTCTCTATGCATTTGTATGGCCCCCAGTGTGATTCTATGGCCAATCTCTACAGGAGGTTGACCATAGAGTTGTACTGGAGGTTGTAGAGATTCCTAGAGAAGTGTTCTCTCAAGTTCATTTTTTAAAATTGCAATTGTTCCACTTTCACAGGGGTCCTGCACCCCTAAGCCCATTGAATGTGGAGGGCCCACTGTATTGACTTTTTTATGAAAAAAAGAAAGAGCAATCTGCCAAATATGTAATAAATATGGGATGCTAGAAGAAAGGCAAGAAAACATCATAATGCATTCCCTTTAGGGTTGCCATAAGTCAGAAGTGACATGGAGGCACACAATAAAAGCAAACATTAAACAAATTATAGAAGCTTTGCCCTATAATTCTGACCTTACAAAATGTGGTCCATAGAAACATGGACAGCCTAAGACATTTTGCTTCATGAAGTTTAGGACAAGATTGTGTCTCCCTCCACAAGCATGTAGAGGAACTGACTAGCTTGGCAGTTGAATCTTATTTTGATACTCACAATAGAACTGGGCTTTCTACAACACCTGAGAGCAACAGGCTAGTTTTACACCTTTGGGAGATGCTGTATGAGAAAAATGAAAGAAATATCCCAGGAGTCAGAATTCAGAGACATAGCTGTGTTAGTCTGGATTAATATCAGTCTGCAAAGGGACCTTGTAGCACCTTTGAGATAACCGAGTGAAAGAGGTTGTAGCATAAGCTTTCGTAGACTACTTTTGCAGATGCATGGAGTGAAGTGCTGCCCACGAAGGACCTTTATTACTAGTCTAAATGAATAGTCATAGAAATGCAGAACTTCTGGGTAAGGAGATGAAGTGACAAGTTTATTTTTAACTATGTTGAGAGATGTCAGGATAAATAGCCAGGTGCTTTCCACTGTTGTCCCACACACATATACACACAGCATCTGCCACCTGACAATTGCTTCACTCTTTCTAATGACAGAAAGAGGCTTGCACAGAAGAAGCTTGCTGTTCCATTATGATCAGAAGATCCTCACTTTATCTTTAGGCCAACAACATTCTGCTATGCAACATACTGTACCTTACATAAGCTTTGGTTTGGGGGCATTTGTTTCTGCATATCTTTAACACGACAACACCCAGTCCATACACATATAAACGTATAAGGAATAACAGTATGAAAATAAATTACCTGTGTGGTTGCTTGACTTCAAATCTAAATCGTTATTGTTGTGTGCCTTCAAATCATTTCCCATTTATGGCAATCCTAAGGTGAACCAATCATGGGGTTTTCTTGACAAGATTTGTTCAGAGGGGTTTTGCCATTGTCTTCCTCTGAGGCTGAGAGGATGTGACTCACTCACGGTCACCCAGTGGATTTCATGGCCAAGATGGGAATCGAGCCCTGGTCTCCAAAATTGTAGTTCAATATTCAAACCACTACATCAGGCTGTCACTCAAATATAAATACAAGCCAGCAAATCTGCATAGGCAGAACACACATTGGTATATTTTCTACCAAAACAAATGTTGTTGTGTGTGGGTGGGTGGATGAATGGGTTTTGTGTTTTGTTTTTTTTGTAATCACCTCCCTCTAGTGGCTAAACTCCAAAACTGAATGCTCCTAGTCCATTTACAGAATAATTGTTAGCAATAATCCAATACATCAATGATGTATTTTCTGTGGAAAGTCTTATATTGCTCAGGCTGCATCTGCACTGCAGAATTAATGCAATTTTAAACCGTTATAATTGCTATGACTCAATGCTATGGAATTCTGGATTTTGCTATTTAGCCTTCTCTGTCAGAGAGCCCTGATGCCATAACAAACTACAAATCCCACGCTTCCATAGGATGGAACCATAGCAATTAAAGTGGTGTCAAACTGCATTAATTCTGCAGTATAGCAAAAGCCTTAGAAAGAAATAGTGGAGAATAAATGGGACTAATATCAAATTGTTGCAGTGTGGATTCTTCCGATTTGAGATGGGGGTGGTGGTGGTGGTTCTCATAGAATCATAGAGTTGGAAGAGACCACAAGGGCCATCCAGTCTAAACTTCCCCAGCTCCCTAAGTCATTCCTCATACAGCATGGTTTCCAGACCCTTCACCATTTTAGTCGCCCTCCTCTGGATATGCTCCAGTTTTTCAACATCCTTTTTGAATTGTGGTGCCCAGAACTGGACACAGTATTCCAGATAGGGCCTGACCAAAGCAGAATACAGTGGCACTATAACTTCCCTTGATCTAGATACTATACTTCTATTAATGCAGCCTAGAATTGTATTGGTCTTTTTAGCTGCAGCATCACACTGTTGATTCATGTTCAATTTGTGGTCTACTAGGACTCCTAGATCCCTTTCACATGTAATCTTGGTAAGCCAGGTATATCTTATATCTATGCATTTCATTTTTTGCCCTAAGTGCAGTACCTTACATTTCTCTGTGTTGAAATTTATTTTGTTAGCTTTGGCCCAGCTTTCTAATCTATTAAGGTCATTTTGAATTTTCATCCTGTCTTCTGGGGTATTAGCTATTCTTCCTAATTTGGTGTCATCTGCAAATTTGGGAAGTATGCCCCCTATTCCTTCATCCAAATCACTGATAAAGATGTTGAATAGCACTGGGTCCAAAATAGAACCCTGTGGCACCCCACTGGTCACTTCTCTCCAGGATGAAGAGGAGCCATTGCTGAGCACCCTCTGGGTTCAGTCAGTCTACCAGTTACTAATTACTAATCCACATAACAGTTGTATTGTCTAGCCCACATTTTATCTTGTTTGCAAGAATATCATGGGGGACCTTGTCAAAGGCCTTACTGAAATCAAGATATGCTATGTCTACTGTATTCCCTTCATCTAGCAAGCTGGTAATTTAATCAAAAAAAGAGATCAGATTAGTCTGGCATGACTTCTTTTTGAGAAACTCATGTTGACTTTTAGTGATTATGGCATTCCCTTCTAAAAGTTCACAGACTCTCTGTTTAATTAACTGTTCTAGAATCTTTCCCGGTATTGATGTCAGACTGACTGGGCGATAGTTGTTGGGATCCTCTTTTTTCCCCCTTTTGAAGATGGGGACAATGTTTGCCCTCCTCCAGTCTGCTGGGACTTCTCCTGTTCTCCAGGAGTTCTCAAAGATTATTGCCAGTGGCTCCGATATTACATTTGCCAGTTCTTTTAATATCCTTGGATGTAGTTCATCTGGTTCTGGAGACCTAAATTAATTTAGATTAACCAGGTATTCCTCTTCTTCCTCCTTACTTATTTTGTGCTGCATTTCCCCTGTTGTGTCCTCTGCTCCATTTTCCTCAGGTTGAGCACCCTTTTCCTTTTGAGAGAAGACTGAGGCAAAGAAAGTGTTGAGTAGTTCTGCCTTTTCTCTGTCTCCTGTTAGAATTTCTCCATCTTCTCTGCGCAGTGGCCCTACCATTTCCTTCTTCTTTCTTTTGCTATGGACATACCCAAAAAAGGCCTTTTTATTGTCCTTAACCCTTCTAGCAAGCTTAACCCCTCTAGCAAAAAACTGACTTGGAAGCCTCCACTCCGTATGGCTGCTCAGAAACTGCTTTCCTTCTCCCTTCCTGGCAGAAACTGACCTGGAAAGCCTCCTTCTCCTTCTCCTTCCTGGCAGAAACACCAGCTATCTTTAAATATTTGAAGGGTAAACATATAGAAGATGGAGGGAGCTTGTGAGCTTCCAGCTCCAGAGGTCAGCATCTGAACCAATGGATTCAAATGACAAGAGAGGAGATTCCAAATAAGGACTGGGAAGAAGTTCCTGATAGCAAGAGCTGTCTGACCATGGAATAGCCTACTTATGCCCTGCCTCCATGACCTAGATGTAGACTCTAACACAGACAGTGAGTACTCAGACAGAAGAGACAGAGCAACAGGGAGACATGCCACTTCCTGAGACAGAGGGTGAGACTCTCCAGCAGCCACAACCTTCTGTTGTGGATACAGACACAGACCTGGTAGTACTGATCCCTGCAGATTGTCATCAAGAGAAGGCAGGGTGGAGATGCTCCAAGCATTTATACAGGGGTAGGCAACCTTTCCCCTTTAAGGGCCGAGGGACTTCAGTTCCCAGAAGCCTCAGCCAGATCAGCAAGTGCCAGATCCTCCTTCATTAGAGGTTTCTAGACAAAGTGTAAATGGGTACTTCCTAGGGGTACTTTATCTGTGGGTTCCTGCATGGAAGCAAGGTGAACTACATGATCCTTGAGGTCCCTTTCAACTCCATGATTCTGTGAATCTATGCATGAGAAAGACAAGAAACAAATCAACAAACATTTTCATTTATTCTTCTTATGTGCAGCATAAGATAGACTTGAAATAACACAAATAAGTAAAATAAGCTGGAATCACATATTCTTATTATCAACCATATGGGAGTTTTGTAGCAATTTTGTGACACATGACAGTAGTGAAACACTGAAATAGGTGGTTTTGATAATCACAACCGCTCTTCCATAAATAATGGCTCATAATGTAATAAAGTAATCTATTTATTATGGTAAGCTGCTTTTATTAGTTTAGGAAGGTTACTTTTTGGATTACAACTCCCAGTATCTCCAAGCCAACATGGCCAATCAACATATGACCAGTGATGATCCAAAACAGTAACTTTTACAAACTGGTTTTATGCATGCCTGGATTTATGCATGAGAACTAGTATTGTAGACTAGGTTCGCCTAAATCCAGCTCTTCAACCAATGAAACATATTGTATCTTATTAGGACACACAATTTCTTGAGATCCAGTAGGAAAGCAGCACCCATTTGGCCTCTCTTACAAGCTTATCACACTACTAAATAAAATGTCTCATCTCTCCTGGATTCAATTTTAATTTAGGCGGCATCCAGATATTATCACAGGGATACTGCTGCTGAATCTGCCACCTGCATCCAGCCCAGGTCCAGCCCTGGTCCCAGGAGTGCTCTGGTGACCATTTTTTTAAGTCAGAAAACACAGTTTTGAAAAGAGGTGTGCTGAGTGCCTCTGGGACCCAGGCTGGACCCAGGCTGGACCTGGGTGACAGATTCAGCAGCAAAATCCCTGTGATAGTATCTCATAATTTAGCATATCAATATATGCGTAATCTTTTGGAGAAGAAGGTACATGCATATTTCTATATACCATTTTTTAAAAATGCTCTGAGTGAGATTAAACAGCTGCCATAGCTTTGCTGTATTTCTACTGACCTCAAACCAAATGTAAAGCGATCTACATTTTAAAGAAAACCACATCAATCAATGCAGAGTATTGAGTTTAAGTGCTTTTTAGCCGAATTTGCAGAATTCTAAAATTATTGCAGGAAGCATTGCAGATTATTGCATAATTTATTGACTTATTTATCTCGCCTCCATCTCTTACACCCCCAAATAAAATGTCTCTTTCTAGAGGATACATGTTAAAAACGTAAACCTTAGCAGTTACATTACTATTAACTTTTGAAACTGTGTCATAAAATTGGGAAAGCTGTAATTAAGGGATACCTACTTTGAGCAAGTAAGATAACAATAGCATTGTTCACCCTAGCACTAAAAGGTGAATCCATTTGCACTCAGCTCCTGCTTCACCACCCCTTTCTTTTCAATAATATAGCCCATCAGAATGGCTTATGGCCCAGGAAACAGCCTTACAATGCAATCTATTGTCAGATGATGTTGCAACCACAACAGTATCTTTCTGGGTAGTCCTGGACATAGACTTTGTTCTCCATTCCATAGATATAATAAAGATGCATCTTCTGGGCATACCGGTAGTGGACTTCAGTGACAGGAATTAGCTCAACAGTCTGTCGCTATGGGAGAGGGGAAAAGGAGAGATCAATACAAAATGTCACGGATGAGGGAGGCTCTATGCTGCTGTTCTTTCCCACAGAGAAGGAACATGCTATCTGCCACCATTTTCTTGTAGCAGAGGCATATTTAGAAAGGGAAATAAATATGCCCTTTGCTGGAGGTATAGTTTTAGCATCCAGTTCTAGTTTATCTTTCTGGCAAACTAAGGCTGGAAGAACAGAGAAGGGTGTATGAAGGTAGGTGTAGAAAGAAAATGGAAAGGAATCCTGTACCTTTCATGGCTGAATAGAAGATGGAATTGAAGCAGATATTACTTCAGCAAGTGTTCCCTCTTCTGCACAACCATTAGTTACAGGCTCTGTCTCCAGTTTTCATTTTGGCAATCCTGGATGTCTGTGCATCTGTTTATTATATCTAATGGTGCATCACACCATTTGATTCTTTCACCTGGAGTCTAAAGAGGAACAAGCTGGCAACACAATATAATGTAAAGCTGTGGTCTTATGGGCAGAATAAAAATTTAAAATGACCTTAAGAGGTTAGAAAGCTGGGCCAGAAGTAACAAAATGAATTTCAGCAGGGAGAAATGTAAGGGACTACATTTAGCCATAAAAAATGAAATGCACAGATACAGGATGGGGGACACCTGGCTTAACAACTGTAGGTGTGAAAGTGATCTTGGAGTCCTTCTAGACCACAGGGTAAATATGATAGGGTTTTTTTTGGGGGGGGGGGTTAATCATAAAACCAATATGATAGTTTTCTAGCATAAAATCCCAACACTTCTTCTGAGGGCTATTTAGATTCAAACTTCATTTGTCCATTAAATGGATTAGGGATTCTTAGTTCAGAACTTTATGAAATTTGATTCCAGGTAGCCCCCTTAAGAGGCCCTGAAGGCCACACAAAAGCCAAAACATGTTGGAATTTTCTGCCAATAAATTACCATTCTTTGATCATCTTGAGACAAGTCTCTTCTTTTTTCTATATTCTATTTTGCAATGTGCAAGTATAGAATCCTTGTGCATTCCCCACTTCATCTTTATCACAAAGGGAGAAAAAACAAGTGGAATAAAGGCACATATGTGCACAGTATACTGCCATTGTTTTCACATGCAGCTGCAACTGCCCAAGGTTTGCTGCCAGCTGAGATTAAGAGGGTGGGGCGTTGGCAGTCACATGCATTCCAATCCTATGTGCATAGGCTGAATACTGACTGCATACCTCGGGGTCTGCCTGCAGACTGTCTAATTATGTCTGTTTCTGAATGATTTCTGAGCAGGCACACCCAAAACGGCCTTGTCTTCTGGTCTGAATGACATGCAATATAACTGAGCAGAAGACGGGACCTTGCTTTGCTGCAGGTATTGAGCATACAATGGTGGGGGTGGCAAGGAATGCTCTGGGGGCTCTGCCTTCCTTGCATCATCAAACTGGATTTGACTCATCCACATCCTGACTTGCTCCTGAACATCCTGACTTGCTCCTGATTCACCTGGATGAGAATGATCTAGGACTACAGGTGGTCAGGATAATCATCACCAACCTCCACAAAATTTCACACATCCTTCTGGACATCCTTCTGTAAAGAGAAGAAAATCCACTTTGGGAGTGCTCAACGGGAAGGCCCTCTTCCATGTCCTTCACAGTATATTGTTCCTACTGGTGAGAGACAAAGGAGGGCCCCTCCAACTGATCCCAATCCTCTGGCAAAAGAGAATCATTTTGTCAAGCTTCAAGGTTCCAAGTCTAAGCTATCACTTTTTAAAATTCTAAAACTAATTGCAAGATTACCAGATTTTTGTCCAAGAAATCTGTGGCTATTACAGACCTGTGTTTGGAAGTGTAGCTCAACAAGCTGGCACTTAAACAATTTGTTGGAAATCCTTAGCCACCCACCACCACCACCACCACCACCATTTACCTACATATTCTATGGACAGAAAGAGTTCCTGCATCTCTACTTCAGCCATCAGAGAACAAAAAATATCATTAGGACTTTGCAAATCTAAAGAGGAATAGAATTGCTGTATATAGGAAGAGGGATTTGGCAGAAGTGAAAATAAAGTAAAAACGAAGAACCATGTGTAATTTTTAGAAATATTTTTGTATCAGATTTGGAAGGTGAAAGATTGGTTTTAGTTTGATCATGAGGGTGTTAATGTTTGTATTGGTCTGTATAGTATTGTTGGTATTGTATGATAATGTATTGTTTGTCTATACTGTATGGTATATGTGAATGATTTGTTTATGCACTAGGTGGGTGCATAGGCATAGGTATGTACGTTTTCTGTTAAAAAATCAAAATAAAATACCGGTAGTTTATAAAAGAGGAATAGAACTGAATTTCTCTCTCTCTCTCTCTCTCTCTCTCTCTCTCTCTCTCTCTCTCTCTCTTTTTTTTGAAGTATCCACCTCCAGTCCACACTGTTTGACACAGAATGAATTAAAGCCAAGATGATCAGAGTAAAAAAAAATTAATCTCTGTGTCCACTTGGATCCCATAACAACAGTTTTAAGCATTAGACATTATATCACTGATATATGCCATATTGCCATGATTAAAGGCTGAAGTGAAGGCTGAAGCATTATTCCACTGTACAGCATATTTGACTACATATGAGTCCAGTGCCCAGCATGCTAGATGAAGCTAATTAAGTTTTTTTCCAGCAGTTAAATAGTTTAGACTTTTCCAATCTAACACTGTCAGCTTGCATGACCTTGGGCTGAAGCTATCACTTTAGAATTAGCAACAGTATTTTAATTAACTTGAAAATAGGCTGCTTGCAGAAGAACTGAGTGGCATGTTCCTTTGATCTAGCAAGCTGAACTCATGTTGGGTACATGTCAGGGATTAGGTGAACACTGGACACAGGGGGGCTACAACTCTTGACAGAGAGCTGCTCCTCCAATGGGAATGGGAAATATTTTTTCTAAATTCTTCATTGTCAAAAAAAAACAGGCTGTCTCCACATGTTGAAACAGACTGCTGAGAGTTCATCCAAGATCATAGAATCATAGAGTTGGAAGAGACCACAAGGGCCATCCAGTCCAACCCCCTGCAAGATGAGAACAAGGAAATGGACTAAATCCAATTGCTAGCCCATTCAAGGGTAGGCCCACTGAATCAATGGAACTTGTGGATACAGCAATTTCCCATTTAGCAATGGATTCACTGGGTCTGCTCTAGATGGGATAGCAACTGGATTTAGGCCAGGGGTAGAAATTATGCATCCCTCCAGATGTTAGTGAACTCACGCTGTCTAACTATCCCTAAATGCTCTGTCAATCCACCCTTTCAACTGTTTTAAAATGTTTCGCTCTCTTCCTCCCACTTTCTCATTTTATTTATTGACACAAATTGAGTTCAAAGTGGAAAGGTTATTTGTACTCAGTTAACTCAGGGGATGGCGAGACAGGAGGACCAAAATATTGATCTTTCCAGTAGGGTCAAGCAAAAGTAAACTGTTGCAACATCTCCTAGCTTTGTGTTCGTCATCATTAATATCTTTTGCCGTCTGGACTCTGATGTTGCTTGGCTACACGTGCCCTGGTTTTTATCTGTGAAAAGCTGTAGGATATGTGAATTCAAGCTCACAGTACAGATAATGTAGCCAGAACAGACAATGGTAAGGAACTGTGGGCAGATGAAGTTGAAGACTAGAGGGTTATAAAATGCTCCCTAGTTTCTGCCAATGAGCACTTCCCCTCCCCCACAGAGGATCCCACAATTTGAACAAAATGTCACTGTGCAAAATGAATGCCTTTTGCTTTTGTGAAGCAAAGCACACATCAAGCACAGGAAGATTAGCTGACTGATCATAATGTTACAGACAACCCATCAGATGCTTCTAATGGATAAAAATCCATGCAGGAGCAGCTATTGTAGTTTAGCTGCCCAATTGTATGAAAATTGTTCTTGCAAGTGAGAAACTCACTTAAAACCAACAGCAAATGCATTGGTTCTCTTGCAGGTGAATGGGGGGGGCACCCTGGAATGTCCTGTTTTAGCATCCAGGAACATAAAAGGTGAGGATATGATGCTGTACGACAAGTTCCATTTATACATATACACATGAGAAAATTTATTCAGGGTATCCTTTCTTGTCAGGAACGGAGCTTGAGAATAACTAGTTACACATTACTAATTAGTTGTAATGCATTCCTTTCCCCCAATAATAAAGGAATAACTACATTTCATTTTTTATTTTAACTTAATAAGGGATATTTTACTCCCATTATGGTATAAATGTAAGCCTTTAGTTGTCTTCATAGTTACAGGGTTGAGACCTCCCTAAATGACAAAGAAGGTAAATCATAAATGCTGGCTCTGCTGTAGATGCTGAAGCAGCAATCATGTGGATAATACAGAGTGGGTATGCATGTTTTCAACTATAAAGCATGTGTTCTGGCATTCAAGTTTTGTTTTTTGTTTTTAAAAAGTAATAAAGTTAACTATTTCAGTTGCTTCAAAAAACCTGGGGAAAGTATAGCTATAACAGCTAACTAGCTTGTTTTGGGGCCTCAGAAGTGTAATTATTTCTAAAGTAAATTTATGAGTTCTGGCTGGGGATGACAGAATTTTTCTCCCCTGTCCTATCAACCTTGGTGAATAAAATAAACTCAGTGTTTCAATCATCTTGGTACCTCCTCCCTGTCCCCAAAGATTCATTTCCTCACCTTGGGCAACTATTCTGTCATTTTACCACCACAATCAAATACTTGGAGGGCTTTGGAGGGCTAAAATCCATTTGTTAGTTCCAACTATAAGAGGTCCAATGGAACATATATGTTCTTGTTGTGTACCTTCAGTTGTTTCCAACTTATTATGAACCTAAGGTGGACTTATCATATGGTTTTCTTGAAAAGATTTGTTCAAAGGGAGTTTGCCATTGTCTGAGAGAGCCTGACTTTTCCAAGATCAAGTGGGTTTCCAAAGCTGAGTGGGGATTTGAAACCTGATCTCCAGGGTCCTAGGCTGCATCTGCACTGCAGGAATAATCTGGTTTGACACCATTTTAACTGCCATGGCTCAATGCTATGGAATTATGTGAATTGTAGTTTGTTGTGGCACCAGAGTGGAATTCCAGAATTCAGAATTCCACAGCATTGTGCCATGGCAGTTAAAGGGATGTCAAACCAGATTATTCCTGCAGTGCTGATGGGGCCCTAGACCAACACACAAACTACTATACAATGTTGGCTCTCAGAACCTATATATCAGTTACCTTATCAAATTCTTATTGATGCAGTGGGACCACGCTGCTTTAGACTAACATTTCCACTTAAACGTAAGCATTCAACAGCAACACCCAAGACTAGCAACATATATTCCTACTTCTGAGTGACCATGCAAAGATGAGATGCAGTGAGAGATGCAGTAACCATGCAAAGTGTGAGATGCAGAACTCGAGGAGGAGAATCAGAAATAGAAGGTACATAGTGTTGCTATGTTTTCAAAACAGTAAAATTCATGAAATAGATTGACAACCAGGAAGTAGCTATTAGCAAGTTTGTGTTCTACCTAAATACCAAATGAATACCAAACCTCCAAATGCAGGACTTTGGGACATTTTGTTCAGTATAAATGGAAAAACTTTCTAACCCTCAGATAGGGGATATCCCTTATTATAAGGGACACCTAGCAACCCTAAAGCTACTGGAAGTGTTATAGGTATTATAGTTGCAATAGTCCAGTTCTGTACTGTAACTTTACTATGTTTTGATTTTGTACTTTACTATGGGGCAACTTGAGGTTATTTTTCTCAGTTTACCAATAATTTCATTTGCTAGAATTTTGTCAGTCTAGAATTAACATTAAAATATCTGGGTGGAGGGATGGTACACCTTTTAGCTTCTCTATGGCAAAGTTACATTTGCAGTTATAACATTATCAAAATAACATGGTGCCCTGATGGCACAGTGGTTAAATGCCTGTACTGGAGCCACTCACTCACAAACCACAAAGTTGCGAGTTCAATACCAGCCAAGTCTCAGGCTCAACTCAGGCTTGCATCCTTCCAAAGTCGCTAAAATGAGTACCCAGCTTGTTGTGGGGCAATCAGCTTACAGTTGTAAACCACTTAGAGACTGCATAGCACAGTATGAAGGGGTATATAAATGAAGCTGCTATTGCTATTGTTAATAACATCTATTTATTCCTGTCTTACCCTATGAGACTACAAAACCCTACTCTTCTTGTCCAAATTAGACCTGCACTGTCCACAGTCTGACAAACTGATGATGCATCTTTTCATGATGACTACAATATTTGTGTCTAAAACCCTGCATTTTTGCTGCCCTTTATCATAGGGTTATTGCAAGATTTACTAGGAAGTAGATGTCAGGTTCTTGAAGATATAACAAGCATTGCTGTGGCAGTTAATATAAGCCCTGATATATAGAGTACTGAATGTATTTTAGCGACAACAGAATGTCAGAAACAACATATCTATTTGCCAAGTGAAATTTAAAAAAAACAAGCATTGAGTCAAAATATTTGACTATCTAATTCTTTTAACACAAAGCCTTTATGGGGTATGCAGAAGTGAATCAGCTGCATGAAAAATACATTGACATTCTGCCACCTGGTGCCAAAAGGAAGATGTTGCAGTATGTTCTTATAACATGTGCCTTCAATTCATGGGGTGACCCCATGAATTTCATAAGATTTTCTTAGGCAATCAATACTCAGAGGTGGTTTGGCAGTTCCTTCCTCTGAAATAGATTTGTGTGTGTGCGTGTGCGTGCATGAAATATATGATGGTTTTACTGTGTCATGTGTTTATGTGTTTAACCTATGTGTTTAAATGATTTCATGTCTTTTAATCTATGTTGTATCCCACCTCAAGCCCTGGGTAGGGGATGGTAAGATATCATCATCATCATCATCATCATCATCATCATCGCCTCCAGCACCTGGTATTCATTGGCAGTCTCCCATCCAAGTACTAAGCAGGACTGACCCTTATTAGCTTCCAAGATCAGATAGAATTTGGTGCCTTTAGGGCAGCGGTAGGCAACCTTTCCCCTTTAAGTGCTGAGGGACTTCAGCTCCCAGAAGCCTCAGCCATGTTGGCCAATAGCTCCTGGGATTCTGGGAGCTGAAGTCCCTCGGCCCTTAAAGGGGAAAGGTTGCCTACCCCTGCTTTAGGGTATTTAGGCCCTTGTTCTTACAATACAATCTACTTTTATATTTTTCCACACACCAATCCTTTTTTACGAGAAGCCTCTATCAGCAACACTAAAAGATCTATGGATGCCTCCAGATGGAGCAAATTTATCAAAAGATTGCAGGTTTTGTTGCTGTCGTTCATGGGGTGTTTTGGGGTTTTTTTTAATCCAATGTTTCTGTTTTCCCAGATTATTTTCTGGCAATTCCAGGCATCAACTACAAGATTTTGTTCCATGGAACCAATTGCCTAGAGACAAGCTGGGATCTAAGGAGATCTTCAAAAAGAGTCTGGACAGCTACCTGCTGGGAGTGCTCCAGCTGGAGATTTTGCATTAAGCAGAGGATGGGACTCAATGGCCCATAGGGCCCCTTACAGTTCTGTGATTCTATAATTCCCACACAAATGGGCTTCTTTTTAGTTCCAAGACATTTTGAGGGGGGGGAGTCTTCTTCACTTCACTATAAGAGTTAATATTGCCTCCATTCAATGACACTTTTGCATTATAGGACAACAATTTTTTAAAAAAAACAAATGAGAGAGAAAAATATCCTTTCAAACCTGAGAACAACCTCAGCAAACCATGCCTAGGTTTTGTTCTGTGGTTTTGTGTGTGAGAGAGAGTGATAATCAGAGGAAGAGGATGAAGAAGACGAAGAGTGGGACAGTATGGCAAACATCCTACATACTTTTAGTGCAGTATAACTGTACACCAAATCCCTAATTGTTTAACAGGTGCCAAGACCTTGAACTCATATGTTTGCTTCCTACTCATCAAGTAAAAAGTGAGAAAGGCTTGTAACAAAATAACTAACATTTTGCTGCTCTTTCCAAATCCTCCAGCTAAGCCAGTCCCATCACATTGCTAAATGGTAGGGACAGCAATATTCCTGTTAGAAAATAAACTCAGAGAAAAGGGTCCCCTTGTCCCAGTTCTTCTTCCCTTTATTAATCCAGCTGCTTTGTTTGGGTTTCAGTGTCTCTACAGATATCCAAAGCTTTCTTACCCAGAATAAATCTCCCTGGGACCCATCCCATCCCAGGGTTAGGTTGCTTCCATGTCAGGGGGGCAGTGAATCTACTATAGCTTTCACTCTGAACTTTAAAAGATCTACCCCTGAAATAAGTTCAGAAAGTTCAGATGAAAACTCAGAGTGGATTCACCACCCCACTAACATGGAAGCCTCCAGCTCTCATTTCTACCAGTTTCCCCCAAATTCCTTTCTTTCATATTCCATCATGGTTTCATAAGTCCTAGTATTCATTATAGTTAAAGTGCTTTCAGCAATACATTCAATAAATACCAGTCTGATATACCTGCTGTAGAATGCGAGATGTGCCAGAGAATATGGCATTATGTTCTGCAATAGCTTTTTGTGAGGCCAGTGAGATTTGAGCATATGGAAAGTCAACAAGGGGATACACCTGAAATTTTAAAAAAGAAGAACTTGAAAGGCAATTAACTCTGGTTCACAGTCATTTCCATCCTTCCCCCCCCCCCCTTCACCATTCCAGTCATGCCCATGCATCTATCCACCCCTGGTTTTATTAACACACTTTGCACAAGAGTTAAAGTAATGGTTATTTTCCTTAATCTGCCAAGGCATTGTGCATAATGCATTGTCCAGCAAGACAGAATCAAAACTAGCATGCCATTATCACAATCACTTTCCCATTCTAAGCCTATCAATTGCTTTTATCAGTTCTAGGAGTTTTGTTTTTTGTGGGGGGGTTCCAAGTACAAAAGTTATGAGAGAAGCAGATCTGGGGCTGCAAAACCAAAGTGAGTCTGTATATTCTGACTTCTTATAATGCACATAATGTGAGTCAAAATCACATGAACATGGTGGTTGCATAACTGCTGGACATGGTGCATTTTTTTTATATAATTCAGATTGTTAACACCACACTACATCAGCAATTCCCAGAACCCAGGCAGAAAATCATAATAAATGAGCACATAAAACTTGACTCTTATGTGACAGAACTTGTCATAGGAAATTTATTTGTTCCTATAGAGAGGCAATATGTGCAGCGAAGAAATCTTTCTTCTCTACACGTATTGCGTCTGCAGAGTCCCGTCCAGCAGAGCTGTTTAGGGTGGTGAGGGAGCTGACGCAGGTTCCACCTGTGAGGAACCCATTGCTTAACCCGACAATGGCCTGCTGTGACGTGTTTAACAACTTCTTTGCAGATAAAATCTCTCAAATAAGAGCCGACTTAGAAGCAGGTGGACAAGCTCCTTGGTAGAGTGAGGAAGACAACTTGCCCTCTTGACCCTTGCCTTTCATGGCTGGCCGTCCAGGGGGGAGATGTCTTGAGGATGTTCCTGAGGGACATCATCAATGCATCTCTTGGGGAAGATCATGCCTTCTTTGAAGGAAGCGGTGCTTAGGCCGCTTCTGAAAAAATCTTCCCTTGACGCACTTTAACTGCCATGGCAACATCCTGTGGAATTCTGGGATTTATAGTTTAGTGAGGCCCAAGAACTCTCTGACTAACAATTCTAAAAGCCTCTCCCTAAACAGCAGATCACAGAACTCCATAGGATGATTCCATGGCTGTTAAGATGGAATATAAAACTATAATAGTGTAGTGTGATGATCTCAACAGCATTTGCAAGCATAAAGTATGGTAGCTGGGTCCAATCTACAGTTCCAATCTCTGAAAGTAGTTTGGAATCTCATGGGATGTCTGAGTACATGTTCATTAAGACAGCAGAAAAGAAGAAGGCTGTATGGGGTAATAAACCAATTATAGTCTTAAGCAACTAAACTGCTTCTAACATTCTCCTACTAAATATTTTATTAGTAAAGGGAAAGAAATAGGGTAAGGACTTGGAAGTATCATGTAGAAGATAACACAAATCCTGCCCTCAAGGGATGTAAAGTACTCACCAGAGTGTTTTCATCTTTAAATATGTTCTCTCCCATGGCTTTATTGAGCAGTTCTCTTGGAAAGTTCAACTCATGTTCAGAAATGAATTCATATACATTGTTTTTCCTGTAAAGTGAGAGAAGTCCAGAACACAGTATCAGAGCATTTATCAAAGTGTAAATGAGGTTACAGACCTTTCTATGAGCCCTTTCACACTACACAATTATAGCACTATGAGTGCATCTACAATGTAGAAATAATGCACTTTGATGCCACTTTAAGTGCTGTAGCTGCATCTAATGGAATCCTGGGATTTGTAGTTTTATATGGCCTCTAACCTTCTATGGACCTTATTACACAGGGCCAAATCCTGACAGAAGCCAAAAGGAATCCCGACCTAATACGTATTATTTTTCCGTGTTTACACATGATGTCTCACAGAACCCTGACAGAACCCTGACACAATGCAGCATGATCCGAGTTCTTTTGAATTTTGGTTTCTTCAGGAAGTACAATTGCACGACGGGATTAATATCGCTTTTGCCGTAAGTATGGTCACCCAATACGTATCGCCAAATACATATTGGGGAGCATTTCCCCATAGCGCCACCTCTCCAAAGGTACCTCCTCGGAGCCCCGCGCCGAGGCAGGGCCGGCGCTCCAAGGAGGACCCCCTTGGAGTGCCGATCCGATGCAGGGCCGGTGCTTCAAGGAGGACCCCCTTGGAGAGCCGGCCCTGCGTCGGATCGGCGCTCCAAGGAGATCCTCCTTGGAGCGCCGGCCCTGCGTCGGTTCGACGCTCCGAGGGGGCCCCCTTTGGAGCGCCGGCCCTGCGTCGGAGCTGTCACTCGCCATGGCTGTCACCCTTTCCCAGGTCCGCATGGCCGGCGCTCCGAGGAGGACCTCCCACCACAGCATTCACCGAGGAGGTCCTCCTTGGAGCGCCAGCTGTGCAGAGGGCCGGCTGCACCGAGGACAACCTGGGAAAGGGTGACAGCCGCGGCAAGTGAGTGACAGCCGCGGCGAGCATAGTGCGCATGTGCAAAAACATCATTGCTTGTTCATGTAAGGGATTTCCTCGCTAGTGTGTGCACAGCAGAAACATATTTCCTTAAATGCGCAATGATGCTAATTGCGTGTGATAACCATTTGCGTAATGACGGTTTCTTTGTGGTTTCTTTTCGGGTTTTGTCATTTCAGGATTATTATCGCTTTGTGGGCCATGTGTGATAAGGTCCTATGTCAAAGAGCTTCACAAAACTACAAATCCCAGGATTTTGTAGAATGATGCCATGGCAGTTAAAATGGTGTCAAACTGCATTATTTCTACAGTGTAGATGCATTCAGGGATTCTGCTTTAATTGCTGTGGATAGTAATGAAGTGCTTTCTTTGGGATGACCATGAACCTTACACTCTATATTCTACCATCTATAGGTTTTAACTGGTTATATGTCCCTCTATAATGATATGTAAACATTTCAGTTATATATGCACAGGGTGAGGAATTGCCAGCTAAAATTCACCTGGTCTGTAACACATCCTTGCTCTAGGAAGATGCCTACCAGTTGCTTGCTGTAGAGAAACATCTTGCCAGTCTTCCTAAACACTAGTTAGGAATCATTGAAGCTTGTTTTTGACTATGTTCAGCTTATCTCATGTTTACTCCAATTCCAATTAGCCAAGTTTGTTGTCAGAAAAATTATTTCTTTCTTGAACAATGAATTAATTATAATTTCCATCTGGTCCAATATCTTGCTATATAGAGGAGTGAAAATATTCTCCATTCTTACTGCTGATGAAGAGGATCTTTGTTATTGCTATGCTAGGAAAACATAATTTTAGTGTTCAATTTTGCCAGAAAAAAATCTATGCATGTTTGCTTAGAGGTCAGTCCAACAATATTAAAAGGAGCTTATTCACTAGTATTATTACCTAGTATTACCAGTATTACCTAAAAGGCATATGAAAATGGACATCCCTCATAAGAATCTCTCTATTTTCAGAACGGTAGGAATTTAATGTGGTAGGAGAATGTGCAACTTTATAATCTTTTCTATATTTATTAAGTAAAACAATTTGTCTATGCAGTTATCTTCCAGCAGAGGTCCATTATAACCCTAGACATTTATAGTCTAGACATATTTATTTCATAGACATTTCAGAGTCTAGCCTTCTGTATCTTATAAGGCTGAATCTCCCTTATCTGGAATTCTGAAGTCCAAAATATTCAAAAATCCAAAATCATCCACATGGATGGCTTTGACACCTTTGCTTTCTGATGGTTCAATGTATACAAAATTTGTTTCATCCACAAAATTATTACAAATTACTTTCAGCCTAGGCATATAAGGTGTAAACAAAATATAAATGAATTTCATGTTTAGATTTGGGTCCCATCTCCAAGATATCTCATTATGTATATGCAAATATTCCAAAATCTGAAAAACTCCAAGATCCAAAATAATTATGGTCCTAAGTATTTCAGATCAGGGGGACTCAACCTGTATTGGCCTCATTACATAGCCTATGCATCTTATTTTTTTAGACATTATATGGAAGAGGCGACTAACGTATATTATGTCTTATAAGGAGCACATCTCGAACTTATAAGGCACATGTAACAGTTTGAACATGGCACTTGTAGTATATTGCAGTGGTATGGAATTGAATCCTGGTCTCCAGAGTCATAGTCCAACCACTACATTTCCATACACTGCATTAATTAAGCGTAGCTATTGTTACAGGAAAATACTGTTAACTCTATCTGTTCTACTGTCATTTTATGCTATTGTAATTAACATGTTCTCACTCAATGGGGAATTAATTGGTAAGCAGCTTCTTTTGGCATAGTCTATGCAGACCAGGCCCCAACAGCAGCAATGAATCGGTTTATACAGAGTTTGCAAACAGACCGTTTACATTCTCTTGTCTGGTTATGAATGAGTTTAACTGTTTCTCATTCCAACTCTGTTTTAAAAGCACACCTAGTTTGATTTGGCTTCTTACCTAGGGTTGCTTATATGGTTGCCCACACTGCCATATGTATGGGGTCCCATTTCTCTTTTCTGGAAGATGACACCCATCGTGGCTATCTCACATGATCCGGCACCTGTTTGTTACATTCCTAGTGAAGCTTCATTATCTCATCATTTTGATTTAGCTGGCTAAGTGCCAAGGAACAGATTTCATGTTTTACAATGATATTTCCCTGTTATACAGACAGAATGTTTTATATTTATGATTTTTCACATATTTTACTTCTTACTTTCCCATGCAGGTTCTGAGCTGGAATACTTAATAACAGAATTTGTATCAGAGTAGAAAGGATGTTTTTGCCCTAAAATAAACACATGTGGGTTCTTGGGTATGACAGAACAAAGTTTAGGATCCTATTTGTGACATATACCTGTGCAACCCTTGCCAGTGCATGTACTTTAATTGAAGTTACAGATGAAAGACGGAGGTATGTGTTACCTCCTTGCACAATGCATTTCCCAGCACAACTATGTCTTGGTAGTGCCAGAGTGCACCCCTATAGCTAATTTGTGGGAAAGGGGACAGGCAAGGACATAAGCATCATCTGGGTGCAGTTGGGTAGCAAGAGGAAAGGGAAATTGTTGCCCTCCCAATCCTCCCATGTAATGCACACAATGGTGATGGCTCTTCCTGTTCTCCAGCTGCCCAAATGCAATCAAGAGAGTCCAGGGACCTCCCTGTCTCCTCATCCACTATGGGTCTTTACAGACTGCCAGAAATAATGCAGCTTGAGGCCACTTTAACTGTCCTGGTTCAGTGCTAAGGAATCATGGGAATTGTATTTTTTTTTTTTATGGAACATTGAGCCTTCACTGTCAGAGAGCTCTGGTGCCACAATAAACTACAGTTCCCATGATTCCTTAGCACTGAACCAAGACAGTTAAAGTGGCCTCAAGCTGCATTATTCCTGGCAGTCTGGAAAGGCCCTAAATCTGATAGCTGGGTGTTTATTCTCTGTTCTGCTCTTTTTTAAAAAATGCCTCACAATGTATTATGCTCCACTGTCCAACTAACAATAAGCTAATACCTTTTATTTCGTTTCCTTTCAATTCCCTTTCCATTTACACTTTTAGAAATGAAACACACTAAGGTGGCTCTCTTTTTAAAAAGTGTTTCCAGATGCAGCTGTTGTTCAAAAATGAGCCTTGGCAATTGATCCCTTTCACCATCATACCCCATGCCCCACAAACTATGTTTTACTTTTTAGGCTGTGATACAGAGTATGGGAATTTTCAATGGTGTCTCCATGGTTTATGGATGTATTCATATATTCATTGGCATATTTACACTTGGTTAAAAATCATTCCTACACCATCCAATTTGTCAACACCCAGTACAGTGAGTCTACTCCTTTGAACTGTGTCATTTCATGTGAAGTCCTTTAGCATCCCTAGCCATTGGGGATGAACCCCCTGCATGGCAGTATAATACTGTGGCATAACTTTACATTCTGCTATACATCTTGATTCTACATTAAAAAAAAAAGAGTGATACAACATACCAAGTTATTATCAGCTGGATGAAGTGCAGCAACTTTTTCTCTCCTTGGCAGGTGGTACATGTCTTATATCCTCTTCCAGAACAAGTGCTGCACCTTTTAGATGTAAAATTAAAATCTTCATTTATTGATTTGTTCTAAAGGCAATTGACATCATTCTAAGTGGGAAGATTAGGGGGTGGGATCTGGAAAGCTAACAAAGCATAAGATTCATTTTCTAAGCACATATATATTGTTGCAGCTTGAATCACTGCTGAATTCATCTAGATTTTTGGTGAAATGTCCAAGAAATTTTTAATGAAATAAGAAGAATTTAAATAAGAACTGAGGTGAATAACATGTAGGACAGTGCTACCAAAAGTGGTGGCCCCTGGACCAATATTGGCCCATAAGTAATTGGTTGCCAGTCCACAGCAAATTTGCAGGAAAGAAAGCCAACGGGCACCAACATGGTTCCAGTTCCTAGAACATGGGGGGGGGGGGGAATGCCAACCTGCCACATCAGATAGTCTGAGAAGCTCTGATGTAGGATATTTCTGTTTGAGTCTCCAATGTTGTTGGGGGTTTTTTAAATAAAAAGTGGTATGGAGTCCATTTTAAAAAGCTGTAAAGCAAAGAGAGTTAACTCTTTTCCTTGGATGCCATCTCTCTGGTCCAGATTGAAACTGAAATTTATATTTGGCTTACTTGGGAAAACATGCTGATTTCTCTCCCCTATCATCTCAACTCAAGTGAATTTAGAGTCTTATGTGAAAAATAAAAATAAGAAAACTGCAGGATATCTTATCATGGATCTTTTCATCTGGTTTTCCCTTCTGAGTAGCTACAATATTTCCATATATATCTCCTACCACAATTAGTTCTTAGTTGAATTGTACAGTGGGTGCAATGAAGATCATCCATACACTCAGTCTGAAATATTGTTGATGCAATATCCTAGCAGATGCCCTTTTAAAGGTGTTGCACAGCAGTGATGAGAGAAGGCAAACCAACTCATTCTATTCCGAGCAAATTATTTCTCCACTGCATTCGTTTTTTCACAGCCACTGAATTCACAGTATTTTTCCTCCTATTGCCACCTTCTATGCTGGTATTGTTACACAACTGCACCAACAGGATTTCAGCCTCTATTTTAATACAATGGGTCCTTGGTATCCATTGGGGTTTGGTTCCAGTACCCTTCCCATGGATACCAAAATCAGTGTCTGCTCAAATCCAATTATATACAGTAGCATAGTAAAATGGTGCCTATTATATAAAATGGGAAAATCAAGGTTTGCTTTTTGGAATCTCTTTTAAAAATGTTTTCAATCCATAGATGATTGAATCAGTGGATGCTGAATCCAAGGACACAGAGGGCTGATTGTAAATAATTTCAATCTGTCTCGGTTACCCATTATTGTTTATTGTCATCCAATTTGCTTCAACTGATGGTGATCCTATGGATGAGAAACATCATTATTAACTGACCTATTCAGTTCTTGCAAACTGAGCTTCCTTAATTGAGTTTATCCACCTGTAATGCAATCTTCACCTTTTGCCTTCAGCTTTATTACCAGGCATTGTAGTCTTTTCCAGTACTTTGTCTCATGATGTGTTCAATGTACAGCAGCCTCAGTTTAGTCATTTTGGCTTCTAGGGAAAGTTCTGGCCTGATTTGCTCTCAGACCCATTTATTTTGACAGTCCATGGTATCCTTACTATTCTTCTCCAGCACCACATGTTAGATGAGGTGAACTTCTTCCTTTCAGCTTTCTTCACTGTCCAGCTTTCAACCATACATAGAAATTAGAAATACAATAGCATGGACAGTCCTGACTTTGGTATTCAGTTATGTATCTTTACACTTGAAGATCTTGACTAGTTCCTTCGTAACCACCCTTCCAATCCCCAATCTTCTAATTTCTTGTGTAGACACTCCAATTTTGAATGAGAATCTTTAATCGAGACTAGTAATCCCAACTATACCAACCTATTATCCTTTAGAAGACAAGGAAATTTAATCAGAGAGAGAAAAAACTATCCAAAGACAACATGATAGAAAAGACAGAGGGTACTAGCAGTAATATTTTGATATATTTCTGTTCTGTATTGCCCTAGCTACCAAAAAAAAAAAAAAAAGGTCAGGAACTAAAGGAGTGAAAGTGTGTTTACAGCTTAATTAACTCTCTGACTCAGCTGAAGTGCATGATTCGTGACAGCACCACAGAGATCATTTGGAAAAAAGATGTCAGTGAAGGAAATTGAATGCACATCTGTACATAATGGCTATTTTCCCTACACAGCTATAGAAGGCTAGGTGACCCTTTCAAGAAATGTATAACTGTGCCTACAACAGATGTAGACAGCATATGTTTATTCTTGGCAAATCTGGGAGCATCAACATGACACAGATTAGCAGCAGTTAACTGCTGATTTATTAAAGCACTTTAAGACAACGCAAGCCCCAATGGATCCCCACTTTTAAATTATTGCTACAATTCTCCCATAATGCTATCTCTATTATTTTAAGCTTAATAGAGCCTAATAAAAGAGTTTACTACAATAGGGAGGTATCTAACATCACTTAAAGATAATTACAAAGCCAAATCATTAAGCAATTGGGCAGCCATTTTATAAGGTGCACATAACCTTGCATTGAAATGTCATATGAAAAGAACACTCTCTAGATACAAAAAATAGGAACATTAAAACTGAAGTCATTCCACTGGCATTGAGAAGAGTGTGATCACCTTCACATGTACCAGATGCTTGTTGACAGCTTCTTGTCATGCTCATTTGACTAACAGTGTCTAGAGATAAACCTCTAGAAGCAGTACTGTGCCATGGGGAAGAACTCAATGTTTACTTTTTAAACAAGGAAACTGTTGACAATTATGTTTCAATAAATGTGATTTTTGAAGCTCAGAACCCATTTATGTCTGAAATGTTAAGGGGAAATTTGTTAATTTGTTAAGTGTCAAATACAGTGAGCCCTTGTTATCCACTGGGGTTTGGTTCCAGGACCACCACCACCCACCACCCGTGGATAACAAAATCTGTGGATACTCAAGTGCCATTAAATATAATGGCATAGCAAAATCATGTCCCTTATATAAAATGGAAAATCAAGGTGTGCTATATGGAATTTATATTTTTAAAAATATTTTCAAACCATGGATGCATGAATCCATGAATAAAAATCTGTGGATAAGGAGGGCTGACTGTATTTTGTGTTGGGCTGGGTAAATGGTTGTGTTGTGATCAGGGCACAAAACGGCAAAGGCCCACAAAGAGGGATCTGGTGAAAAGAAATAAAACAAGTCTATATTTTCCCCGCCCACCCCCTATTTGCCTTCTTCATGCTCCTCAATATGGAAGGAGGATCTGTAATGCTCAATGAGGGCCATTAATTCACCTCTTCCTCCACTGGTTGTCCATACAGCCTGTAAGATACACTAAAGTGTTCCTGGCTATTATCTGAAAGGACAGGTATGTGCATGCTTTCCATACAACAAAGTAGCTATCTTGCTACTCCCAAGGAACAAGTGTTCAAGCCACAAAGGTTTGTGGAATGAGATGTCTGTACTGGTAGCCACTGGGAGAAGTGGACTTGCTGGATTCACATCTGGGAAGTGCCAAGAAGCCTCCCAATATAAACCATGTCTGGATGTGCTGAAGTGCATCTGATGGGAAAGGAGGGCACTGAGGGTCAGCCCAAAGCATATGTCTGCCTGAGGAAGATCAGCAAATGGTCTTCCCCCAACTCTCCTAAGTCAAGGTGCATGTTATACAAGCCAGCCAGCTTAATTTTGGATCATGAGACAGAAAATCCCACAGGCAGCTCTCCCCAGCTATAGTAGTACAAAAAATGGAAATATCATTTGCAACCCTTCCATGTCACCCCAAACACAACAATAAAAAGTAAACAATGAGCAATCTGCCACCTTATTTATGACTCCTCTCCCCTGCAAGTGAAATCTGCTATCTTTCCTTTCCAAATGACAGGACTGGCCTTGGTCTTACTCAAAATAAATGTTGATTTTAAAAAATCCAAATGTGGCCACTATACAGATACCCATGTGTAAGCCATTTGACATTTCTCAGCTTCCTCATATGATAAGTGGTGAGTATCAAGCCCATCTTCATCCAAGGCTCAGTCCCTTCTCAGTAACTTCTCTCAAGTCACTATGAATATGTTTCCAGGCTACTGGAAGATTTCTGGGGATGATCCTCCTTGACTGCTGATTGGATGATTTATGATCAGCCAATTATAGGCAGCATGAGTAACACCCATCTACCCTATATAACTAGTAGGAAGCATCTCCATTACCATAACAATGAAGCTAAATCTCTCACTTACATAGCCCTGACTATCAGCTAGTCTGTTTCTCTGCAAATGGAACAATCATGATAGAACTGGGGTAAAGAGCATTTAGTCCTCCAGATATTGATGAACTGCAGTTTCGATCAGCTCTAGTCAACATACCTGATAATAAAGGCTAATGGGAGCTATAACAGTCTAAAAAAATCTGGATAGTCTCTATTCCTGGTGTATAGAAAACCTCATAGAAGAGAATCATGAAATAACAGAGTTGGAAGAGACCACAAGGACTACCCAGTCTAACCCCCTCTTATTATTGTTAACTGCCTTTGCGTCAATCTCAACCCATGGCAACCCTATGGATGAAACATCTTAAGCCCCCGCCCCATCCTCCACTGCTCTGCCCAGTTTCTGCAATCTCATATTCATGGTCTCTTTAATAAAGTCCATCCATCTAGCATGTGGTCTTCCTCTCTTTCTACTTCCCTCCACCTTTCCTAACATTATTGTCTTTTCTGATGATTCATGCCTTTTCATGATGTGTCCAAGGTATGACTGTCTAAGGGCCTTTGCAGACCGGCCCAAAGGGCTGGCCTGGAGGTAGAGTTGGGGCAGGGCAGCCACACGCCAGCCGCCCCAACCCCATGCCAACGCCATCCTGATCCCATGCACTGTTATGCACAGCGTGCGGCAGCAGGATGCCTTCCTGGTGCAGCATTCTGACACACTGCACCAAAAAGGGCGATGAAGAGCCATGTTCTGGCTCTTAGGGCAGCCTTTTGCCACAATGGGAATACAATGGCTGTATGATTCTGACTTTCGTGCTGAGTTGTATGTCTTCGCATTTTAGGATCTTTTCTAGTTCTTTCATAGCCATCTTGTCCATTCTTAATCATTTTAATCTTCTTCTGATTTCCTGGCTGCAGTTCCCATTCTGATCAATGTTTGATCACAGATATGAGAACCTACCATGCAGGAATACACAATCAAAGCACTCCTGACAGATGGCCTTCCAACCTCTATTTAAAGATGTCCAAAGAAGGAGAACACACTCACAAGCAGCATATTCCACTGTCAAACAGCTCTTAACAGTGGAGGTTTTTCCAAATGTTTAAGTGGAATCTCTTTTCCTAGTCTCTAGAACAGTAGAAAACAAACCTGCTCCATCCTCAATATGACAGCCCTTTAAATATTCAAACATGGCTATCATGCTACCTCTTAACCTTCTCTTCTCCAGATTGAACAAATCCAGCTCCCTAAGCCACTCCTCATGGTTTCCAGACCTCCAAGTATACCTATGATACATTTAAAAAACACACACAGAGAGAGATAAATGTGTGCATGTCTTTCCTGTGGTATATGGGCTATAATTTGAGATGTATAAGAAATCAATAAATCTCTGTATAAACATATTCCCTTTGGTGCTGGTAGAGATAATCTCAATATTTTTCTAGTAAAGAAATATCCATCAAAAAGTTTACCTTTTACGACCAGTACCTGAACACATCTGGCACCTCTTCTGATGTTGCAGATATTTTGCTTTTGCTTTATGCCTGGCTCCACTGCATGTAACACACCTCATCTAAGGGATAAAAAAATAAAGAGGCCACCTTATTCACTTTGAGAAGCAAACATTTTTTTCAAACATTTTTTTAAAAAAATATTTCTGAGCATGCTGTTTCCCAATAGTAATAGGGTGCTATTGTTATAGATTACCATGTATACTCGACTATAAATTTATTTATAATTTTTATATTGTCATTGTTTAAATGCAATTGTTTTTAATTGAGTCTTATTTAATAGTTTTTTAAGGGGGGAGGAGGGAACTATATTGTTTTAGACTGTATGTATTTTATTGTTGTTCACCACCCTGATTGGTTCGCCATAGGGCGGTATACAAATAAAAATTATTATTATTATTATTATTATTATTATTATTATTATTAAGAATTTATGCCCCAGAATTGACTCCAAAATCCTGGGTTGACTTATATACGGGGCAATATGGTAATACTACTTTGAAAGCCTACCCTTCTTTTGTACTTCAAAACAGCTGCTGAGGCAGAAAGTGAGTGCTTTCCTCCCAGTCTGCCTTCCCTCTGTCTGGTTTGTGTGTCTTGACTTATGTGGGGTTGCTGCCAGACACCTCCTTCGTAGCTTTTGAAACAGCTGCTGGGGCAGGCAGAGAGAGCGCCCTCGACTTATCCACAGGGCATATCAAAATCCCCAATATTAGCCTCAAATTTGCTCTTGACTTATACATGCAGTTGACTTATAGTCGAGTATATACTGTGGTAAAGAAATCAGCCAAAGAAGATATCTGAGTTTGCATGTATAACTGGGAATGGTGGAGTTTTTGCTGTTGGGAATTGTTTGTTTTGGAGAAAAGTATACTGGAAAATGTCAGGTGGCGGAAGTGACATGAAGGCAGAGGCAGGATCACTCATTGCCCTGCCAGTGCACAACTGCTGACTGGCTAGCATCCATAGACAAGTAAAACTAGGGAGATTATTACACATGGCTTTTAAACTGCAATTACAGTTGGAAAATAGCGGCTCTGGGGTTTGTGTCTCTAAAGCGTTGTTAGGGCATCTTTTTTTTCATTTCATTCATCCATTAGTCCTCAAGTGTGAAATATCACTGCCATGGCAGTTCCATTATTGGCAGTCACATGGTGTCAGTGTCTTCTCTTCTCCTGTCCTCCAATCCTCTCACTATTCCCAAGCAAGCTGATAAAAATTTTCTATTTATTTTCTTTTCCTCAAATCACATTAGCATAACTCTGGAATTGCATTAAAAAGTAAAAATAAAATAAATAAAATAAATAAACTGAAAGGTACTCTGGGTGTGGGATAGGAAAGGGAGGCAGGGTTAAGGGGGAGTGCGAAAGAGAGTGCAATGGCAGAAACATCCGCATCTGTTGGGAATGGTTTAATTGTATATTCCTTCATGGCAGAGTTTAGACTGAATGGCCCTTGTGGTTTCTTCCAACTCTATGATTCTATGATTCTACATCTTGTTTACTATGTGAAGGGGTGTCTTTTTGTATATAGTTGGAGGCTTAATGGTGAGCCTCCAAGTATAAGGAAAAAGTACAATACAGACCCATCCCAGTGAGAAGGAAGACCTTAGTATCATAATATATTCGTCTGGGACATAAGTATCTGCTATCTCTCGGGGATGCTTTGATTTTGAGTGCCTGGATGGCAGGGAGTTGGACTGGATGGCCCTTGTGGTCTCTTTCAACTCTATTATTCTATGATTCTATGATTCTATCCTGTAGGTCAGGCTGGGCAACTGTCTTTGGCCTACAGTTCCTAGCATCCCTAACCAGCATGGTGAAAAGTGAGGGATTATAGGAACTACAGTGCAAAAACATCAGATTAGTCACAGTTACCCACATTTATTCCAGCCCCATTAGTCTTTCCAGGCACGTAGTTGATAGAAGACTTGTTGTTGAACCAGATGCCTGAGGAACTGTGGGCAATGTGTGGGTGTCGGGGGCCAATTCTCCTTACAGGCTGTATACCCCCAGTATGTCAAAATACATGTCTTTTTCACCAGAGTGTCTCTCAAAGTGGCCAATGGAAGAGACATTGTATCAATATTACTCCCCAGTTTTAGAGGAACTCTGATGAAATTAAAGGTAATTGAGGATGATGACAGGTTCTGTGGGGGTTTTCATGTATTTGGTAGGCTTTCTGTGTGATTTTCTGACACAAACTGTACCCAAACAGTACTTTTTTAAAACAAAAAATGGGGTGGGGTGGGGCCTGTCTCCAAAAGTTGAGTCCAGAGGCTGCATATGACCCATGACTCACACTTTCCCCACCCCTGCTATAGGGAAATTGTGAAATTCCTAAAAGCACATGTGGCTGACACAATCTAATCATGGAAAGAGGAGCTTCCCCAGTTTGTTTAATGCCATCAGGATTCCTCTTTAGATCTTGTGGACTGATTCAGGGGAGAAAAAGATCTGAGAGTGAAAGCCATCTAAAGACTGAATAGGCTTTGAAGAAGCTCTAAAAAACAAAAAACAAAAAAAAAAACCTACAACTCCAAGAGTCTTTCAGTCACCGTAGAAGTGACCATGATGGTTGGGAGACTCTGGAATTTCTAGTCAAGTAATGTTTCCGAGCTCTGGCATTGGTAGATCAAAATCAATATCTAGAAACTATAGGAAGCCAACTCTAAGTAGCAGACAATGACAAAGGACCTCTACAGATGGGGGCAGGGATGGGGAGGGGCAGCCACACGCTGGCTGCCTCAACCCCTCCCCAAAGACATCCTGGCGCCACACACCATTACAGATGGCGCACAGCATCAGGATGTCCTTCCAGCACAGCCTTTTGATGTGCTGCGCTGGAAGGGGTGCCAAAGAGCTGTGTGGCAGCTCTTAGGGTGCTCTTTTGCTGGCTCTGAAAGGAGTAGCATTTTGTCATTCTTTTCCGGGATGGCAAAAGGGAGAATTGGGGATGATGTGTCTGGCAGCCTCCACCCCGATCCTCCATTTCCCGGGGTGGCCCAGGGCCGCCTGTCTGCATCCCCCCTTCATCGAGTGGGAAAGTAAAAGAAAATTAAGGGCCTTTACAGACCTGCTTTTTGGGGCAGCACAGAGCCGCCTCTGGGAGCAGTGGATCGGGGCTGTGGCAACCACACACTGTGGCTCCAGTCATCCCTTTTGACACCCTAAAAAGAGCAGCAAAATGCCACTCCTTTTAGGGGTGGCAAAAGGCCACCCTAAGAGCCAGCGGCACAGCTCTTCCACACCCTTTTGGTGCAGTGTCTGTAGACACTGTGCCAGGAGGGCATCCTGATGCCACGCACCATGCAGACTGGAGCAAGCATCAGGACGGCATCGGGGTCCCACCCCAACTTCACCCCCAGGCTGGCCCTTTAGGCCAGTCTGCAAAGCCACTAAGTATCGTGTACTGTGTGATGGTCTAAAAACTTTATTTTCTTAAAAAGCCCAATGCACTTTGGTCTTGTCACCAATTGGCCTTTTTCAGGGGTTATTACCAGAAATTTCTGGAGTTGCAGTCTGCACTCTCAACAAAGTAGATACTCTGAGTATTAGAAGGAAGTATTAGAAGGAAGAGACCACAAGGGCCATCCAGACCAACTCTGCCATGCAAGAATATACAATTAAACCACTCCCGACAGATGATTATCCAGCCTCTGTTCAAAAAACCTCTAAAAAAGGAGACTCCATCACTCCGGAAAGCAGAACATTCCACTGTCAACTGCTCTTACCAACAAGAAGTTCTTCCTAATGTTTAGGTAGAATCTCTCTCTTTTTTTAGCTTGAATCCATTGCTCTGGGTCCTATTCTCTGAAGCATCAGAAAACAAGCTTGCTCCATCCTCAATATGATATATTCCCTTCAAATATTTAAACATGGTTGTCATGTCACCCCTTAACCTTCTCTTCTCCAGGCTAAACATACCCAGCTCCCTAAATCACTCCTCATACAGCATGTTTCCAGACTGTTCACCATTTTGGTCACCCTCCTCTAGACATTCTCCAGTTTGTCAACATCCTTCATGAACCAGAATTGGACACAGTATTCCAGGTGAGGTCTGACTAAATCAGAATAGAATTAAACTATTAATTCCCTCTATCTAGATGTCAGGGAGACTGGTTTTGGTTAGCCTCTTTCCTTTACAGCTTCTACATGTAGAACTCTTGATGACTTGTGGGGAGGATATGATCCCACAGCAATACTCTCTAATTTGACCCTGACTCCAATCCATGCATCAGTGAGAAGGAAATCTTAAATTTGGGGTAGGGAATATATGATCTTCCAACTATAATTGAATTGTCCATTCCATTAGCCCATAGGCAGTTCTGAGAAACTTCAGGACCTTTAATCCAAAAATAGTTGGAGGACCACACTTTCACCATCCCTGTCCTAAATAACAGTTTTCTATTCCTCACCCCCAAACTGCTTAACAAGATTGGTGAACAATGAATGTGTGATACCACTATCAGCATAAATGAGAGAAGGCACTGATCTGAGGAAGGCTTAGCTAATAGTAATACAGCTTGGGATCAAGCTGTCTGAAGGATGAGCATCTTCCTATGTGAGCATGCCTGATTTCTGATATCTTTGAGAGAAGCTTTTCTCTCAGTCCCTTCACATGGACATCTAGTGGAAACATGGGAGGCCTTCCCAGTGATTCTTCCCAGGCTTTGAACAACAACAAGAACACTCACTCTGCCTGCACCATGGCATCCACTACACTTATATCGACCATGTCCATGGCACTTGTGACATTCCTGAAATTAAAAAAAGGTACACATCTATAAATTCATTCCCAGTATTTTCAAAAACTGCATGTTATCTTCTGAAACAGAATAAACGTATGTTAATACCTTAATTAGGAAAGACTATGTAGCTCCTAATGATAGTCTTGCCCCAATGCATTGCTTAAAAAGGAAATTCATATGCAAAAAGACAACCAAAGACACAAATTTGCATAACATTTGAATGTGCTGATTTATATGCAGAAATGCAAATTTAGCAATTTAGCAATGAATGACATAATTTAGCAATTTAGCAATGAATGACATAATTTGAACAGAAATATAATGTATCTTGCTGTAACAGGAAGAATGTGGTTAGGTGACCTGTGTCCCCCTTCAGTCTGCTGCCCTGACATTAAATCCATTTTTTAGTCCCAATTAGTAAAGGACCATTGAATGCATTTTTATATAAAATGTCAGCACCTATTTAAATGCCATTGAGTCAGTGGATCTATGGGTCTAACAATGGGTCTAACAATTGATTTAGGATGGGATAGGATTCATGTTGCCCTCAGGATGCTGATGAATTACAGTTGGTCCCTAACCCTAACCTTAACCCTAAAAGTGGACTCAATTTGCACTGTTTCTGGCAGTCTGCAACCCCCCGCAGTCTGAAGGTCAAATGATTCTCACCCTGACCATCTAGACCTAGGCTTAGATGACTAGATTCTGGTGGGAAACTTCAAGGATACTTACAATGGAATATAGATCTATCTCTAATAAAGTGATTTTTATAGTTGTGGCTTTAAAAATGTTTTATTGTAATAGTTTCCTTTGTGAACCATCTTGGTTCACAGGGCAGTTCTTTAAAGAAATAAGTAAGGAGCCTCCTCCCCCTTCTTGTGGGTCCTTATGCTGAAATGGGACTTAGACTGGAGAGCCCATAAAAAGGCAGATTCTTCAAACAGAGAGGACTATCCATTGACAGCTCCTCAAACAAAGGATAGAGAGACTCATCCAACATGACTATTGCCAACATTCTGGCTAAGGCCTGCATCCTTCCGAGGTCGCTAAAATGAGTACCCAACTTGTTGGGGGGCAATCAGCTCACAGTTGTAAACCGCTTAGACATCCCATAGCGTGATATGAAGCGGTATATAAATAAGCTGCTTTGCTGCTTTGCTAAGACCCTGCATTGCAAAGATCAGAGCATAACACTTTACCTGTACTGTTCCACCCAGCCAATGAGTTCCTGGGCTCATAGGCCTGCTTAACAAGTCAGATGTGTGGTCCCTTGACTGTTTTGTGGCCGGAGAAGGTATGGGGCACATGGGAAATATCCAGTTGCAGCTGGCAGCAAACATCACCTGTCTCCCTCCTACATTTCTATCATGTATGCTGGTGTTACCCAAACAAAGATAGAAGCATGCCAGTATTATTTTAAATGCTAGGGAAATCAGCTTTGCAAGAGGCTGGGTAACCATTTGCACCTGTGCATATGGGTAATAACAGAGGAAGACTCCTGTTCTCAGTTAATTAAGAGTGTTATTTAATAAAATGCAGAATGCAATCACATACACAAAATAGCAGACACAGAATACAGAGCTAACCAAAAATGAGATCTGGAAAGGGGATAGCAGAGTTTGAGAGATTTGTAGGTGGGTGGGTGATAATTACCTGTCCAAAGAGTAAACTATAGAAAGCTGGAATGGCTCATACTGGGAGGTCTGAGGGCGACACAGAATATACAGAGAGCACAAGGTGTATGCCTGCTGTGTGTGGAAAGGCTAGGCTTTGGAATCAATATTTATATCTGAAATCTATCCCCAAGCAGTGGACTACCTTGTAAGGTAACAAAGGCTGGATATCCTTTCCCAGTAATCAACAATAGGTTTCTGAACTGGTTGATGGCTTTAATTTTAGTGTGACACACAGCAATTGGATCAAGATATTCCCAGGATAAATTGACAGGGAAGTTTGGCTGAGAACACAACAGAAGTAGGCAAAGATGTTGGCTTACTGCTTTGGGTGCATGGAGATTCTTTGTCTCAAGGTGCAAGAAGAAATGCAGGTGACTTGGGAGAAAGAAGAAGCAATTAGTACACCCTTTTAGATTTGATTGCCTCAGGTCTTGCTCCTTTTCTCCTGGGAATCTGACCCAAGGTTCTTGAAAGGTCATTGTCCTCTCAAGAACATGCTGTCTCCAGATATGAGATATGAAAGGAGGGGAACCTCAAAATATAATGGGGGTACTAAGGGTGTGCTAATACTGGACATCCCAGGTGGAAATGGCTGCTCTTCTTTCTTGCTGCAGCTGCATGGTTCCGGGTGCCCTCCCTCCTCCCCCAGTCACTAATAGCTAGAGTAGTGCACCTTACTATTTGCAGCAGGCTTTTGGTCAGGAGAAAGTGTTGCACAAGGAATTACTGCAAAATGTGTGTATGTCATCCATAGGATTCCAAGCTATGGTTAGGTGGGGCAAATGAAAGAAAAGTAGGAAAGCCACCCACAAGATTTTACAGCAACAGACATTCTTATTGAAGCAGATTAAGAAATGTATGCAATAGAAGTATAAAAACTCTGTAGTCCACTACTTTCACTTCTGGTCTTCTTCATAGTACTCTATATAGCTCAAGTTATATCAATAGTTCAGTGGTCTAGAAATCAGTATTTCACAAAGGCCAGTACAATTCAAGGTATATTTGAGTAAAAGATAATTAATTTCAGTAAACTAAATGAGATGATTTCATGGAACCTCCCCACACCTCATCACCCCAAAATACCCTTATGGTACTCTGATCAATAAAGCCCAGTGTGAGGCAAGGCCACCAAAAGAAAAGAAAAAGTGGCTCTGCTCTCTAGTATTAAAACAGCTTCATTTATATACCGCTTCATACTGCGCTATGCAGTGTCTAAGCGGTTTACAACTGTAAGCTCATTAACCACTGTACTAACCGTTTTACAAGTCCTGGGAATTCTGTGGGTGACATACACACAGTTTGTAGTAACAATCCTCTGATGCTGCAGAGGACAGGCATAGAAAGCACTTTATATCTCAGGCATACAGGAGGCATAGAGAACCGAAAGAACTTCATAACTTTTCCTCCACAATTGCAACTAATGTCAAGATCACTGAACAACTTTCAGACATTTAAACAATGCCATCTGAAAACTAAGATGAAGGATAGTTTGATTTCAAACCAACAAGAAATTAATTACCTTGACTAAAGAAGAATGAGGTACACGAAACTTTTTTGTATCTTCCTGAAACATCTTTGGTACTTGGACTTTAATATCCCATGGTTGAGGGGACATGCCATTTTGTGGACCATCTACCAAAGTATCTAAAAGGGGGGGGGGGCAGCATTAATATGATTTTTTTTCCAAAGAGTAACACATGACTCAGAGTAAAACACACTTGAGCCCACAAAAATCAAACTAGACATAGTTCACATTCAATTATCTTAGAAAGCGCTTTCCTTAATTCCTCTAAGACATTTATTTTTCATTTATCATGATATCCACAGGTATGCCTAGCATCTGTTACAGCTTACCCAAAATTTCACATTTGTTCTGTCCAGAGCTGCACTATTACATTCTCTTATTATCTAGATGGTTGATTTTGTTGTAGATCAGGGGTAGGCAACCTTTCCCCTTTAAGGGCCGAGGGACTTCAGCTCCCAGAATCCCAGGAGCTATTGGCCAACATGGGGCTATTGGCCAACATGGCTGAGGCTTCTGGGAGCTGAAGTCCCTCGGCCCTTAAAGGGGAAAGGTTGCCTACCCCTGTTGTAGATGATGATGGTGATGATGATGATAATGATGATGATTGCTTTCCTGGTTCCAGATTTTATGGTGTAAACCCCACTGGCAAATTGAATGGTTAGATCTTGCAAAATTGGAAAAGGAAGTGTGCTGTTGTGGAGGAATAACATAGCCCCCACACCCTAGATAACAACTGCTGGCATCTGTAAGAGATTTCTTGTCTGTTCAATTATACTCAATTTCAGGATGTGGGGGAAGTAAAAAGGAAAGATTTTCTGAGAGTGTCTTTTGGGGCTTTGTGTGTTTTGGGTTTGTTTGTTTTCTAAGCCTGTATATATATGCCCTTCTGAATAGCAGCTACAAGGAACACTGTAAATCTTTCAGGTGAGTGTGCATTCGGCAGGACTTTACCCCCCCTGCACACTTTGCTTAGTGCAGGTTTTCTTCCTTGCTTTCCTGAACACCCCCCCCTTTCTTTTTTTTCTCTTGGCCTCTGTGTGTTTTAGCCTAAGATTGAATCTTTTGAAAGCAGGGGATCTGTTAGAAGCGTCCTTAATAATAAATAATAAATAATAAATTTTATTTATAGCCCGCCCCTCTGCGGAGCAATCGGGGCGGGTTACATCAGTTAAAATACAGAAGTTAAAACTATTCACGTGCCCATCCAACCCTCCCACCCATTAAAACAATATTAAACTAATTATTAATTAAAACAACATGCTCCAAGATACAACAAAATAAATAATAATACAATACAACAAAGTGCAAAATGAGCAGCAGGGGAAGGGCAATATAGTTGTCTCCTAGAGCCGGATGGTTATTCCGGAAAGGCCTGCCGAAAGAGATCCGTCTTTACCGCTTTCTTGAAAGCAGTAAGAGTGGTAATATGACGGATCTCCTCCGGCAGGCCATTCCAGAGTCTGGGAGCGGTCGCAGAGAAGGCCCTCTGGGAGGTCTGAGACAGCCTGGTTTTTATTGGCTGCAGCAGATTCCTCCCAGAGGACTGAAGGGCGCGGGGAGGGTCATACGGGAAGAGGCAGTCCCTAAGATACGATGGACCCAAGCCATGTAGGGCTTTAAAGGTTAAAACCAACACCTTGTACTGTGCCCGGAAACTGATTGGCAGCCAGTGGAGGGATTTGAGCACTGGTGTTATGTGCTCCCTCCTTGATGTTCCAGTAATTAGCCTGGCTGCCATATTTTGCACTAATTGTAGTTTCCAAGTTAGGCACAAGGGTAGCCCCATGTAGAGTGCATTGCAGTAATCTAATCGCAAGGTTACCAGGGCGTGTACTACAGTTTCCAGATCCCTCATGTCCAGATAAGGGCGCAGTTGGCGTATCAGCCGAAGCTGATAACAGGCACTCCTGACCACCGCACTCACCTGACTAGTCATGTGAAGCGATGAGTCAAGGAGCACCCCCAAACTGCGAACACAGTCCTTTACGGAGAGTGTGACCCCGTCCAGGACTGGAGACTGTATTCCCAAGCCTGGTTTCGGGCCTGTGACTGTGAGTACCTCCGTTTTGTCTGGATTTAGCTTCAATCTATTTTTCCTCATCCAATCCATTACCGCACCAAGACATTCATTAAGAGGAGAGACGCCATCTGAAGTCTGAGACGATGATCTGGTCATGGAGAGATATATCTGGGTGTCATCAGCATACTGAAGACACCAAGCTCCATGCCTCCGAATGATCTCTCCCAGCGGTTTCATGTAGATATTAAATAACATCGGGGACAGGATGGCGCCCTGAGAGACGCCACAATTAAGCTCTATTTTGGATGAGCAACTGTCCCCGAGCCTCACCCTCTGAGATCTGCCCGAGAGGAAGGAACGGAACCACTGCAAAGCAGTGCCTCCAATTCCCAACTCTCTCAGGCGATCCAAGAGGATGGCATGATCTATGGTGTCAAAAGCTGCAGAGAGATCCAAGAGCACTAACAGGGTCACACTACCCCTGTCCGTACTCAGGCGGAGGTCATCGGTCAGAGCAACCATGGCAATCTCCACTCCAAATCCTGTCCTGAAGCCGGTTTGAAATGGATCAAGATAATCGGTTTCATCCAAGACTGCCTGGAGTTGGGAAGCAACTGCCCTCTCGATCACCTTGCTAAGAAAAGGAAGCAAGGAGACTGGTCTGTAATTGTTCTGTCCAGGGGATCCAGGGAAGGTTTTTTCAGGAGAGGCCTAACCGCCGCCTCCTTTAAGCAGGATGGTACAATACCTTCCCTGAAGGACGCATTGATCGTATCCCGAAGGAATACTCTCAGCGCGCCCCCTCCCTGGACAACCAGCCAAGATGGACAAGGATCGAGGGGGCAAGTCATCTTCCTCACCTCTCCAAGCAGCTTGTCCACGTCATCGGTACTCACAGATTGGAGCTGATCCAGTAAATTGCCATCAACGGAGTTACTGGAGACCTCTTCTATAGATTCTGCCAAAACACTGGTGTCTAAGTCCGCTCTTATCCGAGAGATTTTATCTGCAAAGTGGATAAATGCCTCACAGCAGGCCGTCGTTGGGTTCAATAGGGGATTTGGCGCAGGTGGAACCCTTGTCAGCTCCCCTACCACCCTAAACAGCTCTGCCAGGCGAGACTCTGCAGACGCAATGCGTGCAGAACAGAATGATTTCTGCGCTGCACGCAAAGCCTCCCTATAGGAAGCCTCCCTTGAATCTGTCTGGATTTTTATGGAGTGGGAAAGAGAAGGAAAGGAAGGACCAGGGGATGAGGGAGGGCACTGGAGATAGATGGGAGAAAGAACCCACTTTTGCGGGTTTCCCCACCTTTTAAATCCGATTTCTGTATGGGATTTTTTCCGTGTGATAAAGTCCTTAGACATCTTTATCCTAAAGTGGTGGTAATAAGTTCTTTCTCTCTCCCCCCAGTTGGTGAAAGTACCCAAAATGAAGTCAGGTTGAAGGATACAAGAAAGAGTTGGGGTTTTTTCTGGTTTTGTTGTTTGTTTATTTGTTTGTTTTAGGAGGGCTGTTTGGATTTTTCGGGGGGGGGCTATTGGAAACAGTAGCTCCAATTTGAGCCACGTGGATCTGATTGGGAGAAATATTTCTCTACTTTGCCCTGAGACAGGAGAACAGAGGGAGACTTGAATAGGTTCTGTCTACTTTAATTTTTCTTTTACTGACTATATGGTTGTGAGGGGATAAAAACAAATGAACAGAAAGAAGTAAGATCCCAATTCTTGAAGTGAGGGCGATGAGGTCTGGTGGTGGAAAAAATTATATTTTTATAAGGCTTTCTCTGTACATCTGGTGGTTGGGGGAAAATGATATTTTATAAGGATCTGTGTGTCTCTTTTTGCAAGAAATTTGCTATTTATTTATTTCATTTATAACCCAGCTTACTCCTGGGAAAGAATCCAAGGTGGCTCATATCAATTTAAATAATGTATCCTGAAGGCACCAGATCCCATCTGATTTTAGAAGCTAAGTAGGGCCAGCCCTGGTTAGCACATGGATGAGAGAGTGCTAGTGAATACCAGGTGCTGTGGGCTATATTTCAGAGGAAGAAGCTCTCTGAATATTCCTTGCCTTTAAAAAACCCTGTAAAATTCATAGAGTCACTGTAAGTCAACAGGTGACTTGAAGACACATATACACACACATCAGAGAAAAGATTGTGACATATCACAATACATGTATTACTTTAATCAAGATGTGAATGGGATGTTGTTGAAGAACCACATGCTTTGTCTATCATCAATAGAATGTGAGGAGAGAGGAAAGTTGTACCAGCTTTTCTGGAAGTCTGAAACATTGTCTCCCATCCAGTGGCATCACTAGGGTTGGTGTCACCCAGTATGGTAACTCATGGTGTCACACACACACACCCCTTTGACATCCTCCCATACCGCACCATACAGAATCCTTTACTAATCCTTACTAATGTTTTCTGTATTGAAGTTCCTCACAAATTCCCATATATTATTGAATGTAATGGTAATAGTTGTGTAAACAACTAGCACAATTTAAGTTATATTTTTAAATTACAATACCATACAGTCTAAATGTATTTGCATATACATAGGTCTGTGTGCATAAAGTGATAAAATGTGATGTTGGTAAAATGTGATGTTTTAAAAGACATTTTTTAAAAATTTTAATTTTTTTGAAATTTGAATTTTAAAAAAAACCTGGGCCCTCTCCTTTCTCTCCCACTGAGCCTCACCCCACTTACACCATCTCTTCAGCATTTTAATGAGACACAGGTGAATGCCATAGATTGCTTCTGCCAAAAGGCCAGTGTTTGAACAGCAGTGGAGTCACTCCCTCTTAGATATCATGTGGTGTGGTAGACACACCCCACATCCCCATACTGATGCCATTGCTCCTAACCTGTGCATACTTGCCAAAAAAATATGCTAATTGCACCTGCAAAAGCCTATAGAGGGCATGATTCTGGGATCTTTTGTACCCCTGGAGCTGTTTTAAGCCCAGCATCTCCTTTTTTTTTAATCCAAAATGAAGCAAAAAAAGGACGTAAGGTCTCATGTGTCCCATGGGTTGTATTTGCCCCTCCCTCATCACACTCCAAGTCCAGGTGTGCAACCACTATCTTTTATGGCATGCATTTCTCCATATTCACAACCATCATAGTGTTGTAATTTTCTCCACCTCTAAATCCCTTAATATGGAGATCGGAAACAACCATTGAAGGATGAAGTGAGAAAGAAGAGGGCAGAATATTCCCCTCATTCCTATGGTATTGCTTCATCTTTCACTTTTCTTACTGATGGTTTTCTCACTGAGAAAGAACACTGGACAGACCAGGTTCCTGGTACTTTGTGAAATTACCTTGTTTTCTGAGTAAAAACACAAAGGAAGACACAAAGGTATGACTTTTGTCAGCTGGTAGTGAGCAAGAGAAATTCTGTATGAGGGAGATAGAGTGATCTGAAGGGGTGATGGGGTGAGTTAACACACCTCCAAAAAGGGTATCACCACAAAAGATTGGAAGATTTAGCACTATGTGCACAGATGCATCCACATTTCTGATCCTTGATTGTTGCATTCATTAATCTATCTAATTTGCCTTTATGTGAGAATTCTAAATTAAATTAGTTATGCATCAAGTTACCTAACATTCCTCTTTTTCCATTGTGGTTAGATATGCATAGCTGACCAGTAAAATCGAGATTCAGACATAATATTCAAGTTGTAGAGGAGGATGTGCAGAAATTATCAAGTTCTTTGATACGCACTGTTTCTCTTTCCTGGATCAATAGGTAAATTCGCTCTTTTCAGGGCTATCAATCTGACATCTTTGACAGTCACTGAAGTATTTTGCATAGTGCAAGAAGTTCTTGTGTTAGAGGAGGATTGCTTTTTAGAAAAGTAATAATTACTTCCTCTAGCTACCAAACTACAATACAGAAGTATTCAAAAAACTGCAGGATGGCAGGGCAGGGGCAGAGTGAACCTCATGCCATGAAAGAGAATGTTTCATCCTTTTCAAGAATTCTCAGTTGCTTCATACAATAGGATCATCCCAACAACTTTAATATTAGTTTATTACATATCTGGGGAAACTTCAAATTTACAAAATAGATAGTCCAGTCAACTCCTTTCTTATATTTTAAGATCTGTTGTGTTGTGTTGTGCTGTGTTGTGCTGAGAGTAGCTTAAAGAATGGCCTTTTTCCTGCCATGGTAGCTGGGAATTTTTCTTTCTTGGCTCAGAATACAAAGCTCAACCTGATAATTCTGTGAACATTTGAAAGAACAGATTACTCATAAATGGAACAAAAATGGAATATGGTCAGAATGAAAGGCTGAGTCTTGGAAGAACCAAATTGAAGCTCCCATGGAACCATAAAACTCTGGCTGACTTGGGCCAGTTTTTCTCCATCTCCCCTATTCTCTTTCTCTTTCCCTCAGCCTAACCTACTTCACAATTAATTGGGCTAAACTGGGGAGAAAAGAGCCATATACCCCACCTAGAGCTCACTGAAAGAAAAGCAGGATATAAAAAAAATGTGATTTTAGATTGGGGCAGGAATTGTGTAGAGGTTATTGAACTGCACTTTCCAGCAGCGCTAGTCAGAATGCCCAATGGTGAGGCATGCTGGGTCATCTACAACATCTGGAAAGCTGCATGTTTCCCATCCTTTTTTTTTAAGTGTTACATTCCATTTGTTGTGGCATGTAAGCAATTTATTCCTTTTCATCTAAAATATGCAGTGATACATGGAGGTATATTATGGAGAATCCCACTAATGACAGTACCTTTCAGTGGTAGGGTTGCATGCTCCTGTGTCTTAGATGTTTTCATACATTTGTTAAAGGCTTACAGAATGTCAGCATTTTGAGACAATAAGCTTTCTACCAACTTGGTGCCCTTCAGTTATTTTCAACTGCAAATCCCATTATTCCTAGTGATTAACTATGCTTTCTAAGGGTAAAGTGAATTGAAGAGGGCACCAAGTTAAGGCCTAAGCAGACTGCCAGAAATAGTGCACATTAAATTGAGGCACTGCCCTGGCTCAGTGCTAGGGAATCATGGGAACTGTATTTTTTTCTGAGACATTGAGCCTTCTCTGTCAGAGAGCTCTGGTGCCACAATAAATTACAGTTCCCATGATTCCCTAGCACTGAGCCAGGGCAGTGCCTCAATTTAATGTGCACTATTTCTGACAGTCTGCTTAGGCCCTTAGATAAAGTTGGATTGCATGAATTGCATACATAAATGTTCAAAGCAGATGCCAGGCTTGCTGAGTTTCTGCAACTGAATTGTTGAAATTGTTTTGACATGCATTGGCCTAGCACTAAAAATTTCAGCATTCAGATATGTCTTTGGACTGATGCTACATAAAATCCACTCCCTGTGTGGCTGTACCTCCACTGTCATAAATCTGTGATAAATGGTTGTCCATAAATGTAGAACTCGAATTGTTCTGAACCAAGTGTCATTATTTTTAAAAAAATGATGCAAAGTTTCACACATGTGTAAATGTGTCAGCCCTCATAACACCAATAATTGAACAATTGATCATTCTATTTTAGCTTGCATTGAGTATAAAATGAATTATAGTGTATACCGAACTAAAGCTGCTGCCCCACTATGGAATTAATGCAGTTTGATACCACTTTAGCTGCCATGTCTTCATCATATAGAATCCTGGGATTTGTACTTTGTTGCAGCACCAGAGCTGTCTGACGGAGAAGGCTAAACATCTCAAAAAGCTACAAATCCCAGAATTCCATAGCACTGAGCCATGGCAGTTAAAGCACTGTCAAATTGCATTAATTCTGCAGTGTAGATGCAACCTAAATTAGACTAACTCCTCTATTTTGGATTATGCTAACTTCTCTGCAATCAAAGCTGATTATTCATACCCAATGACTTACTTACTGGTATAAGGTTCAAAAGTCCATTCACATAATCTTGTTTCATTAAAAGTCTCTAGTCGATACTGTGGAGAAACAAATCTCATTATTAAATGCTATTTTGAGAGCATGATATTAGTGCTGATGATAGGACATATTTTTTTTCACTTTAAAGCATACTTAACAAGAGGCTATTTTCAAAAGGTAGCATGTTACAAACATGAGAAACAATCCCATCCCAGATTGGGTAAAAAGAAATCCTTTTGCCATCTTCATGTGGATAAATTTTGTTGACAGATAGGACGGAATGGTAGCTGCAGCTGCATGAAAGCTTAGTTCATAAAGTGGAAATTTATCTCAAAAAATGCATATAAAGAATACAATGGCAGGATGAAATCATTCATTACTGAGTAGTGGTAGAATGATGCTTTATTACTGCTCAGTAATTAATGACTTCAGTGTGTGATTATATTAGTTCTTTTTAAAAAATAAATTTTCAAACCCTTCTTCAGTTGCATAGGCTCTCTATTAAGCTTATTGCACAGCCCTTAAGGAACAGGAATGGAATGGAACGAAAAGGAACAGAACGGGGCAAAAACACATTTTACTGGATGGGAGAACGCCACCGATGCCGCCAGGAGTCCCCAAGGCATTCCCCAGGCATTCCTGGCAGCCGATTTTTGAATGACAGTCATTCTTCAAAATTGGCTGCCAGGAATGCCTGGGGAACGCGTTGAGGACTCCCAGCAGCATCAGTGGCATTCTCCAGTCCAGTAAAATGTGTTTTTGCCCTATTCTGTTCCGTTCCCTTCCATTCCCTTCTGTTCTGTCCTGTTCCCATTCTTGTAAGTGCCATGCAATAAGCTTATCTGTCTATTCCAGGGAAGAGACAAATCTGGGAATCAGGTCTATCATTTTGCCATTGAAAGCCATCCAGTTCCAAGCCTGCGGTGAGGCTTTAATGGACTGTAAAAGATATATTATACCATATTTATGTGGTATAAATAACACATCTCTTAAGACTGGGGCTGTAGACAGCTGCATTTTAAAGCTTGAGTGGATAAGGAAAATCGATTTCAAAAGAATGAGCAACTGCGGTGGGAGTGGGAAGGGTAATTTTGCCCACATTCACCCCTGCTAGCCCCCAGTGCCCCAAATTTGGCCCCCAAATCAGTGGTTAATCTGACTTGGAAGTCAATTGGTTTACATTTTCAGGGGTTTTTACAGCTCCCTCCCCCCCCCCAATATGGGGTGGTGATGGAGAATGCAATTCACCTTATGGGGGATTGGGGTATCAGGGGGTTAAGAGGAGTTTAAGGGACACAAAGAATCTGAATATCACATTTAGCTCATGGGATGCGTTTTCTCCCTCCCTGACTTGTTAAAGGATAGTATGTTAGACTGGTATGTTATAGATTTTTTTAAAACAAAAATAACAAAAACAACAACAAACCCTGAATGTGCCTACCTAAATTGTAATTAGTTTGAAAATTATTTTTAACAGGGCTGCATCCACGCTGCAGAAATAATTCAATTGACACCAGTTTAACTGTCATGGCTCAATGTTAAGCAGTTCTGGGGATCACACTTGGTTGTGGCACCAGAGCTCTTTGAAGAGGAGGCTAAATCTCTCACAAAAGTACAGTTCCCAGAATTCCATAGCACTTAGCCATGGCAGTTAAAATTGTGTCAAATTGGTTTATTTCTGCAGTGTGGATGCAATCTTGCTGGACTTTTTCATGATTTTGCTGTTATTGTTATTTCATATGCTTTTATCTATAATGAACTAATTAAATAATTTTTATCTATAACTGTCCATTTTTAAATGCTTCTCCTGAGTCTGAGCATGACGAAAATAATAAAAAAAAAAGAATTCAACGTGTTCATTTGGTGCTACTACAAAGTATTTTTATTACTGGGATGTAGTCCTTGGATATGTGAAGTGGATGCCTCTGAACGAAAGTGGACTGACTATCCTCCAGTACTAGGTGACCTGTCACCACACGCTGAAGATGTGAGAGAAGGGGCTTCATGGGAGAGGCTGTACCTTCCAAACATGTTTGAGTTAAAAAATGCCTTTGGAGATCTAAAGTATTGCAAAGTGTCACTGAGACCAGTCAAGTGGATAAGTCTTTACAAAGCCAATAATTTCACATGCCTAACTTGGTCTAATCTGCAGCTGTTGGGAAGCCATCTGGGGAGACTCACTCTGTACAATGTCTGCTGCTTCAGCTCCTGAATGACTAGCTCTCCGGCTGCTCTGGTGCCGTAGCAACATTTGGAATTGACAAAGCTAAGGAGCGCATTCCTGGCCATGTCTTCTGTCATTTGAGGGAGCCTGAGGATGAAGGAGACAGCGCACAATCATTTCTAAAACACCCACACATAAATGTATACCTGGAGTAGATATATTAATAATGGAATCAGCAAACCTAATATGCTTTTTGTATGACAGGCACAAAAGATATATTTGTGTTATAGCCAGCAACATTGGATGTTCCCAGAACAGCCAACAGGCCTAATTTATATACAGTCTGGCCTGTTGGGCAGTAGTGCTCACAGCCAAGTGAAATTCACATAATCCCTTTTGCCTCTCCCAAAAAGGCTTTCCTTTATGTCCTTTTCTTGTAACTACAAACTATTATCACATTCTTAAATAATACGGTTTACCTGATCCAGTTTAAAATTTAAATCAGGTGGCATCCTGATATTATCAGAAGGATTTAGCTGCTGAAATCACCTCCTGGGTCCATCCCTGCTCCCAGGGCAGCTCCGGCAGCCATTTTATTAAGCCAGAAAACTCCTGGCTTCGGAAATAGGTGCGCTGAGTGTTCCTGTCCCTTAGAAAACTTGAAAAGAAAAAGACTAAGCACAGCACAGTTTTGCCAGATTTCTCTAAAAAATATGGCTGCCCTCTTATCACAAACCTCCTGAACTGTTTAGAATGTTCTCCTCTATAAAGATGAGTTTGCAATAGCAATAGTATTTTACATTTCTACACTGCTTCATAGTGAACTATGCACTTTCTAAGCAGTTTACAATGTGTAAGCCAACTGTCCCCAACAAGCTGGGTACTCATTTTACTGACATACGAAAGGATGGAAGGCTGAGTCCACCTGGAGCCCTGCAGGATCGAACTCACAGTGTTATGGCTGCAATACTGGCATTTACTGCTGCGTCACTAGGGTCCCTTAATTTTCAAGTTTGCTTTAATATTTTGCATTGGAGTGTTATATTCATCTTTTTTCATACCAGTCTGTGCTTGAAATTCAGCAATGTGTTTAATTTCTTTAAAAGAAAGAAAGAACCAGCCTTTGACCTGAAAACTCTTCACTCTACTCTCAGAGTGAATTCATGAGTGCATGAGTTTAAGAACTCCTTTTAAATGAGTTCTAGACAACATGGAAGGTTGCATCGAAAGACAGTGGACATCCTGACTCATGGACTCTCCCATGTTATACCCATTGAGGTTGATTGTAAGACAAAGTACACCTAGCCTTAGAAATTCACACATTCTATATACTTAGTATGTGGACAGTCTAGTCAAGGAAGTGCTGCAGCAGAAAACTGGCCGTGCCAGTGCTTACCATCTTGAACCTGTCTGATTTTAGAAGCTAGCCCAATCCGTCTGATTTTAAAAGCTAACCAGGGTTGGGCTCAATTAATATTTAGATGAGAGACTACTTGGGTATATCAGAAATATTCAAGTATAACTAGAAAAGGAACCTTTCTGAAACCATGGAGAAGTACTGCCAGCCAAAGATGAAAATACTGGGAGAGTTGGACCAAAGGTCTGACTCACTGTGTTGCAGCTTCCTATGTCCCTCTGGCTATTTAATTAAATATTTCTTTTAAAAAAATCATTCAAGATTATTCAAACACTGGCCTTGGTGTATATATATATCACCAACATAGGCTCCGTCCATACTGCAGAAATAATCCAGTTTGACCCCACTTTAACTGCCATGGCTCAAGGCTATGGAATTCTGGAAACTGTAGTTTTGTGAGATTTTCAGCCTTCTCTGTCAGAGAACTCTAGTGCCACAACAAATTGCGATCCCCAGAATTCCATAGCCTTGAGCCATGACAGTTAAAATGGTGTCAAACCGGATTATTTCAGTAGTGCTAATGTAGCCTTAGGGGCTGTACAGATGAACAAAAAGAGGTGCTTTCAGGCTGACTTGGAGGTGTGGTGTTTGGATGATGCATGCCTAAAAGCTGGCAGGAAAGCAGCCTCTAGGTGCCACATGCCAGAAAAAGCCGCTCCAAAAAGGAGCAGCTTTTTCCTGCTTCTTCTGGAAAGATGCACACCTTCGCATGTGCGTACGTATGCAGTGACACCAGTGCATCAGAAAAAAGGTGCCAGAGATTTAAAACGGCCATATAAATGCACCGCTGCATGTGCAGTGAAAATTGAGTCGGCGATCGAGAGCATGTGCCCTACGATGCAGGCCTTAATATAAAGTGCCCTATGCTTCCAGGTGTGGATGCACCGCTGTAGGTGCACTTTCATATTATAACCCTAACCCTAATTGTAATCCTAACCCTAATTGTAACCCCACGCATGCGCCCTAGCAACTGTTCTCTATTATGACAATAAGTGCACTCCGTTGCATGCACACTTACTGTCAGCATGCACAGTAGTTTGCATGAAGGAGGCTTTTGTGACCTCTTCTGCACAGGTGTGCATAAAAACTGCACACCACTTCCTGGCATGATGGGGGGGGGGGGCTCCTTGAGTAACATTTATCTGTGTTTACTGTTGACCATGTCCCTTGCATGACCACCAGCTGCATGTATCCAGTCTGTCCACACGAACCTTCCTTGCATGTACCTCTCCCCTCCACCCTGATCTGTGTGGGACATGTTTTGTGGAGAACGATGGAATAGGTGTCTTTCAGTTGACAAAGGGCCTCTGCAGACTGGCCCTTTGCGGCATGTTGGAGGCAAGGAAGGGGAGGGGAAGCCAGACGCTAGGCTCCCCATCCCCTTCCCAAGGACGTCATCTAAGCGACGGCCCATCCACATGACGGGTGCTCCAATGACGTCCTTCCAGCTCAGCGTCTGCACACGCTGAGCCGGAAAAGATACCAAAGAGGCATGCCACGCCTTTTGCAGCGCCCCTTTCGCGGCTTGCGGAAGGAGCGCTATTTTAGCTCTCCTTTTGCAGGCGGCAAAAGGGCGGATCGGGGCCGAGGTGTCCAGCAGTCTCGGTCTTGATCCTCCGCTTCCTGGGGCAGCCCAGGGCCACCTGTCTGCATCTCCCCAAACTCATTCCTCCGCCCCAAGGGTGCCACAATCAGACAGTGGCACCTGTCTATGGCACCCACTACTTGGGGGAAACCAAGATCAGAGAATCTTTGCATGATACGTGGGTGTATGACAGGTCCTGCTCAGGTGTACAGGGATGCTGAACATCAGTCACCTTTGTATAGAGAAAATGACAAACTGTATGCCACCCTACAACAGGACCTGTGCAGGTGCACAGGGATGCCGAACTTCAGTCACCTTTGTACACAGAGAGTGACAGGTTGTATACCAGCCTAAGATATGTCCTCCGCAGATGTGCAGGTTTGCCGGGATGTGTCCCTGTACATGTGTGCATGTGTCTGAGAGAACAAAAAAACAAACAAACAAACAAATTAAAGCAGCCACTGCCGGCCCGGGAACAGTAGAATTATTTTTCCAGTCACCTCCAGTGATCTGAGATGGGATCAGGAGCTGTAGTAGGGACCCTGCTTCCAATGGTTGCAGTCTCTCTTGCTGTCTGGAGAGGGTTGGAAACATAATCATGTTGAGCAACAGAACAGATGTCCATCACTCTGAGCAACTCCCTGGAGTTTCAGGTGGGATTTGGGGTCATTTACAACCATAGCAATTGGCCCATGATCATGAGTACATAATATAACTGCAAACAGAGCAATTGGGGATCCATAACTCTAGGTTACAAATCCATAGCTGCAGTACAGGATGCCAGTCATACATCTATAATTTCATTATTAAATCTTACAGAAAGTTTTTTCATTCCAAAGTGTAAACCAGTTAGGTTCTACTTGATACCAAGTGAAATAAAATATTTCTAGTTATGGAGAATGAAGGGATTTTTGACTTGGGCTATTCCTATGAGCTATTGAACCGAGACACTAGATTTTAGGATTTAGCTTGTGGGTACCAGCACCTTTTTTGGAGTCAGTTCATTCCAGTGCTAGGTTGTGCTCAAAGCAACTTTCTAGGATTACAGATAAACAGAGATGTCTTACCTGCATTCCAGAAACACCGTGTTGTTTCTTTGTATACTGAACTTTTGCGTCATCTCAGGAGGTGGAACTATTTTTTTCCTGCCTAATTGGAGCATTTAAAGAAGAATTAGTTTTGCTTTTCAAGGATTTCCTGATACCAGCAAGCAATCAGAATAACAAAGAAGACTTGGAAACTAGTGGAAAATGTCTTATAATACTGATGCTTGTTTCAAAACAAGAAGTGTTGTCATTATACATTCTGTCTTCCGGCATTTGACAGGTAAATGGAAGATTTATGAGCAAGGCATGATAGATTTCCGTAACCACAGTTGTTAATATCTTGAATTTGAAGGTGAACAGTGTCTGAAAATTATTCCACTTTTATTTAGACATCATCATAACAGCCATTGATCAAGCTATCTCCACAATGCCTTATAATATGCTCAATTCTTTGCTGAACTATGACTCTGAAGATCAGAGCTTGTTTGCCTGCTGAGCTTGGGCACGTCACAAACTCTCAGCCACAGAAAACCCCATGATAGCATTGCCTTAGGGTTGCCAAAACTCAGAAACAACCTAAAGGCACACAACAACACAACAACTGTCTTCATTAAGACAGTTTTATTAAGACCGATATTAATAATGTATTTCTATCTCTCAACTGGAAGACACTGAAATGAGTGTCTACCATTTCATTGTTATCATACAAGCTGGGAAAAGCATGTTGAGAGATAGTCTGAATTCTGAGTTCTTCTCTAAAACATTTCAAGATGAGATTTGTCAAAGGACCTACAGATAATAGCATGGTAGAAAGAGGAAAAATATGGTGTGTATATAAATTATATTATATTACTTTTCATATATTATATTTCATATTATTCATTCAAGTACTTCACTAATGTATAACCCAACTTTCTTCCAAAACTCAAAATGATTAAAAATGTTAAAATAAAAATAGAAACCACAGACAAATAATGTTATTAAAATAAAGCCGAATTAAAACCTATTTTAAAAGCATATCCATTTTTTTAGAAGTACCACACCTGCTGCACATCAAAAGTTTCTTCAGTATCCAGTCAACTGAAGCCCTGAATAAAAGATCTGTACCCTCCAATTGTTCCTTTTTGGTAGGGATAGTCCTGGTTAATCTTCTATCATCCCACTTTTTCAGCTGCTTTTAAAATATCCCAGTTTCTTTCCTCCCATTCTCCCATTGTTTTTATTTATTTATTTATTTCACTTTATTTTTATGCCATCTTTCTCCCAGACAGGAATCCAAGGTGACTCCTACAGAGAGCCAATTAAAAAACATGCACAATAAAATTTAAAAAAATTAAAATCACCACAAAAACAATATACAATTATTTTAAAACATACAAAAAGTTTTAAAAGATTATTAAAACATCCCAATAAAAAGAACCCTGCTTTGTCCTCAGCTTAGAGTACTTTGATTGCTGCAATTGTTCAAGGTCCAAAAGTAGTATGTACTCTTTTAACCAGGCAGGGGATAGAGGAGAGAATGGGGTAGAATCTTCCCCTTCCCTGTAGGGTCAGGCAAAAGCAAACTCTTAGCTTGTGTGTTCTTCTTCATTAACTTTTGCCATCTTAACCACACTCAGATATTGCACATATATCTTGGATTTCATCAGAAATGTTGGAGGGTATGAAGGTCTTGCCTGCAAAGCCTGCAAGTAGATTTGCCTGCAAAGCCTGCAAGGAAGGAGCCATGGCAGTTAAAGTGTTGCCAAACTTCATTGTTTCTGCAGTGCAGATACAGCCTCAGTTACACATTTGTAAGTAAGGGGCTGTACAGATGGGCAGGAAAAGGAGAACAGAGAGGTGGCCAGCCTAGCCTCCCTTGGAAGGACGTTTCATGGCCTAAGAGCAACCACCAAGAACCATCTACTTTATTTTTTCCTGTGACAATGGGCCTAAGCAGACGGCGCAAAGCACCATCTTCAAGGCCAGGAAGGGGAGGGGCAGCCTCACGCTGGGCGCCCCAACCCCTTCCTGAAAACGTCATCAGAGCAGCTGGCCCTCCACACGGCCAGCGCTCCGATGACACACTTCCACTGCAGCGTCCGCACACGCTGCAGCGGCCGAGGCGCCGAAGGTGCGCTGGACACCTTTTGCGTCGCACCTTCGGCATCTTGCGGAAGGAGCACTATTTTAGCGCTCCTTCCTGAGGCTGGGATGCTGCGCCGTGGGGCCAAGGAGTGCCTCAGCCCCGATCTGCAGCTTCCCGGGGTGGCCCCGTGCCATCTGTCTGCTTCCCCCCAATGTTTGTCTAAATAATAGGAGCCACTCTCATCTTAATAAAATATCTACTTTACTAAGAGGCTATACAGATGGGTGGCTTTGGGTCACCCTGCTAGCCGTGGATCAGGGCCGCAGCAACCATGCGCCGTGGCCCCAATCCTCCCTTTTGCCACCCCTGAAAGAACAGCAAAATGCTGCTCCTTTCAGCGATGGCAAAAGGCCACCCTAAGAGCCGATGTGCAGCTCTTTAGTGCCCCTTCCAGTGCAGCGCATAAAAACGCTGCACCGGGAGGATGTCTTGACACCATGTGCCATGTGGCTGGCCCTTTGGGCTGGTCTGCAGAGGCCCTAAGTTCCTGCAGAGCAGTTATTGGGTCTACTATCCTCTTGCCTGCCTAAATCCTATTGGTGGCCCCAGACAGAGTACGCCCATGGATTTCATGACATCTACCTATGTGCTGATTCACCATTCAACTATTGAGTCAATTGGACTACTCTGTTTGGGATTAACCAACAGGCTTTATGCTTATGAATGGCTCTTTATCCATTGTTCCTAATCTTTCTTCAAACTCCACCTCCTTAATACTGCCAGTTTTATTTCTGAGGCCTATACATATTGTCACACTTATATACCCAATTGTGTGTCTCTGAGGTTGATGGGACTGAGAGAGGGACCTTCCCAGATGATCTTAAAGCTCAGCAGGCTCATATTATATTATTTCTTTGACAGCAGTAGATTCATATTCTCTGCCCTCAAAAACAGATCCAGCCTCCAGGTCCATGATGAAAATGCACTCTTACCATGATCATGAAAAGTCCAGTCATAATGACCAAGCGGTTCTAGCAGATCTGCAGAGGGTAAGAAAGGACTTTCAGGCTCTGATTCTAGATCCAGACTAGCTGTTGGAGACATAAGCAGATAAAGAGAATGTTGAATCAAGGCATCATGTACAGTGTCCTCCACATTAGCTGGTGTTAGGGGCTGTGGTGAACAGAGGTCCAGCTGACCAATCAGGAGGCAGCTGAGAGCCAGCCAATGGGAGTTCAGCTGGGAGTAGTATAAAAGCCCAGGCTGACAATTAGAGAAAAGAAGAAGATTTGGGCTAGAGGGTGTGTTGGGAAATTAAGCCAGTGAGAGGGCTGTGTTTAAAGTGTTCCTGAGGGAACTGAATTTTAGGGAGATAGAGTTTAAGAGGAAACTCTGAACACACACAGAGCTCTGGAAGAGAGAGAGCTACTGTGGTGTTCTCTCCAGTTAGATATTATTAGCCAGAGAGGCTGAGGTACTGTCATTGAATTTGTAACATATGTTATAAGTCTGTAACTAAGAAAGATTATAATAGCAAGTCCTGAAACAAGTTACCTTTATTGCATGGTGATGTAAAATAAACTTTTCTTTTTATTATTCCAACATCACTTGGTCTCTGTTTTAGTCACAAAAACACGCTACCAATATTTTATTATTCTGGAGGTGGGACTACATACAAAAGGCAGTGTGATTCCCTGACACTTTATTAGGTGGTAGAAGTGGGGATAGCAAGTACCCAAAGTACAGCTAGCTAGAATTAAAGTGAAAAAGTAGAAAAGTGGCAGTGGTGTGCTACACAGGGGCACAAGACTAAAAGTGGAAAAGCCACAAATTTTTTAAAAAACACTATTTTTTTAACAGAGAAGACACTTCTCTAGGCATTTATAGGTCCTCTGCTGCAACTTTATGATCAACATCTGCCAGATGTTGTCCACAGAATTGCATTGGAGGACCTACAGATGCCTAAAGAAGTGTTCTCTCTAGGAATATCTAGGTCCTCCAGTCTGATTTCTGTAGACATTTCCCATACAGTTGAGCTGAAGGATCTAGAGATTTCAAGAGAGAACATATAAATCAAATCCGTGAATAATCAAATCCTCAAAGGTCAAAGCCACAAACATGGAGAGCTGACTGTATTTTATGGTTTTGAAAATAATCATAATAGAGATAAAAGATAAGAAGAAAATTTAAGTTGTATCATTATGAATAATGACCAAAACCCTGCCATTAATACAAAATACATGTAAATATTTTACATGTAAGTATTTCAGAATTTAGAACATATAGACATAGCCATGTTACTCTGGATCAGCAGCACCTTTGAGGAGAGCCAGTATGGTATAATGGTGACAAGACTCATTGAAAAAAATACAAAGCAACGATAAAACTTATACAAGTCAAGAGAAGATCCAAAAGATAATCAAATAATTCCATGCAAACTTATACAAGGAAGAAAAAATATTGCCTAATTATGAGGAAAGATTAAAGAAATTTCTAGATAAGAAGGAAATAACAAAGATTACTGAGGAACATTAAACAATCCTAAATAAGCCTTTCTCAAAAGAAGAAATAATTCAAACAATTCAAGAACTGAAAGAAGGGAAAGCTCCTGGCCCAGATGGCTTCATGTCCATATATTACAAAACTTACAAAAATGAGCTGCCTGACCTGCTTTGAGAAACATTAACTCAATAGCTTCAGAAGGTATACTGGAGACTTGGAAAAGGGCATTCATTACACTAATACCAAAAGAGGGTAAAGATAAACTACAAGTATCAAACTATAGACTAATCTCCCTCTTGAATATTGATTATAAAATTCATATTGCAACGTTGGCGAATAGACTTAAAAATATTCTAGCACAAATAATTAAAGAAGATCAGAATGGTTTCTTATAAATAAAGAACAACATAAGAACTAAATTGAACATTATAAAATATCATAATACCAAGAACAACAACAAAATGACACTGATGTTTATAGACACCAAAAAGGTGTTCAATAACATCAAATGGAGATTTATGTTAGAAGTAATGGACAGGATGAACATGGGAGAAAATTTCTTAGATAATATCAGGCAGATATATAAACAACAATACACTCATCTGTTGATAAATGGCAATAAAACAAAAGAAATCAGTCAGCAAAGGACAAGGCAAGATTGTCCATTGTCACTACTTTTGTTTATAATAGTACTAGAAGTACTAGAATAGTACTAGAAATAATGCAATCAGAACTAATACAAACATAAGATGAACAAAAGTAAAAGGCAATGAATATACAGCTAAAACCTTTGCTGATGATATGGTCGTGTTTTTGGATGACCCACTAAGTAGCATAGACTATTTGCTAGAAGAATTAAACTCCTTTGGCAAACTTTCAGGCTTCAAAATCAATAAAGACAAAACATGGATACTTACTAAGAATTTGCCCAAAAAAGAACAAGAACTATTAACTGAATAATCTGAATGCAAAATAGAAAAAAAAATACTTATGAGTTTGGCTTACAAATAACAACATTAACCCGTACAAAAACAACTACAAAAAGGTATGGAAAGAAATCCAAAAAGATTTATAGAAATGGAATAAATTGGAACTCTCACTAATGGGAAGAATCTCAGTAATTAAAATGATGATAGTCCTCAAAGTTATGTTTCTTTTTATCATACTATGTTCCCATAATATCATGTTCCCATAATATGTGATAAAAATGTAGTAAATTGGAATAAAGAATTTAAAAAATATTTGGAAAGAGATTATTTGGCAAGAATAAGATGGGAATCATTAAATCAGGGATAGGCAACCTTCTTGAGCCGGGGGCCGGGTTGCTGTCCCTCAGACAATTGGGGGGCCGAAGCACCAAATAAATAAATAAATAAATATAAAAAAAATTAAAATTTTAAAAACATTTAAAAAATATGCATGCACTGTCTCTCAGCCCCAGAAAAGCCATGGCAAAAACCCTGTAGAGATTTTGCCAAGAAAACCTGAAGAACAAGTAATAACAACAATAATCAATATCATCATGACGGGTGGCGGCGGGGGGCGGCGGTGGCAGGACCGGCCTGGGGCTGGTTCAAAGGCCTCAGGGGGGCTCATCTGGCCCCCGTGCCTTAGGTTGCCTACCCCTGCATTAAATGATCCAAAAGAACAGGGAGGTTTTGCATTGACAGATCTGAATTTTTATATGCAAAGCCTGTAATCTGGTCCAGATACTGGAATGGATAAAACTTGATAATAGAAACATCTTGAATTTGGAAGGAGCTTATCTAAGACATGACTGGCATGGCTACTTATGGTATCAAAAAAAAAAGTGAATAAAGACTTTTAATAACCATCATGTTAGAAAAGCTCTACTGAAGACATGGCTGCAAATAAAGGCTAAATTTTACCACAAAATACTGTTGTGGTTATCCACCCAGGAAGTTATTTTTGGAAGGTGGCATGATAATCAAGAGTGGTTAATATATACAGATCTAATAAAAAAAGAATGAACAAGGAAACCTAAAACTCAAAGAAAGAGAAGAACTGGAGAAAGAGGAGAAAAAATCTACATTAATTCAACTATATGCAAATTAAAAATAAGTATTTAGAAGACGTTAAAAAAAAGGAATTGAAGAAAAAACAAAATAGTTGAAATACTGTGGAAATTGGAGAAGAAGAAAATAGCAAATTTGTATAAGATCTTACCTGAAAAACTGAAAAACAAATAATTAAAGATTGTATAATTAGATGGGCCTGAGATGTTGGCCACACAATAAATCTGGAATGCTGGGAAAAAACGTGGAAAAGAACACATGAATTTACAGCTTTGCAAGACCTTAAAAAAAGTTTTGAAAATCTTCAACAGGTGGTACTACAGTCCAGTATTTTTTTTAAAAAATGTATAACTTAAAAGAAGACAGATGTTGGAGGTGCAAGAAAGCTACAGGGACAATGTACCATATGTGGTAGTAATGTAAGAAGATACAAATGTTCTGGAGAAAAGTACATAAAATAATTTTGAAAATGTATAAGGGTCAATTTCATATGCTACCAGGTCTATTTACTCAACATGACCTCCATGATGAATTGTCCAGAAGAACAAAGACAATGGCGAGTTTTACTACACCTAGTAACAGCAGCCAGAGTGTTCATAGTGAAAAACTGGAAAAATGAATGGAAATTGGTTCCAAAAACTACATGACATAATAGAAATGGATAGACTGTCCCACAAAATCAAAAATAGGGAAATGACAAAATTCGAAAAAGAATGGCTCCCTATAGTAGACTATTGGAAACAAGTTTGGGAGATTAAGAAGGAGCTACTTAAAGAAGATTTCTAATAATCAAAATGGGCCACTCAAAAGAAAACAATAAGATTAGAGGTTGTTTTACACTAATGTTTATGTTGAGATAGATTTCCTTGTAAAAGAAAATAAAAGGTATATAACGGGTTAATATTACAGAAAGTGGACGGGAATGGGAAACAAGCACTGTATGCATTATAAAATAACAATGATATAGAAGAAATTATTATTTTGATAGATAATTAGATTTAAGTTATAGAAATAATAGATGAGAAATGGTATAAAGTTAAAAAGAGAAATCACATATAAATAGAAAACCTACACACTAGAACCTATCAAATGGAAGTGTTAATTTAAAACATCTTGAAGTGAAAAAGGAAATTTATTGTTGGAAAAGTACGTTCATGTTTTTTAAAAATAAAAATTACCAATAAAGATATTTTAAAAAAGAAAGAAACCAGCTGGGTGATCTTGGGCAAGACACATTCTCCCAGCCTCAAGGGAAGGCAATGGCAACCCACCTGTGAACAAATCTTGCCAAGAAAATCCCATGATAAAGTTGCATTAGGGTTACCATAAATTGGAAACAACTTGAAGACACATAACAACAGCAACAACAACTTTGAGAAACAGAAAGAAAGAAAGAAAGAGTTGATAGCATTAGCATTCATAGCACAAGTGTTTTTTACATTTGAAGAAGCAGACTTAGCCCTACAAAAGCTTTTGCTACCAATTTGTTTCTTTCTTGCAGTTACACTCAAAGGCACTACAAAATCACTTTGAATACATGGTTGGAGCTACACTCTGTCTCCAATCTGACCCCCTAAAATCCATCTTGAAAGGCAGGGAGTTGTACCAAGCAAAGGTATGCTGTGGTGCTGGTAAGCAGGGTACTGAAAGATGATGCATCCAGACCTTCCTGTCAGTGAGCCATGAACAGAAACAGGGTGTTGTAATTCCTCCTCACACTAGAGCATACCAGCTGGAGGGTGCTGCACAGATTATTCTTCACCACCACACTCACCAGCCCCGCAGTCAGTGCAGCTATCTGTCTCTTAAGGTGGGTTTAGGGGCATTCGCAGACATGGCAATGTTGTCAATCTCATAAATATGAATGCCAAACATTTACAAGGTCAGAAGTCTAGCTTACCACATCAGAACTATCTAGAGCAGAACACCAGCCTCTATTAGCAATTAGTAAAAAAAAAAAAAAAAAACCCTAAAGCTGAAATTAGCATACTTGTGCTCAAGGAATGAACCTGGACTGAGGGCTTGATTCAGAATCAAGATGGTAGTAAAAGGAAATTGGACCTTTGCTGTCATTCCTACACACACACACACACACACACGCACACACATACAATTTATATCCAAGGATGTTTTGTCTGGGGCTATCTTGGTTTTCTTTTTCAAGTGAAAACTTTTCTCTTTCTCCCCCTCCCCACTGCCTAGACCTCTTGTTATTCCTGCTTGCAAATATGATATTATATGCATTTTTTAAAAATGATTTTCTCTGTTGTGATTTGTTTTACTTTGACAAGGTGGCATTGTTTGTTGCTCTAAGACCTCTGGCTGAAGAGCTGCTAATAAACACTCCCAGGATCCATCATGTCCTAATGTCTACGTGGATGTAACACACTGAGTAGCCACGTATGGCATTGTACTGTGAAATAAATAAAATATCCTTGCAGGTACTTATCAAAACAGAGGAAGGAGACTTTAAGAACTGGGATCAATCTAGTCACCCTAGGCTCCCAATCCATCCTTCTAGGTTTCCCTAGATGTCCATGCCATCATTTAGTGGTTTTCTAGTTTTGTACAGTGTATTCACACTCAAAGGGGTGGCACAGAGCCGCCCCTGGGAGCAGTGGATCAGGGCCACGGCAACCGCATGCTGTGGCCCCGATCCTCCCTTTTGCCACCCCCAAAAAGAGCGACAAAATGCTACTACTTTTAGGGGCGGCAAAAAGCTGCTCCTGAAATGTAGCCACCAAGAATTCCCTGAAATTTAATTTGACCCTTAAATTGCAAATGCATATGACCAGAATTCAGTAAGAGACAGGGGTCTTCATAAGTGCGCCCTTACCTGCGGGAAACAGAATTGAGCAGTTTCAGTGTCCATATTCAGTAAGGGCCTCCTGTGATGTTCCTACATAGAAGAGCCAGTGTAGTGATCAATGTGTAAAAGGACTGATGTGCAACAAGATCATTTATGAAACATGCAGGGAGAGCTGGGTAGTGGGCAAGGAGAAAAATTTGTATCTCTGCAGTCTGGATTTGAGAATCAGGTGTGGGGGACTGCTGTGACATGTACCTGTCTGTTGCTCTTAGCCCTACACTTGCTGCCTTTAGCAGGCCTCCTGTCCACAGCAGATTGTGCTCCAATATACAATAAATGTTCACTTTCTATTTCACAGGCCATAGGTTTACTGCATTAGTGTAACAATGAAGAAAATTTGTGGTAGCGACATAATAAAAACCATGGGGGGGAGCACCTAGGTAACATGGTACATTTTGTACTGAATTCTAGTCTCTGTGGTCCTGTAGGCAAAAGACGTGTGCCCAGTTGGGGCCATATGGGGACAATAGGCAATTTATGTTTTATTATAAAGCACAGTCTTACAAACTAAGGGGCTAAACAGATGGCCCCTAAGGGGTGGTATCCAGCCGCCCCTTTCCTTGCTGGATTGGGGCCACAGCAACTGCACGTCACAGCCCCAATCCAGCACTTTGCCACTCCAAAAAGAGCTGGCACATGCCGCTCCTTTTTGGAACGGCAAAAAGTCGCCCTTGCCATTGCGACAGTGGCTTTTCCACACTCCTTTGGTGCAGCGTATCTGAACACTGTGCCAAGGGAGTGCCCTGATGCCACCTGCCATATGATGGGATGCACAGCATGACAGTGCCATCAGGGCAGAGTCAGGGCAGCCAGTGTGCAGTTGCCATGTCCTGACTCCACCCCCAAGCCATCCCTTTTGGCCGATCTGTATTCCCCCTTAGTTTCAATTAGTCATTTGTTGTTTTTAACTGCCCTCTAGTAGACCCCAACTCTGACTCATGGCAACCCTGTGGATAAGACATTGCCAAGAACCTCTGCCCACTACTTCCCTGCTCAGATCCTGCAAACCTAGACCCATGGCCTCTTTGCTTGAGTCCATCCATCTGGTATGTGGTCTTCCTCTCTTTCTACTACCCTCTACCTTTCCCAGTACTATTGTCTTTTCCAATGAGTCATGATGTGATTAAAGTATGACAGGTTCAATTTTATCATCTCGCCTTCCAGGGAGATTTCGAGCTTTACTGTTCAAGGATCCATTTGTTTGTCTTTTTGGCTGTCCATGGTATCCTTGGCACTCTTCTGCAGCATCACATCTCAAATGAGTTGATTTTATTCTTATCTATTTTTTTCACCTTCCAGTTCTCACATCCATACATGGTAATAGGGAATACAATGGCTTGAAATATTTTAACTTTAGTGTTCAGTTGTGTGTTGTTATACTTTAGAATCTTGTCTAGTTCTTTAATAGCTGTCCTTCCCATTCCTAGTCTTCTTCTGATTTCTTGGCTGCAGTCTCCATTCTGATCAATGTTTGATCCAAGGTACGGGAATTCTTTTAACTATTTTTATTTCCTCATTGTCTAGGTTGAATTTATGTAAATCCTCTGTAGTCATTAATTTTGTTTCCTTTATGTTCACCAGTGCCTTTGTACTTTCTATTTTGACCTTCCTCAATAATTGTTCCAAGTCTTAGATGTTTAGTTATAACAAATGTCTGTACTTAGTTATAGAAAGTGAAATGTATAGTACCCCTAATTGAGATGTTCACCTGTCACACATAAAATTGTAGTAGAAATGGGGGGGGGGGGAGGTTGTACTCAAGACCTGACCCTAAACATTGCTACGTATCAGGCAGCATGAAAACTATATGGTGCTCTGTAATCCTGTTCAGTTTACTCTGGTTACAGAGCTTCCATGACTGGGGACCCAACCTTATCAGCATTCTACATGGAAGATCTGTAACTGCACTTAACATAATGTAGTGAGAACACTATACAGCAGGGGTAGGCAACCTTTCCCCTTTAAGGGCTGAGGGACTTCAGCTCCCAGAATCCCAGGAGCTATTGGCCAAGATGGGACTATTGGCCAACATGGCTGAGGCTTCTGGGAGCTAAAGTCCCTTGGCCCTTAAAGGGGAAAGGTTGCCTACCCCTGCTATACAGACTGCCATGCTCAATGAATGAAGACCTGGGAACAGCCCAGTGTATGGCAAAGTTCAAGCAGAGGTCTTAAATGTGTGCCTACAACTCTGCTCCCACTTTACCCTATACACAGAGGCCTGCTTAGTGCTGTGGATTTATAAACTTGAAAATTAATATATCTATTAAGTTTTGAATTCTACAGTCCCAGCGTTTATTCTTAGTTGCAACCATTGTGGTAATTAACATTGTCTTATATATGTGAAAATTTACAACTTGTGGTTTAAACGTAGTCCAGAACTAATCTTAGGACAGCAGATGTTCCTTTCATTATATGCCTTTTCTAAAAATATGTTCCTGCTGTGCTTCAACAATAAGTACTCCTGATGGTTAATGCAGAAACAATGCATTTCTTTTGAACCATCACACCACAGTGTTTTATGTGCTTTTGAAAGTCTATAGAAGAAAAATAACTACACATGGAAGCCCCAGGAAATGCCATTGTCTAAAAATGTACAATCCTAATATTAGTAGAAGGGACTCAATGCCATCATTCATCAATTTGATAAAGCAGACCTTTCTGCTGAAAACAGTCACAATTCTTCATGAACACAAAAATAATTGTTCTATTCTTCTACCTAAGAGGGGAGAAAAACCTTACACATTAGTCCATTTCTCATGGAGGCTGCTTTTATTTTTGTGGTAGGGATATAGAGGCCAAAAACAATTCTTTGATCATGGCATAAGCTAAGATTAAGTTACTTGGTTAGGGATGATCTCACCAGCCTACAGAAGAGTACAAAAGTAGACTACACACAGTCTGCATGAGATTTCTGCTGGCTGAATCTGCCTCCAATTCTGAAAGCAACCTGGTATTTTTTAAAATAACATAAAATAAATTATGAACTCAACATTGGCTCCAATTTTTGTAGTCCAATCAAGTATGTGGGCTATCTAGCCATCCCATTTCCACCCTAACCCAGTGGTACTGCAGCCAATCCTTCCAGGGTTGAAGATCCAGAACCTTTTGATTAGCAGGGGCAATGATGCCATCTGCCATCCCCTCAGATACACTTCTCTCCTCTGAGTTTACCAATCTTCTATACAGCCACATCTACACTGCAGAAATAATCCAGCTTGACATCATTTTAACTGCCCTGGCTCAATGCTATTGGATTCCAGGAACTGTAGTTTGTTGTAGCACCAGAGCTCTCTGACAGAGAAGGTGAAATGTCTCACAAAACTACAATTCCCAGAATTCCATAGCATTGAGCCATGGAAGTTAAAATGGTATCAAAATGGATTATTTCTGCAGTGCAGATACAACCTACAATAATTTGTGGGGGAGGGGATGGATTTTTCCAGCAATGTATTGTTATGAACTATCCCTGTTCTAATCCAAAATATTTGGGGGTTGCTTTACCAAAGACTCTGGCTGGAATCCTGTATCACTGTTACAAATGTAGCACCTGGATTTATGCACTCTTGACTGTTAAACATTCATAATCCCTCTATAGTCACTAGTTTAATATGTAGAGAGAGTCAGTGCGGTGTAGTGGTTGAGCATTGGACTAGAACTAGACTAGGGGGGGTTGCAGACTGCCAAAAATAGTGCAAATTGAGTCCACTTTTAGGGTTAGGGTTAGTGCTAGGGAATCATGGGAACTGTTTATTTTCTGAGACTTTGAGCCTTCTCTGTCAGAGAGCTCTGGTGCCACAATAAACTACAGTTCCCATGATTCCCTAACCCTAACCCTAACCCTAAAAGTGGACTCAATTTGCACTATTTTTGGCAGTCTGCAACCCCCCTAGAACTTTGGAGACGAGGGTTTGGAACCCTGCTCGGCCATGCAAAACCACTGGATGATCATGGGCAAGTCACCCTCTCTCAGCATCATAGGAAGACCATGGACAACCTTCTCTGAACAAATCTTGTCAAGAAAATCCCATGACAGGTTTGCATTGGGGTTACCATATGTCAGGAATGACTAGAAGGCATATAACAAGTGATGATGCTTCAGATCAACACTACCACCAGCACTTTTGGATGTGTTGCTATAGACAGGTAATCCTTAACTTTTGGGGTGTGAAGGTTGGACTGGATGGCCCTTGTGGTCTCTTCCAGTTCTTTGATTCTATGATCCACACCCCAGAAATATACATATAAACATATGCACACAAAAATTTGCTTGCAGTCCACATTGTTTCATTTGAAATCCATTCTTTCACATAGATTAGTCAGGAATGGGGGGATGCAGCAGATTCTCAGAAAGAGTAAGTTTTACCTTAAAATTCACAGTGACAGGAAAAATCCAATGTAAGGAAGGAAATCAATGAGAAAAATAATGTTTGCACTGAGTCAAAGTTGATTCATGGATCCCCAAGAAGTACACAGACCTCAAGTTAAATACCCCTGCTATAGGCACTATCCTGGTGAGAGCTTACACCTCAAATTTTCCATTGCATCACTGCTCTAGACAGATTAGAAATGAATTCAGGCAATGCTTTCCTTATTTCTGCACAGCCAGAGTCAAAGATTATGGCAAGGGGTTTTCAATACAAATGCTAGTCCTTCTGGGAAGTACATTTCACTCAAGGTACTTAAGAAATGTATACCTTAGCAGGACTGTTGAGAATAGAAAGTCTTTCATTCATTGGATCTCCACAAATGGAAATTGATTTGACTGCAATTAACAACAACAGTAATGCCTGTAGATCTCAGTCAAAAAACCTATGACTGGCTTGTACATATGGGCAGTTGCAACACAGAAGATGGTGGCAGAAAGCTTCAAGGGTTCAGGCTCACTGTTGTTGTTGTTGTTATTGTTATTGTTGTTGTTGTTATAAATCAGAATCCTGCCTCAGCATCATCCATTGTGGGATCTCTCAGTCCTCTGGTATACATATCGGTACTCCGGTCTTGCGGGGTGTTGTTAGGGCACCATCCTTGCATATTTTGAGATAATTATAAATTCCCCTAATCAGATCTTCCTAACAAATACTAATTCATAAATAAAACTTTTCTGCTGGTAAACATCAAATACTTCAAGCACACTTTTCTTTTTCACCCAGCTAATCTCCATACCTGCCCCTAAACTCTTAGAATCTCATTAAAAACAGCTTGCTGCTGATGGGAAAAACAGAACATGAAGAACAAGACTATGCCTGCTCTGTCTGAGACCCCCTGCAATCTTGCCCACTGCCACTGTGATTAAAGTCACTAAGTTCATCCATTTTATTTTTGCAGCCCTACAGGATATAAGATAAATACACAACTAAAGCACTCCATACATTGCCTCAATCAACCAGTTCACATGCAGCAAGAAAATCACCTTGCCATTTTCCACTTAGGGCCATTGATTTCATCTATGATAATAACTGTAATCTTGCAATAGCTTTTCTGTGTTTGTGATAGATCATCTTTGACAAATACATCACAGTCCAAAATTGCACAGCCTCTTTCATATTATCCATCAGTTCAGATATAAAAATAGGGAAACACTTTTGTGTACTGCACTTGCTCTGCACAGGCTTTTAAAGTAGATTTTGTTTGTCAACAGAATACAACAGAACAGTTTGCTTTATTTTAAAAAATATGCTTCATACAAAACTCTCAAAGCTACAATGGATTTACTTGTTCTTACTACAGCATAAGTGCAATGCAAACATATTTTTATTTTTATTACATTTATAAACCACCTTTTATCCAACAAACTCAGGGGGTGGCATATATGGTCTTTCTTCATAGTATTCCCCATATTGACAACCCTGTGAGGAAGATTAGACTTCAGAGACAGTGGTCTGGATTCTATAGTTAGTCTCAACCAAATAAGACATATAACTATGTGTTGATTCACAGTTAAACAATTGATTTAATGAATATATGCTAGCTGGAACTAACCAATGAGTATGGGTATACCTATATACCCAATGGGTATACTCTAGTTGGTACTAACTGTTTCAAGTTCACCTATTCAGGTTCATGGCTGAAATAGGATTTGAATCTGGATATTTCCAATCCTAGACCAAGACTAGATAGTCTTTGTTCCATACTGGTTTTTGAGGAGCACTTACTATCTGACCATGGGTCCCTCCCCATGTGTATGTATGTAAGGAATGTATAGTCATGAAACATTGCGTCAAAGTAAAAAAATATATATATACATCACAATTGGCCTCTTGGACATTTAATTTCTAGAATACCATAGAAAAGGCTTAATTATGGAGATTAGTAATGGAAATACATGTTGAGCATCCCATATCCAGAGTTCCTAAATCTGAAGTATTCCAAAATCCAAAACTTTTTGAGCTACAACTCAAGTAATGTAGTATGTACTTGCACTGTATTTACAAGGCTGGCGAGAAATGTGGCTGGAGAAAGATGTGAGGACCTGTGAAATGGTGGGAATCCAGGCCTCCTGCCATTTCACAGATCCACAGTCTCCCTCTGGCCTCATTATGTCCCATTATGTCTATGTAAATACAAGCATTCCAAAATCCAAAAAAAATCCAAAATACAGAAAACTTCTGGTCCAAAGCATTTTGGATAAGGGATACTCAGCCTGAATTAGCAAATTACAAAGTGTTGGAGGGTGTTGTTTTTTAAAAAACTGAATGGGTGATATGATGCACTTAAAATATCTGAAGAACTATCATGTAGAGCAGGGGTAGGCAACCTTTCCCCTTTAAGGGCCGAAGGACTTCAGCTTCCAGAATCCCAGGAGCTATTGGCTAACATGGGACTATTGGCCAACATGGCTGAGGCTTCTGGGAGCTGAAGTCCCTCGGCCCTTAAAGGGGAAAGGTTGCCTACCCCTGATGTAGAGAATAGAATAGAAATAATAGATGGGAAATGTAGGGAACAACCTTATTTTGATATTAGGAAAAACTTCCTAAGGGTGCAGGCTGTGATAGGAGGTGGTGGAAACTCCATCCCTGGTGGTATCTGAGCAGAGATGACTGACCTATGACAGAGATTATGGAGATTATCTCACTGCCCTTTCCTGTCCTTTCCTCCTGAGCTAGGCACAGGATGTAAACTTTTAAATTTGGATTTCATCATACACCTCTGTGCCCAGGCAGGAGGCATCTCATACCCAATCATGGCATCCTGTACTCAATCCAGACTTTTCTCTCACTTTTTTTTGAAAAAACTGGATTTTCCCATTCTTTGCAAGGAGTAGAAGTCCAAATTGGGTACAGGATGCCATGATCGAGTATGGGATGCCTCATGCCTGGGCACAGAGGTGTGCAATGAAATCTTTGTTTAAAAGTTTATATCCCACACCTAGCTCAGGAGGAAAGGATGGGAAAGGGCATTGCAAAAATCTCTGATGAAGTTGCATCCTGTACAATATCAGGTGGCTTGGAGAACTTCCAAGACTCCTTCAGGCACTTTAATTCTATGATTCTATAAAGATGAACTTTTACCATCTTCCAAGAGGCAAAACATTTCACAAGTGGCAAAAGATGTTGGGGACAATAAGTCCCAGAAACCACAAGCCAGCAAGAGTTGGCCATGCTGGTTAGGAGTTCTAGGGGTGGTAGTCCAAGAAGTAATTTTCTAAGCTCTAAGACAAGGATAGTGGGGTTTTTTTTTCCCCTAGGGAAAGGTACAGAAGCAAATAAAATAGTACCCCTTGTAAACAGGGACTACTTCATGTATGACACTGCCCCCTATGTGTGCACAGATGTGCCGTGACACAAGAAAACACAAAATATTTTCTTACAAAGGAAGGTTAGTTGTACACTGAATAAAATTAAACATTTTATATCTTTTTTAATACACTAGAGTCTGAAATGCTAAAGAAAATGTAGCTTTTGAACTCAACTCTTACTAAGGTTGTGATATTCCTGAGTGTACTAAATGCTCTAATCCCTTTGTCATCAAATTAAAAGGTTCACTACTTGCTTCAGGATTCAGTCTTCAAACTTGTATGTGTTTACTTGGGAGAAAATCCCACTGTAACCCCTTTGTACTCAAGTGTCAAAGCTGATTGTGCAGCATTACTGATAATGTTCTGCAAAATGTTTATGAACACAACAAACAAGTACTGCTTACAATTTGTTAAGATGTTTGTGCCAAATGTACATTGCTTCCTTATGAGTTATAGATCTGGTTGCTAGGCCCTAATCTCTTTCTTAGTATCTTGTTTTGCTGTCAGAAGTGCAGAACAACAAATAGTGAAAGATGAATGAATGGATTCAACAAATGTGGCCTTCCAAGGCAATCCAGCATTGGATTTTCTGCCACATTTCAGTACTCTTCCAACTGTTCTCTGATTCCTGACAGCAAAGTGTTAAATTTCATCATATACTACGAGTGATAGAAAACTGCAAGCCAGACACAGCGCCACATGCAAACTCTAAATCAGCAGGTAATTCATTTGCTAAAACATACTATTGTAGATCTGTCTGCTTTGCCAAGCACACTGACTGAAGAGTGCATGTCACTTTCAGCTTTACTTACTGTCTTTGTCATCAGTCTTCTCTGGATCCATCCTCATGGTGCAGGATGAAGCAAGTATGTCCGAGAAAGGTCTCCCTGCAACAATTGGCACATGTATTGTTTACTCAGAAGTCTATGTTAGGAACACTTAGAAATCCCTGTAGGCCAGCCCCTACCACCACTCCCATCTCACAAAACAATGGGAAGTCCAGCGATTCATCATCAGAGAGACCAAGCTATTTGATGCAAACTAAGGGCTGTATTGGCCTCTACTTTAGATTCCATATAAGCATTATTTCCTCATCTCTGATGTGACTGTGCATGTGATCTTTGTGCGCTGCTCCTATTCATTCTATCCAAATAACATTTGAGTGTACAAAAAAAAATGTTTTCTAAACATTCATAGTTGCCATTAGCAATCACATTAGTAACTCAGTTCATACTTGTCCAACTAATATGTGGCTGATAATATAGGTATCCTTCAAATAGCACATGTCTCTACATTTTGTGATGTAGTTCTTGACTCAATGATTATGATTAACATGTATATGCTGTGGAGAATTGCGTACAAAAACTGAATATATTAGGTAAAGTTGTCCCAATTGCTACTTTTATATTTGCCAAAATGCATATAATGGGGATAATCCATACATACACATTTGCAGACAAAATTAGGGGGAAATTGCAGATGAAAGAAATAATTTTTTCATCCTTTTAAAAAAAGAATCCAGCCTCTTGTGGAAATGGAAATGAACTAATATAACAAATGAACACAAAATTGGCACAGAGTGTTAATAGATTGATTCATCCACCTCTTCCTGCCATAAAGGAACCCATAATGGAGCTCATCTCTCTGTACCTAGAGGTTGTGCTAAAATCAATGAAGGAAACAAGTAAAAAAAAAAAAAAATTAACATACTGCTATAACACAGCATTCTGTGCAGTCATGCTGGCCACATGATCACAGAGTAATCTCTGACAACACTGGCTCTTCAGCTTAATAACGGAGATGAACACTGCCCTCTATGGTCGGACACAGCTTGACAACCTTGTCCATGGGGAATGCCTTTACCTTACCTTTATAACACAGAGTTAGAATAATCCCATGTATTTCATTCCTCATGTCCCTCAGTTGTGCACAGATTCCTGGCACAAAGGACTATCAAACAATTTCCAGTTGTTCACACTTCAAAAAACCTGAGGTTATTTGGAATTTTCTGGAAGCAATGAAATAACCTGCAAGTTTCCTTAAGTTGAATTAAAAGCTAAAGGGAGCAGTTTTGCTGTAGAACTGGCCATACACCATCTGAACTGATTACACTGGTTCCAAGATTAGGGTTTTCCCCTTGTGTAGATGCACCTCAGTTATTCTCTAAGGGGCTACAAGATACCTTAGTGTATATCACCTTTCAGCCATCTCTTGTTCAGGCTAAATCTACCCATCTCCCTCAATTCTTCCTCAGAACACTTGGTTTGCAGGCCCTTTACCATCACAGTCACCCTCCCATAGATGACCATAGAATTACCTCCATCCCTATTTAGCTGTTCCATAAGAGCAACAAACCTGTAGGGATCCTGGCCATTTTTTTTTTTTTTGGCTTTGATTTTGCCTTCAGCTTCCTTCCTTCCTTCCTTCCTTCCTTCCTTCCTTCCTTCCTTCCTTCCAGAAAGCATATTTTAACAAAATCCATGAGGTTCCAAAATACCATTAAAATAATTAATAAATTAAACATCACCACAATTATGTATAAAATGAGGGGAAATTACATTCTAAGCTGGTTTGCAAAGACAGTAAATTTTCACTTGCAAGTGAGAAGGGACTTCTCATTGCACCAAAAGAATCACAGCAACCTCCAGCATTTCAGCTAATAACAGCACCTGGTCCTTGATACAGTTATGTTTTGCATTAGCAGACCCTCAACTGTCTGTCATTGTTATAATGAATGACTAATGCAGTGCTTACAGGGGAGTTATTTGACATTACAGGTCATCCTGGTGTTTATCAGGCATGTGCCCATGAAAATCTATTTTACATAAATTCCTCCCATCCCTTCTCTTGCCATATCTATGATTAACGTGTTAGAGAAACTGTATAAAATAATATCTCCAGTAGGGCTGGCAGAGTAAAAACTAGAGATAGCTCCTGTCCCTTTACTGGTTGTGTAGAAGGGGAAACTGCAACATCTATTCTTTATCTGGTTCCCTCTTCTACACATCTAGTTCACTCTGACAACCCTGGTGTCCAACTAGGTTCCTGTAACTGGACACATAATGACAACCATCTTCAGTGACTTCCTGGGCGTCCTTTAGAAGTCCCAGATGATGACATCAGTGCTGTGCATGTGGCAATAGAAAAATATCTGGACACTTCTCTGCTACCTCCCCACTTTCCACTGACCATGAAATGACCATGTTAGGGGAGTTTCACCAGGTCAAAGATGAGTTTTGAGGTGCATTAGAAAATTCTGACTTCCACAATAGCCAAAAACATTTATTTATGCAGATGCAAGTTGGATTTTAATAAATGAAATGTATTTATAATTTTATTTATAAATATTTATAATGTTATTTATTAAAATTATACATTTTATTTAATTTTTAAAAAATACCTTTCTTAAATCTAATATTTATGAGTAAATTTATAAATAAATGTTATAAGGTAGGGTAAAATAGGGATTACTGCCATGTTGAACTTTTGCCAGAAAAGGTAAGGTACATGTTTTGAAGTAATCATATTGGCTGTATCCACACTGCAATAATAATGCAGTTTGACACCATTTTTACCACTATGGGTCAATGTATGGAATGCTTGAGTTTGTAGCTTTGTGAGATATTTAGTTTTCTCTGTTAGAGAGCTCTAGTGCCATAACAAATTAGAAATCATTGAGTATTGTGAAGACACACCCAACTAAAGGTGGTGGCAAATATGGGTGTGCAACGCCAGTACCCTGGTGAGATCAATCTCTAACCCAAAAAGGCTCCAAAGCTGAGTGTAAAGTCCAAAAAGAAGGAAATGTATTTTTAAAAACAAAATAAAAAGAGTTGCTCCTCCCAAGCTCTAATAGGTTTAAAATAAAAGGTACTTTACAGTTCAGGTTTAATGATCTTCAGTGTTGTCATCTCTCTGGGTTTGTTCCTGGATTGATCTCCTTCTCAATGAAGCTGGCGCAGGGTCTTTCAGCTTCTGGTGCTCTTGTTTTCTTTGATGTTGATGTTTACTAGAATTAAATGCTACAGGTAACTAAATTGGCTGAAGGTAAATAATTTGGCTGCAGGTGTAAGTTGGCTAAATGGTGTAAGAAATGCCCTTTCCCTCTGCCTGAGCCTGTTGCCACCAAACAAATGAAAGCCAAGCCTGCCTAAGAAAAACTAAAAAATCCCAAACCAAAGCAGAGCTTGCTGGGAAGGGGCAAACCAAAAAACTAGAAAAATGCAGGGGATTCCTACAGCTCCTCCCACAAACTAATACAGTGGAACATTCCTATGCTCAAACAATCTAAGGACTGAACTAAATGAGGGAAAATGCAGGGGAGAATTTAAACAGTCCAGGCTGGACATCACAAATATTGAACCATGACAGTTAAAGTGGTGTCAAATTGTTTGGGTTTTTTATCTGTAATGCAGGTGCAGCCATTAAATTTCATATTCATATGTTGACAAATGCCACATTGGAGATGGTGGATCTTGTCCAGCAGTGATTAGTATATATTAGAACAGGGGTAGGCAACCTTTCCCCTTTAAGGGCCAAGGGACTTCAGCTCCCAGAAGCCTCAGCCATGTTGGCCAATAGTCCCATGTTGGCCAATAGCTCCTGGGATTCTGGGAGCTGAAGTCCCTTGGCCCTTAAAGGGAAAAGTTTGCCTACCCCTGTATTAGAATGTTTTTTAAAAAAAATCCTGTTAATTTTTTTAAAAAAAAATCTCTGTATGTTTATCAAAGATTCACCCATATAGAAATGTTGTAGAATATTCAATCACAGAGAGGTCATACAGTATATGTGTAGTACTTTAGGAGAGTAATTTAAGGGTGCATCTACATTTGCCAGAATATTACCCCTGGAATATTCTGGCCCCAAATTACCCCTGATTTCCTCCCTTACGTGCTGCAGCCAAACAAAGCAACAAGGTCCACCTGCCTTCCCACACTGTCCCTGTGAGCTGGCCAGTGATGCCGCTGCAGCCACTAGTAGCTCTGAGGTCAAAACAAGGCTAGTGCCGTATGCCCATAGAGCAGGGGTAGGCAACCTTTCCCCTTTAAGGGCCAAGGGACTTCAGCTCCCAGAAGCATCAGCCATGTTGGCCAATAGTCCCATGTTGGCCAATAGCTCCTGGGATTCTGGGAGCTGAAGTCCCTCGGCCCTTAAAGGGGAAAGGTTGCCTACCCCTGCCATAGAGTAACTTGGCAAGGATGCTCATAGTATCCACTTGGGAAGGCAGCCGCTTATCATCACCATATTTTGCTCTGCGATTTCTGAAAAACCAAGAGCAAAATGTAAATCTTTTTATTGTGGGGCAAGGAGGGGAATTCCAAATTGGGTCCAGGCATTGTACAAACGGCCCCAATCCAATTTGGAGTTTTGGGGCTGTGTAGTATAAACAACATTCAACCACCCAGAGGGAATTCAGAGTATATAAGTAATAAGGACAACCCCTACAGTTAGTATCACCCAAGCCATGGTATTCCCAATCACTATTCATGGATGTGAAAGTAGGACAGTGAAAAAAAATGGATGAAAAGAAAATCAACTCATTTGAGATGTGGAGCTGGAGAAGAGTGCTGAGGATACCATGGACAATCAAAAAGACAACCAAATGGGTCCTTGAACAGATCAAGCCGGAAATACCCCTGGAGGCCAAGGTGATTAAATTGAGGCTGTCATACTTTGGCCACATCATGAGAAGGCAGGATTCATTAGAAAAGACAATTATGCTAAGAAAGGTAGAAGGTGGTAAAAAGAGAGGCAAACCACACACCAGATGGATGGACTCAAGTAAGGAGGTCACGGGTCTGAGTCTGCAGGAACTAAACAGAGCAGTGGAAGACAGGGAGTCGGAGATGTCTCATCACAGGGTTGCCATGAGCTGAGATCAACTCGAGAGCAATTAACAACAACAGATCTCTATGCTGTTAAACTCTTTATATAAGTTTTTGTAAGTATTACCTGTTCTTTCAATTTTACTCTTATTTGAAAGCCTGATCATCCAGTCCAGCTCATACCCTTAAATATGCACTAACAGTTCCATATAAACAGAACAAAACAAAATAGGCTGTTACATTCTGATAACATTGTTATTGATTCCTAAGAGGGAATAACATTTTGCACTCTTTCATACTTGCGAAGGGAACCACTATAGTGGCATAGTAAGATAATATGTTATAAATAATAGTAACCAGTGTAATGACATTTCTTGGAAACACTGTATTCAGATTTTTTATCAAAACAGTACTGCAACAGAGATAACAAATAAATAGGGACAAATGCCAGGCTTACTATAGTACTTTAAAAGTGCTAGTTATAGAAAGAGCATTGACATGAAGGATACACAATATATTAAGAGACTAGAGCAGGGGTAGGCAACCTTTCCCCTTTAAGGGTCGAGGGACTTCAGCTCCCAGAATTCCAGGAGCTATTAGCCAACATGGGACTATTGGCCAACATGGCTGAGGCTTCTGGGAGCTGAAGTCCCTTGGCCCTTAAAGGGGAAAGGTTGCCTACCCCTGGACTAGAGGTTTAAGGCTGAAATCCATGGATCCTAGGATGATAAACACATATCATTTTTTGGATCTCACCCTCCACCTCCTGCAGGAGAGATATTGAAAGAAGTCCACCCTTGAAGAGCACCAGGTCCATGACTGAACCCTGTGACACCCCACTAGTCACTTTTCTCCAGGATGAAGAGGAACTATTGGTGAGCACACTTTGGGTTCAGTCAGTCAACCAACAAATCCACCTGACAGTTACATTGTATAGTCCACATTTTACTAGATTTTTGCAAGGATATCATGTGGACCTTGTCAAAGTTCTTACTGAAATCAAGACACACTACACCCACAGCACAAGTGTATAGACAGCATTATTTTTAGTCCACATAATGGGCAGAGTTGTTTACGTCTACTTCTTGCACTCATAACTGTATTGTGCCAGCTATATTAGGCAATCTTCCAGACTACAATGTCGCGGTAGAATTATCATTGTGATAGATCTACTGACCTTTATTGCTGGCATTTGTCAATCAAACCTCAGTCTATTGCTTGAACAGGAAGGAGAACAGAAAACCATGTGTTAAAAGATTTCTCACAGTCCCATTATCACACATGTCCACTCGGACAAATTTCAGGGAATCTGACTTCCAAATGGGAATGCACAGAATTGCACACTTATTAGTTAGGGATGTGAGTGAAAAGTATCAGGAGATGCTCATTTTCTGTTATTTTGACTCTGCAAAATTCCTTGAAGAATTTGGCATAGCATCTAGGTTCCCACAACATTAAGTTCAGTGTGGTTAACCTTGTGATGTCTCTACCTACAAGTGTACAAGCATGCACTCACACATTGTTCTTATTTAGTCATGTTGTACATACATGCAGCCAATTGTTAGCATGGCCAGTATGATCATATAGTTTTGTCTGCTAGTTCAGAATTCTCCCATTTCCACCTCCACTTATCCTTGACAGTTACTGCTGTGCAAGCCAGACATGTTGCTGGACCACTAGATATGTCATGTACAGGAGCCCTTCAGTTCATGAATCCAGGCTTCAATAGTGAAAGCCAGAAAACCTTTATTCAGAAATTACAAATGTTCTCTATAGATGCATGTTGTCAGGATTGAGAGGACAGTGTTACCAAAGTATATTTAAAGCATACAATAATTCAAAGCGGGCAGGCATCCCATTTGCCCATTAAATCAAACAACTGGCATGTCAGGGGCAGCAAGGCCCACAACAGGCTTTGAAAGGGAACTGGACACCAGCCCTAGCAAAGTGACTATTGTTTGTTGTTGTTGTTGTTCACACCTATGTCATTAGTAACAGTAAAATGCAAATATTGACCAGATGAAGTTTTTATTTGTTAATTTATAACAATAATTTATATATTTACTCTCCTTCAGGAACTGTAGGAGCAGCTTACAGTTTAAACATTGACACATAATGATGAGTGAAAGCACACTATAAAATTATTTAAATATTAACAGTTCAAATAAAAGGTGGCATTGCTCTGAAAGCATCCTGATATAAAGCAATTGTCCCTGCTAACAAGAAGGCAGGCTATTTTAAGGCTTGATGTATAGAAGCTATAGCACAATCTTAATCTTGGCACCATAACTAGGAAAAACCTGTAGAAGCAGGAAAGGTAACCTTAGGTGAACTACTGCTTGATTTCCTCTCCTCCCTCCTTTTTTTAACCACTGGGAAGAAAAACATATATGCCATTTCCAGGACTGGCACAGGAAATCCCTTTGCTTGGGGGACATTCAGTGGACTGAAAGACTTTAAATCCCACATCATATCTCCCAGTCTTCCCCCTTTTGTCACTAGTAATGTTGGAACTCCAACAAAACAGGATCAAGGGCTTCAGAGGTTCCCATTTTGGTGGTGGTGGGGTTCATGGTTGTACAGAACATTGATTTACTGCATGGAAATAAACTTGTCCTGAGGAATGATCTTAATTCTTCAGATAATTCTTCGGATCCAGATAAATCTTTTGGTTAACATGGAGTATGTTGAGATTTTGCTGTTTGGGTGTCTAATCACAAAACTAGGTAGCAGGCAGAATAATCCTAATCCTAGATCCACCTTGTTGGAGGGGTCTAGAATTAGGTAAAGGACCTTCCACTGGTTTTCTGGGGCATGCCTGTCTATTGAAAACTCAATTCACAAAATTATATTAATCCAAATTATGTGGCCTAACTATAGTAAACCCACTGAATCAACAGGATCTACTTGTTTGTGGACTCATCATTCAAGGATCTGCTCAAATGGGGACCAACCAACAGGACTCTGGGCCTTTGCAGACTGCCAGAAATAGCGTAAATTGAGTCCACTTTAACTGCCTTACTCAGTGCTAGGGAACCATGGGAACTGTGGTTTATTGTGGCACCAGAGCTCTCTGACAGAGAAAGCTCAATGTCTCAGAAAAAAATACAATTCCCATGATTCCCTAGCACTGAGCCAGGGCAGTTAAACTGGACTCAATTTGCACTATTTCTAGCAGTCTGCAAAGGCCCTCCATTCATCTCTGGAAGTGCTCCTGTAAGAAGTAGTTGATATAGGGACCTCACATGCTCCTTATAGGCTTTCTGTGACAAAAGCATGGGTATTCTTGGATTACCAGCTCAATGAGACCTCTGTTTCCATGGGGAATAGGAAACCTCTCTCATTACCAAAAGAAGTGGGGAGTTTGTACTACTGAGGAAAATTTGAGAAACAACTTCCACCCTGGTACAAGCTGGCCAAGTAGGAATGAAGTTTTAGACTAGTTAATTTTTCCCCCACCAAAACTTCACTTTTGACTGCACTTTAAGATTCAGTTTTCAGCACAACTACTCCTTGAATTCTTCCTTTACATAATTTAGGCAAGGAAACATGACAGATGCAGTAAAATCCTCTAAAATCTCAAACCGGGATTTAAAGAATATTCACAATTTTTCTCATCCTCGACCCAAAATAAAGTGCCTTGAAATGTCTCAACACATTTTTCAAAGTTTTCTTTCATTTAAGGATTATTCGTAAATATTTGCTTCCATTAAAAGAGATTGCATTTTGTGTAAAATTCATCCTTTTTTTCCCTGCTAAATTCTGTTTTGTGAAAAATACGTTTTTCATAAAAGGGCTACCTGAATTCTATTGGATAGCATTCTCTTGGGACATTATGCTGACATAAATTCAGACTGTACTAGAGGTTGTACTTTTAACATACTTGTATAAGGAGGTATTTAGTACCTCTTTAAACAAGCAGGACCTCTTCATCCTACAGTGCAAACAGATGTCTTAAGGCTTTTGCTGCTCTTTCTCCCTGACCTGGAGTGGTCACCAGAATATCACCAGTATGTAAGTTTTATACTCTGTTGGGGCTGAACAAGATCTAGACAAAAGTTGCTTAAGATTGGCATTTCTTATAAATAAGGCACTGAAATGTCTGGAAAGTATAGTAAATGAAACACAGGAGAGGGATCTGTCTTTCAACACCTGCTTCTAAGCTCTTCTATCACTATAGTTGAGATGGAAGCCATTTAAATCTTTTAACAAGAGGAATTAAAATCACTGCTGAGATTTGTACAACATTATGTCCTGCTTGCACATCAACAAGATGTTTATGGGACCATGGTGTATTCTAATGTACAGCACAGAAGAAACTAAATAGTTGACTCAAATATTCTGTAGAATAATGTAGTAACACAGTGTCTCAGTTTTTTATCCAAGCAAACAGTTTTGTGAGGAGCATCCCAAAATAATTTCAGCCACGTACTCCTATGGAGGGATCTGTAAATAGTGTATCATCATGAGAAAAAACTCTCAGAGCATGGTGGAATCCTGCAAGATGATCTGAAGGACAAATAATGATGAGTGGCTGTGTCAGTTGGTAGCAGAATGTCATATTGGTTGACCTGTGTCACATGAGAGAACAGCAGCATTTTGATGGATAGTCTTTAGTGTACACCTTATTCTCTTTGCCAAAAACATAGAAGGAATAGACTTTCCCTTTCCATTCATATTCAGCCTTTGTGAGTGGCACCAGTTCAATGGTTTGTTTCTGCAAAAAGAAAAAAAAATATTATAATTAGATTTGGAATTAGTCTAAATTACCATTGGGAAATCAGTTGCATCCAAATGCAAATGTCCCCAGTCCAACAATTTCCAGACCTAGCAAACTACAATCATCATAATCCTCAGCTGATAGGACTATGGGCAATCAGAACTGTAATCCAACAAATGGGATGGGGGGCAAGTTGCAGAAAGTTTTTCTAGTAGTTGGGAAGGATTAAAGACTAGAGGGCACTTTCTCCTCCATTCCCTATGCAGGCTAATTTTAGGCAAACCTTGCCAGATATGCTTCCCATTGTTCACAGGATAACAACTTCTGCATCTGTGAATGGACCAATAAGTCACAAATATGACTCGTGCTTTTGTCTTCCACCTCAGGAAGACAGGGATGCACACAAGAATGAAGAAAATTAAAAGTTCTTGCCACTGGGCAAGGTTATAAATTTTTTCTTGTTTGTTTGTTTGCAAGTCAAATTTCTGTGAATCTTTCAGACAGAATGTTTTACACACACAAAAAATATATTTTGCCCAAAATGCATTTTTTTCTGCAAAAATGTTAAGGGTTTTGTTTTGTTTTACAAAATGCCATGTTTTAAACACACACATTACCCCCAAAAAGTCCCTAAATGTGATAAATGTCAATGTAGTTGACAATTTTGGAACAGACCATCTCAATATGTCTAGAAATCAATTTTCATCCAGAACAAAAATAAAATAAAATAAAAATGCAAATATTCTTTACCACTATGGGTAGATAAAGCTGTAATTTGGGACTGTTCTGGGACAACCTAAGGCAAGAGAGAAATCTGAGTTGCTGTCTTGGAGGATTCTGCATGGTTTTTCCCCCCTGCACATCAGTCTGTAAGCATGCTAGAGGTCTTGTTCTCAACCTATGTAAGTATGGGCTTAATTATGTCACAATATTTCAGATGCTTCCTCTGACTTTCTTCCAAAGAAAGCAAGATGCAGCCAAACAATTGTACCTCTGCTGTTCCCACTATGTGGAAGATTGGGTGTAGATGCTGAAACAACATAGTCTAACTTGTGCATTGTATTCCAGGCCTACAGAACAGTTGTATTTATCCCTAAGCATTTTTATTCCCTGCTTTTCTGGGATTTTTTAAATCTCACAAGTCTAAGGCCAGAACCTAATATTAAGATCTGGTTGTTAAGACTGGTTAGGTTAATAGGTATAACTCCCAGTGGTGGGAGTCAAATATTGAAGTCTCTTCCTGTTCTGTTTGTTTTCAGTACAGATGTTTAGATAGGCCATGAAAACCTTCCTCTTCAGGAATCTTTAACAATTTGTGCATTTAAAAGTGATTTGTTTATCTGTTCGTCTGGACAATACAACTTTTTGAAACTTGTCTTGTCCCTTTCTGTACATGGCTTTGTGAGGGAATTTCAGATATCTTGTTTTTAACCCTGCTATGAACACTATGCCCCACAAACTGTACCATCCTGTTTGATACATCTAAGAACAAAAATTTTGATATCTACCATAATAAGGCAGATATGCCTCATCTAATTCCACTTAGTGTTCTCAAAACAGCCTGTAGTGCAACCTGAATGCAGCCCACTGAGCCAAATCTCTGATGAGTTTGCAATGTGAGACAGGCAGAAAATCCAGGCAGTTTATCAAGTGAATGATGGGATATTTTCTATGGACAGCAAACTACATTTAACTTATAGGTCACAATCTGTGCAGGTCTCAGATAGTAAAAGTACCAGGAAGCAGTGGAATAGTTATGAAATGACCCATCTTCATTGTTCTTTCCCCAGCTTATGGAGATCAGTCATAACTCATGCAGTGATGAAGAGTGAAGTTACATTCCCAAACAGCCTATTGTGTAACTGGGAATGGGTGTAACATCCATAAATTTAGCATTATTGTCTTTTAAATATTTAACCTTTGCAACATGCATCACTTGGCATATATCTCAAAAACATTATATGAAAAACTATCATTTTGTTTCAGAACATCTTCCTGTTAATTCTCACAGGTCCACTCCTTTCCTTTCTGTTTTTGTTTTATAAAGGCAGAGTAAAATAAAAGTTTAAAACCCAAAAACAAACAGCCCTCTCTCTATCTCAAAGCTATTCACAAGCCCACTATTCACAAGCCTAACATTTCCCCATCAAAAGTCCTTGGCTAGGATACAGGGATTTTTGAGAATTTAGAGAAGAAAGGTATTTCTGAGAAGTTAGAGAGCCTCTGAACACTTTTAAAAGTTAGTTTACATGTTTTTAACAGAATAAAAAAGCAATCTGGGGATTTGGTGTAACATTTCATAAAGTGGGGGAGGGGAATGGCACAGCATGTAATGCCAACTGGAATAGACCCACTGATCAAGTAGAATTTGCATAAGTATTCATTTATCAATTTTCAATTGAATCAATGTGTCTAGCCTAGCTGGGACTAAAACAGAGTTTGCAGTTATGTATACTGGCATTGTTGGCATATTTTCATTCCTTTTAATAAGCTTCTATGTCAAATGTACACATTTTTCTGTCAGCTGAAGAGCAAGATTCCATGTATTTCTTGCCTAAGAAACCCCTAAAAAATTCATGAAGTTGTCTCTCTCTCACACACACACACACACACACATCCATTCATGAAGAACAGGTTTCCATGGAAGACTCAAAGAACAATCCTTTAAAAATTCAATTATTGGGGGGGGGGGCATGGCAAGCCATCAAACATGGCAGTCACATAGTTGAAGAGCTTGCCTCAATCCTGATTATTAATTACAAATAAAAGCAAGAATTTCAACTTAAAAATCAACAAGACTGTGGGTATTGATGTCCAAATTAAAGAAGGCAGTTGATCAACTTATTACAGATTTTTGCACACCTGCAAAAGAAGCAAAACCACAACTGGAAGAAAGAGGCCTGATAACTACTAACATGAGGTGTGGCTCTACTAAGGCAAGTAAAATGGAGAACCCTGGATCTCCTGTTGTCTCAGACTTTCCCTTTCCAGAATTACTGAAAAAGCTACATTACAATTTGGTCAGGGATCTACAAAGGGACTGGTCACTTGCCTTAGAGCCACTTAGCTTGAAAATCCCTGAGATTTCAAACAAAATCCAAGATATAGAGGAAACGGCAAATGCTGCCTTCCAACGGGGATCACACCATGAAAAGAGAATTTGCACATTACAAGAAGCAAATTCTCACTTGCAAAATAAGCTGCAGGATTTAGAAAACCAAGAAAAACAATTAAACCTTTATCTGAAAGGTATTCCAGAATCAGTGATCCCCTCCTCCCTACAAGATTCAATACTTGCATGGATGAATAAAATAAATCTTGAGCTAAACCTATCTCTATCAGACATAGAATGCATGCATCACTCCCTAAAGCCACAACAGCCAACTAACAAGGCCCCCAGGGATATTGTCATGAAATTTGCAAGATTTCCAAAGTCACAGATCTTAATTATGAGGGACATAAAGTGGCAGCCTACCAAGATGTTTCAGTGGAGACACTAAGAAAAAGACAGTCCTTCAAGCCTTTTACATATGTCTTGCTCTCCAAGGGAATAAAATACAGATGGGGGTTCCCCTTCAAGCTCATTATCTTCCATGGCGATGAGACCCTAACTGCTTCTACCAAAGCCCAAATGATGCAAATTTTGAGACACTTGGCATCACAATACCCATGGATCTTGAAAGAAATACCTGCTCAATTAGACCTAATAGCTATCGAGGAACACAATGGCAGGCAGTACAGAAAAGAAAGAAAAAGAAAAGAAGCTCAATCAACTCTCCAGCTTCAGTGTAGGCACCCTGCAAACCCCTGGGAATTCATCAGTGATGAGCCTCAGTGCTTTGCAGGCCTTGGAGCAAGCCTAGCAGCATCCCCACCGGCACCATCTTGAGGCTTGTGTTCTTGCACTGCTAACTGTCACTTTAATCCATCATTTTTGCTGCTGAACTTTAAAAACTAGTGACAGTGATTCATTCCAGAGAGGCAACTATCCACATGGGACATCTGGTGGGAAATTGTGTGTATCTCTTTCTCCACAGCTAGTAATTGCAGGCTTCAGCCAGGCCTAAACTATGCTTTTCCCCCCTATCGACACAGTTATTAATTTGCCTGGCATACTACAAGCCTATACATAGTTATATGATACTCTTAAGTTTTAAAATTTGACACTTCTTGCTTCTTGGCAAACTATTATAAAAATATTAATCACAGGATGGGCCGAAAACATAAGAAATAATGTCTTACAATAAAAAGATATTATTTGCCCCATCCCTTCGGAGGATATCAGAAAGTTTAACTCTGATCGGGAGAACAGAGGACAACTGTCCTCCATTCCTCATGATACTGTTCTTAGTTCATTGTTAATTGCTATCTATATTGTTATGTTATTGAGTGTTATTTACATCTCATGACTATTCTTAAAATCTTTAGGGAAAACCTGTAAGATATCCAAATGTGGCAAAATTGAACTTTTTAGATCCTTAAATACTAACCCTCAAATTGGAAAATAATGTGGGCAAAAGGAAAATAAGTTTCAATTTCTCTTTACAGTCCACTATAGTATTATATGGCATCCCTGAGAGTCATTTCCTATGAAGTTAATGGCTTATGCTCAGCAAAAAAGAGAGGGAAAATCCTAAAACAAATCAAACAACTACACCTAAATTTCTTATTCCTTTAAGAAACACACTGTAAGGGTTCTGATCCATCCCCAAAAAATTGTTTGGAAACCAATATGTAGTGAGGGGCACGGGAAAAGCCAAAGGGGTACCTGTTCTCCTAGACAAATCGTGTCCTTTCATGGTAAACAATGAATTTAAAGACAATGGACGTTTTCACACAGGGCTTTACACGGAGGCAAGCCTACCTCCGTCCGGCCCCACTCCGGCTCCAGAACCTAAAAGTTCAGACGACGTCGCAGCAAGCCCCTCCTCATCCTGCGCCATCCCTGCCTCACTCCGGGGTCTTGCTCGTCGTGTTCAAACAACGTCGCAGCAAGCCTCGCCCCATCTTGCGCAATCCCTGAGCCATCCCTGCGCCCTCCCGGCTTTAGCCCCATATTTCTAATTCCTTTTCTAAAAAGGAATTAGAGGGGCTGCTGCCGGAGGCAATCAGGAGCCCTTCCGGCGGCTGCTGTTTTCGCCGCTGGAACGGCTCTTGATTGCTTCCAGGGGGCTTCCAGGCGGCTTTAGAGCCGCCTGTGTGAAAACGTCCAATGCTGGCTGCTTCCTAATAGATGGGGGAAATTTTTGGCCAACCCTATACTCTAGGCACCTTCTATTCACCCAATACAAGTCAGCACCAATTATATCAGCTTTTTTTACATCATCTAAGTGAAGTGGCTGTTGGTTGCATAGTGTCGGGAGATGATTCTAATGAAGTTTTGCACTCCTATATTGATAAATCAAAACCTCCTAAACATACAGGTCCAACCCCATTGATGCACATAATTAAAGATGCAAGATTAGAATCATAGGACGTTTTCAAACTACCCTCCCTAAAGCCAAGTGGAGCCATTCCGGAACGGGCCGTGCCGCTGATTCCGGAATGGCTCCGGCAGCGGCAGGCTAATTCCTTTTGACACCCGGAATTACCTTTCCGCTGCTGAAGCCGGAGTTACAGGTCTTTCGGCTGGAGTGAGGCCGGACTTACGGCTCCGTGCGTTTGAACACACGGAGCAAGGAGCCGGATGGATGCAGGGATGGCACCGGAAGGGGCGGAGTTTGCCGCCGCACGTGTGTGAACGAGCTGGAAATGGAGCCGGAGTGGGGCCGGACCGAGGTAGGATTGAGTCCTCCTAAAGCCCCGTGTGAAAACGTCCATAGAGTTGGAAGAGACCACAAGGGCCATCCAGTCCAACCCCTGCCATGCAGGAACTCAAAATCAAAGCATTCCTGACAGATGGCCCTCTGTTTAAAGACCTCCAAAGAAGGAGACTCCACCACACTCTGAGGGAGTGTGTTTCACTCTTGAACAGCTGTCACTCTCAGGAAGTTCCTCCTAATGTTGAGGTGGAATCTTTTTTCCTGTAGCTTGCATCCATTGTTCTGGGTCCTGTTCTCTAGAGCAGCAGAAAACAAGCTAGCGCCCTCCTCAATATGACATCCCTTCAAATATTTAAAGAGGGCTATCATATCCCCTCTTAACCATCTCTTCTCCAGGCTAAACATACCCAGTTCTCTAAGTCATTCCTCATAGGGTATGGTTTCCAGACCCTTCATCATTTTAATCACCCTCCTCTGGACACACTCAGTTTTTCAACATCCTTTTTGAATTGTGGTGCTCAGGACTGGGCACAGTATTCCAGGTGGTGCCTGACCAAAGGAAAATACAGTGGCACTATTACCTCCCTTGGTCTAGATACTATACTTCTATTTATGCAGCCTAAAATCACATTGGCCTTTTTAGCTGCTGCATCACACTGTTGACTCATGTTCAACTTGTGGTATACTTGGACTCCTAGATCCCTTTCACACATAGTCGCATCTCATTATTTTATTTTATTTTTTGGCCCTAAGTGCAGTACCTTACATTTCTCCATGCTGAAATTCATTTTGTTAGCTTTGGCCCAGATTTCTAATCTATTAAGGTCATTTTGAATTTTCATCCTGTCTTCTGGGGTATTAGCTATTCCTCCTAATTTGGTATCATTTGCAAATTTGAGAAGCATGCCCCCTATTCTTTCATCCAAATCATTGATAAAGATGTTGAATAGCACTGGGCCCAGGACAGAACCCTGTGGCAACCCACTGGTCACTTCTCTCCAGGATGAAGAGGAGCCTTTGCCTAGCACCCTTTGGGTTCGGTCAGTCAACCAGTTACTAATCCACCTAAGAGTTGTATTGTCTAGTCTACATTTTACTATCTTGTTTGCAAGAATATTGTGGGGAACCTTGTCAAAAGCCTTACAGAAATCAAGATATGCTATGTCTACCTCATTCCCTTCATCTAGCAAGCTGGTAATTTTATCAAAAAAAAGAGATCAGATTAATCTGGCATGACTTGTTTTTGAGAAACCCATGTTGACTTTTAGTGATTATGGCATTCCCTTCTAAATGTTCACAGACTCTCTGTTTAATGAACTGTTCTAGAATCTTTCCTGGTATTGATGTCAGGCTAACAGGACAATAATTGTTGGGATTCTTTTTTTTTTCTTCCCCTTTTTGAAGATGGGGACAATGTTTGGCCTCATCCAGTCTGCTGGGACTTCTCCTGTTTTCCAGGAGTTCTCAAAGATTATTACTATTGCCTCTGAGATTACATTTGCCAGTTCTTTTAATATCCTTGGATGTAGTTCATCTGGTCCTGGAGACTTAAATTCATTTAAGGTAACCAGGTATTCCTGTACTTCCTCCTTACTTATTCTGTGCTGCATTTCCCCTATTGTGCCCTCTGCTCCATTTTCCTCAGGTTGAACATCCTTTTTCTTTTGTGAGAAGACTGAGGCAAAGAAGGTGTTGAGTAGTTCTGTCTCCTGTTAGAATTTCTCCATCTTCTCTGTGCAGTGGTCCTACCATTTCCTCCTCCTTTCTTTTGCTACAGACATACCCAAAAAAGCCCTTTTTATTGTCCTTAACCCCCCTAGCAAGCCTGAGCTCATTCTGCACTTTGGCTTTCCTGACTTTACCCCTACAAGTACTAGCTATTTGTTTGAATTCGCCCCTTTTCCATTTCTTATACATCTCTCATTTAAAATTTAGTTCAATTGAAAGTTCTTTTGTCATCCAACCCAGTTTCTTGAGACATCCCCCATTTTTCCTTCTTATTGGAACAGTTTGAGATTGTGTCTTCAGTATCTCCCTTTTGAGAAACTCCCATCCATCCTGAACTCCTTCCTCCTTTAGTATTCCTGACCACGGGATCACTCCCAGTGTTTCCCTAAGTTTATTGAAATCAGCTCTCCTAAAGTCTAGAATGAGTGTCTGACTATGCCTAGCTTCTCCTTTCCACTGTATAAGAAACTCCAGGAGAACATGATCACTCCCACCTAAGGATCCCACCACTTGCACCCTATTTACCAGGTCATCCCTGTTGGTTAGGATCAGATCTAAAATAGCTGATCCCCATGTTGCCTCTTCCACTTTTTGGACAAACAAATTGTCTTCAAGGTAAGTGAAGAATTTGCTAGACCTTGAAGTATTGGCTGAATTTAACTTCCAGCAAATATCAGGATAGTTGAAGTCACGCATCACTACTACATCTCTCCTTTCTGAGTGTGTGGTCATCTGTTCTGGAAAGACATCATCCAATTCCTCAGTCTGACTTGGGGGTCTGTAGTAGACTCCCACTATAACATCCCTGTTGTTTCCTTCCCCTTTAATTTTTATCCAGATGCTCTCCACCTGATTTCCAGAATTGAAGTCCTGGATCTCTTCACTGGAGGCAAGTCTCTGTCTCTCTTCCTCCACTCAAAATGGCTGCCCAGAAACTGCTTTCCTTCTCCTTTATCTTGACTCTGGAGATCTCGACACCCCATAGAGAAAGACTTCACTTGCTACTCATCAATCCATAAGACATATTCCAGAATTGATGGGTTTTTTTTATCTCCAATTCCTTATTTGGCAAAATTTTAAATTTCACAATTAATCCAATCTTATATTCAGACCATTCACCAATAATATTAGACTGGGTGCCAGAAGGACTTTCCCAGACTTTAAAGTGGTTTAGTCCAGCACTCCTAATGCATGACCCTTTTAAAAAGACCATAGAAAAAGCAATAGAAACATTTTTTCTAGAAACAGATCTGAAAGCACCTCTAAAGTGCTACTATGGGAAAACAGGAGCGCTACTATGGGACACACTCAAAGCAGTGCTCAGGGGTCTGTTTATACAGGAGGGCTCTAAACAAAAGAAAATTAAAGAAAAGAAATGCCAGGAACTGATTAAAGAAATTAAATTCTTGTCAGACTCCCACAAGAAGTCCCAAAACTCAGACATACTGAAAACTTTATTAGAAAAAAAATCCTAAAATTGAAGAATTAGACCTAGCCTCAGTTCAAACTAAATTGCAATACATGAAAGACTACTTCTATGTAAACAATAAGAACTCTAAATTACTAGCTAGATTAGCAAAACAGAAAGCAGAAAAAAGAATGGTTGCAGCTGTCACCTTCCCAAATTGCAATATCAAAACCTCTCAAGTTGACATAATAGAGGAATTCCAAGAGTTCTACTCCAAACTCTATGCTGAAGAATTGTCCCCCCAGATAAACTTAATTCATTCCTTGATTCTCTCAAAATTTTGAAAATCAAGGACCACACATCTCTCTACTCAACCAACCCATCTTGGTAGAAGAAATCAAACAGGCAATCCAAAACCTCAAACCAGGAAAAATCTCCTGGATTAGATGGATTTATGGGAGAATTTTACAAGTTATGTTATAATAAAATTGCCCCACACCTACAAGACTATTCAATGAGATGTCACAAGGTCTATGTCCCCAATTTTGGCACACTTGCAGAATTGTCCCCATCCATAAAACAAGTGATGGTCAACCTCCCACCTCAGCATTTAGACCGATACCATTAATAAACCAGGATGAGAAACTACTGATCTCAGTTCTAGCAAATAGAATTAATAGCTTCATCACTGCGTATATCTCTATTGACCAAACTGACTTTATGCCAAATAGAAAACTATCTGATGCCATTAGATGAGTCCTAAATGTCATCCATCATTCCTCAAAAATTAAAACTCCAATTGCTCTTATGTCCCTAGATGCCCTGAAAGCTTTGACAAAGTGAACTGGCAATACTTATTCGGAGTACTGAAAAAGATGAACTTTGGAAATAAATTTATTAGTATGCTAAAAACCCTATACACAAACTCACAAGGCCTTGGTGACAGTCAATAGAATAAACCTCTCTACCTTTAGGCTCCAAAGGGGAACTAAACAAGGATGCCCCTTATCCCTGCTGTTATTTGCTACTGCAATAGAACCCTTAGCTACCTCAATCAGAGAAATTGAACATCTCTATTCTAGTCAGACTAGCCCTCATTAAAATATTTATTGCCCCTCATCTATCCTTGCTATTTCAAACTATGCCACTTCAACCACCACAGACAAAACTCAAACTTTGCCAAAATCTCATCAATACATAAGAGACCCAGATTCAGGAAATCCACAAACACTTCTCTTACAAAAAAGGGGGGCTAGCAATGCCTGATCTTGAACTATATTTTGCAGCAGTTCAAGTCAAATCCCTCATTTAATTTAAAAAAAAAGATCAGAGCATACACTGGGTTAACATGGAAATGAATGGCCCACCATCAATTGATCTTGCTTTGTTCTTTAAGAAACCCACTCCGCAAGTAATTAAAAACATTACAAACCCATTGCTACAAACATCAGTAAAGATATGGACAAGATGGAAGCAAGTTCTAGCACCAGATCCCTCTCCTATTTGCCCCTTCCTAGTCCACAGATCTTTCTATTCCCTTGATAAATGCAATCAGTTTCAGGGATGAGAACAAGGTGTATATTTTGTCCGAGACCTTTTTTTTAATGGCAGACCAAAAACAATTCATGAACTAATTTAGATTTAGAGCCACTAAAGGCTAGTTGGTTTCATCTGCTTCAGATAATTGCTTTTACACACAAATAAAGGAGATAAGAGGATGACCTAGATCACTTACCTTATATGAGGCACAATGTGTTCTCCCCTCCCAAAGGACTAATATGTTTAATCTACAACTGTTTGATTGACCACTCTTACCATGGCATAGAACTAACGTGAGAAACAGATTTGAATCTTTCAATTCCCATTTCAAAATGGACTACAGTTTGGTCTTCCACCCCTTTTAAATCCAGATCAGCACTGATTAGAGAAAACACCTTGAAAATTATACACAGGTGGTATTTGACTCCAGTGAAGCTAGCCAGAATGGTTAAAAATGTTTCCTCCAAATGTTGGCATGGTTGTAACAATAATGGCACATTTCTACACATGTGGCTAAACTGCCCCAAAATAAACACATTTTGGCAACTGGTACTTGAACAAATTTTATTGATTACCAACCAAGAAGTGAAGTTATGTCCATAAATGCTTTTGTTATCAATATATGTGGACACAAACTCAAATTGAAACATAAAAACCTCATAGATTTTTTTCATTATAGCAGCCCATAGAAATTGCCAGATGCTGGAAAACAGGGGAAGTATCTTTGGATATGTGGTAGAAAAAGGTATGAAACCTATGGTTACTTGAAAAACTGTTTGACAGAATGGCAAGTTACACAGGATGGCCAAAATCAGAAACTTTCATAGACAAATGGTACCCACTCACTGACTTCATAAACAAAGACAGAAACAAGAGAAGACAACCTCCATCTCATCTGAACCTTTGGTCAGACATTCAAGACTAGATTTACACAAAGGTAGCACTGGACTTTAAAAAGACCACTTACATTGAAGAGAACCCAAGAAGGAGACCCGCAACATAATTCAAAGTTGTGAGATTAATTGTTTTATTTTGCTTTATTGTTGTGACATGTTTTGTATATAGTTGTTTACTTATAATAATAATTAAAAAAACATTTTAAAAATTCAATTATTCCATTCCACCCACCTGTTTCAGGATATGATGTACACTTCCTAAGGCAAATTGTATTCTATGTTGTTCAATACATACTCGTGAATAATCTTCAATGGATGACTGTGGGAAATCAATAATGGGAAACACCTGGAGTACAAATAGGGACATTCTTACACATCCATTTGTAAAGTATAATTTAAGTACAGGTTGAGTCTCCCTTATCCAGTATTCTGAAATCTGAAATACTCCAAAACCCTAAACTTTTTTCATGGGTGGCTGAGATAGTGACACCTTTGCTACCTGATGGTTCAATGTACACAAGCTTTGTTTCATGAACACAGTTATTTAAAATATTGTATAAAATTACCTTCAGGCTATGTGGATAAAGTGTATATAAAATATAAATAAATTTTGTGTTTAGATTTGGGTCCCATCTCCAAGATATCCCATTATGTATGTATATGCAAATACAGGTAGTCCAAAAGCCAAAATAACAACAACAACAACAACAACAACAACAACAACAACCAATTCAAAATCAAAGCCACTTCTGGTCTCAAGCATTTCAGATGAGGAAGACTGAACCTGTGATTCAGAAGTACTTAAGCACCTAGAAGTGATGACACAATTGTTTATAAATTACTGTACAAAACAGAGTATGAGCTTTCTGTGTCATAAATATTTGTGCTGAAGAGGGAATTTTGGCAGATGCTGCTTTTCCTGCTTGAAGAATGAGGCATTTCAGGGTGCACTGAAATTTCGTTTCTATGTAGGACTCAAATGTATGGGTGTCCTCTCCATTAGAATAGAGGTGGGAAACCCATTTGGAATGGTGAACCTGATCTCAAATGCCACTTATCCCCTGTAGTCTGTTTGATGTCAGGAGACAAAAATATGGTCCTGATCAGGATGTGTTCCAACATTACTCCAATATTTCAACAGCTGATTATGCTGTCCAAATATAAAATAGCATTAAAAACCTGTCTCTTCTGATGAATGTTTAAATGTGGATTGTTTTAATATGTATGTGTCTTATTTGTTCTTTTAAATTCATTAACTTTTAAAACTGATGTTGTATATTTGCTAATTTGTTGTTGTTCCCTGCCTTGATCCATGGGGAGAGGATTGTTGTTGTTGTTGTTGTTGTTATTATTAGTAGTAGTAGTAGTAGTAGTATTTTGTTTCCCCTCTAGATGACCTTGGGCAAATCACATGCCCTCAGCCTCAGGGGAAAGCAATGACAAACCTCCTCTGAACTAATCTTGCCAAGAAAACCCCATGATAGGGTCACCTTAGGGTTGCCATAAGTCAGAAACAATTTGAAGGTGCACAACAACAATAACAAGGTGAAGTAGTTGGTGCTTTACTCATTGGCATTTCATTGAGTAAGTCAGATTTTCTCCTTGCCTTTCTGGTGCAAGGACCTTGATAATGGGCTACATTAGGCCCATGAAGGAGTTTCCATCCCCTCTGGTGAACTGTAGCACTCCTAAAAATCCAAGACCAACCTGTCATTATGTGATATTGCAACAAATACAGAAAACTCCACATATAGTTTTGCAGATGTGTGCAGATAAACTCTTTTTAAAATCTTCCCTAAGTGGTAATTATACCTTACAATGAAAATATTTTGTACCTTCACAGTGTTACACATCTTATCTACATAAATACACAAGAATCCCAACTAAATCAATTTCAATTCCAGGTTGTAACAAAGAAAATTTGGAAAAAGTCAAAAGAGGCTGAATACTTCTGTAAGGGACCAGATCTATGTTGGTTTCCAACTGTTGCCGCTAATTACCTGAGAATGACTAAGTGCATCCAATTGCATAGAAAATGTAGCTGTACAAATGTCTGCATACAAGCTTAGTATGCATAAATGATAGTATGTACAGTATATATGCTACCTTCCATAAACTTTGCATACTCAAGCACAGACCACAGACATACACCCTGAGATGCACACAAACCAAAACACAAACAAAGGCTATTGGGTTGCAAATGTGTTACCGAAAAATTTTCATCACAAAGTATTTCTTCTCCAGTTGCTTCCTGTAAAAGGTAAATTGGAAGGCTGGAATCTTTGTCTGCCAGGTGCTCTAAGATATTATTCTTCCTGATGAGGAGGAAAAAAGGAGATTTTTTTATTATTATTTTAAGATGCACCTTTGGGTCTGAAGTACTGAGCAAATATTAACATCATACAATTCAGCCTTTGAATGAACCTAAAAAAGATACAGTGCCAGTTCAATGTTTAACACATTTCTTGATACTGATTTCAATGAGACTGAGTGCCATAGAACTGTGGCCTAAATTGCAAGGAAATTCTATCCTGACTGATAAAATGGCCGAGGTATGCCAAGGATGCCACTAAGTCATATTATAGCTGTAGTCTATAATACAGAGATCATTCAGGGGTTATCTCTGCCAACAATGTCCAAATATGTGCTTAGAGTGTTCAACAGTTATTCCAAAAGCATACTCTTATTACTGTGTGAGTGGGGGAATTATGTACACCAGGACACACCAGCAGTTGCAGGACTAACCCCCAATGATGCACTTCTCCTCTTAGAATAGACTATGCCATCCATGCATTTATGAGGCCTACAGTTACAAGTTCTGGAATCCCATGTGATTGGGACTGTAAGTAAGCCTATCTTCCTTAAATGTCTTGGTAAATATGTGTACAGAGTATGTGGCCAGGAGAAGGAGGAGTGTGCTCTGCAGTGCTCTGGAATATACTGTTTCCTTTCATGTGAATGACATGCACACAGAGCTTATAACCATCTTCTGGTGCATCCACATTACATAGTTACAGCATTGGATACCACTTTAACCACAATAATTCTATCCTATGGAATCTTGGGATTTGTAGTTATGTTAAGTAAAATGATTTTCTCTCAGAGAACTCAAATGCTGAAGTTCAAGGAAGATGACTAAATAATTCTGATTTGCTTTTTCAACTTACCAAGTGATTGTAAGTTCAGTATGATATAGTAAGACACCATTCCCACTGCAACGGTAACACTTCAGCCACCCATTGCTACGACAACTTAAGCAGCTGGGGAGGGGGGAATATTAAAAGAAACAATACCAAATAAATTTCTATAAATCCTAAATGCAGAATCAACATATTTCCTTAGTGTACAAATAATTACATTTACATTTTTAAAATTTAAAAAAGCCATTATTTTTCATTGATTGAATGGAACATGCAACCTTATCATAGAGTTTTCTGGGACTGAGAACATGTGACTCAGCCAAAGTCACCCAGTTGAATTGCATGGTCAAGCAGGGAATTTAACCTTGGTCTGCAGAGTCATAGTCCAATGCTCAAATCAGTACTCATAAATCCAATTTTTGTCTAAGTAAATCCAACTTTTGTTCATTCTTTCTTTCTTTCTTTCTCTTTCTTTGGTCATTGTGGAGGTCAGAATTCGCTAGCAACCTTCTGCAAAATCAATCTCCCTCTCCAAAATCAACTTTTACCAGATGTAGCCCCCACTAACATGGCTAATGTGAGGGCACAGAAGTGTCAGTGCTGACTTCATTCTTCAGAACTTCTGAAGGACCCAGGAGGACATGCTGGATGCCTTGTTGCTGTACATCCTGCTCTTGGAAAGCAGCAGGATGCTTCTCTGCCACCCCACACCTGTCAGTAAATGGTCATGTTGCTGGGGAGGGGGTGCATCATGGAAAAGGTAGACTGGAGAAATTGAGGAAGGCGACGTGGCATAGTTTCACCTGACAGAACTTTATACTACATCAGGATTTCAGTCATAGTTTTGCAATCTCAGTGTACCCTCTGTGAAACATATTGATGCAGCTGGTCAGCTCTCAGGAAGGAGGAAAATGAAGGGAGTGCCATGTGATCCATGTGTTTTAATAAATGACAGAAATAATCACAATGTGCCATTTCTGAAAATCCCAGAAACATTTTGAAAGAAAGTTCCTGTCCTAAAAATTGCCACAATAAGGTAGGGCAAAGGACAGCCACAGGTCCCCACGGGTCCCTCAGGGCTGTCTGATGGCCCCTGGCCCCTCCAGATTTGACCATCCTTTTTCAAGCCCAAAGAAAGGGTAAATTTCCTCAACTGGAAAATTCCAGGAGCAGCAATTCACTTTTGAAGCAGATTGACAAGGGCAATTGCACAATTTAATTTTATAAAATTGCAGTCTTTCAAAACTAGCAGTGGACACCTGTCCAATTCTGGCTATTCTTCAGCTTTTTGGAGAGTCTCTTGGATCCCAGGAGTAAAAAAAAAAAAGATGTTCAGATCTCCACATTTGACCTCTACTGTATTACAACAACACAAAGTTTGGTTGGTAGCCTAACCAACTGCATATTCACTTACTGATTGTTGCCTGTTCCTGAACACCACGAGCAGAGGTTGTCACCTTCCAGTGTATTGGTTCCACTACCACCACATGCCAAACATTTTTTCTACATTTGAAGAAACAAAATATAATCTAAAGAAAGGTTTTTGCTTTGCTTTTTTAAAACTTGTCTTTCAAAGTCATTCTTTCCACTGAGAAAGGTGGTTACAAATTCATTTTTCTTACTGATACAATCTTACAAGGAATATCTGCAACAAAATGGTGCGGTAGATTCTCAAGGGTTCCAGCCAAGCAACAGGATGTTCCACTGTCTAGCACTAGCTCATGCCAGTGGTATCACTAGGGTTGGTGTAACCCAGTGCAGTAACTCATAGTATCACACCCTCATTGATCTCCTTTCATACTACACCAGGGGTCCCCAGACTTTTTGAAAATGACTCCGGGCACCATTTTAGAAGACAAAATGACATCCGAGTAGTGCGCATGCACACGGCGTCGTGCCCACGACTCCAGGCACCATTTTGGAAGACTGAGTAGTGCGCATGCGCACATGACGGCAGGCGCCATTTTGGCTTCCAAAATGGCACCCGAGTAGTGCACATGCGTGCGTGACGCTGTGTGCATGTGCACGACTCCAGACGCCATTTTGGAAGCCAAAATGGCATCCAGCAGTGATGATGATGGTGGGCCGGTAGGAAGGCCTTGGCGGGCCGGGGCCGGCCCATAGGCCGTACTTTGGGGACTCCTGTACTACACCTACAGAATCCTTAGTAATGTTTTTTGCACTAATGTTATTTATAAATCATCATTTCCATATACCACTGAACATGTTGGCAATAGTTGTGACATAAACAACTAGTAAAATTAAAATTATACCTTTAAATTACAATATCATACGCACAACCTAAGTATATTTACATATACATAGTTTCATGTGGCTAAAGTGAAAAATTGGTAAAATCTGATGTTTTTAAAAAATATATAAAAGAATAACATTTTAATGTTTTATTTTTAATTTTATTTTTTAAACATTTTGAATTTTGAAATCCTAATTTTAAAAAAAAAAACTGGAGCCACTCCTTTCTCCACCCCACTCACACCATCTCTTAAAGCATTTAAAGGGATGCAGGTGAGTGCCACAGTCTGTTTATGTCAAAACACAGATGATTGAGGAGCAGTGGTGTCACCACCACACATTAAGGTGTCATTGGTGACACCACTGGCCCATGCTCCATTTTTCATTTCTAGATGTCATTCAACATACCACAGCTACCTGTAGTGATTGGCCATCCTTGGGCTGGAAAGGGGTTGTTTGGCAGGAAAACATTTGCAAATGTTACTGACATGCTGGCAGCTTGGTTTTGTTTATCAGTGGCTCATTTTGACTTACAAACCTAGATTTACTATCAGAGGAGGCACTAATATTTGCAAAAGGGTTGTTTTAATAGCTGTGCCATATTACAGATATTATTATTATTATTATTATTATTATTATTATTATCATCATTATCATTATCATTATGATTTACCACCTTTCTCTTGATATAGGGACTCAAGGCAGCTGATAAAATTTAAAACAGTACAAGTTAAAACAATACAAAGCATGATACTCTGGCACTTCAAAGGCATTATTACAAGTGTACATTTTTTAAGCGTGCTGACAATTTTACCAAAGTAAATTAGAGGCATATTGGTATGCTTACATTTCTAGACATTCTCCAACTTACATAAGAATTGCACACATTAAATTTATCTTGTCAAAGATAATTTTTTTAAAATAGAGAAATGCATCAGTGGAAATAAAATAGCAAGTACTGTATATAGGGTTTTTCACCAAGATAAAACAAATGCAAGTAAGGAAACATCTAGTATTTAAAAGATAAATGATTTGGCATGACACATGTTTGAATTAGAAACATGATTTCAGCCAAACTAGGAAATTAATATGTTTACCAGCTTCAAAACTAGTTGAGGCTTAAAATGGGTTGGAGAAACAAGAAAATTATGGTAAATTATAATAGTTAAAGGTTTATCATGGCAGGCTATGAAAAAAAATGGGAAGGAAGCTGAATACAAAAAGTGGCAGAAGGTCACTTCTGAAAAGAATTTCTTGGATTATTATGTATTTACATGAGAGCCCAAAATGGACCCAAGATTAGTTAATAATGTTGATGGCAGTTGGTATAGAATATAACCAGTCTTTAGCACCTGAACAGATAATCTGAGATATCAGAGTGATATGAGAAATATGAGATTGAGATCTTGGCAGGAAAAGACCTAATTCAACTATTTCATTCTTCCCTAAAGCACCAGTGTTTGCTCCAAAGGTTGTGTTTCCACTTAGCCATGGAAAACCATGGGCAAGTCATAGGACGCTATCACACGTGGGCCAGAAAGCGATAATAAAGTGGAAATGAGGCACTCCGAAAATAAACGGAAAATAAACCTTGATTCTGCAAATGGCTTTCACATGTAATTACCTTAATTGTGAAATTAAAGTAAGTGCATTTAACGTTCACACACAAGTGAGAAAAGCCTGTAAATGTACTAAAAATGAGCTTCTTGCACATGCGCAGATAGAGGAATGCTCTCTGGAACAATGGGAAAAGCAGGGAAATGCTCCCAAATGCGCGTTTGCTTTTCACATTACGGTAAATGCGAAATTACCTTAATTTCGCATTTGCATTTCCTCCAAACAACTGAATTTCAAAAGATCGTGGATAACACCAGTTTCTGTCCACTTTCTGTCCAGTTTCTGTGTGACGTCGTGTGAAAACACGAGGCACAAATCCAGTTTCTGTTTGGGATTTGTGTGGATTGACCAGCAGATTTCCCCCCGTGTGATAACGTCCATACTCTTTTGTTGTAAGAGGAAGTCAATGGCAAACGTCTTCTGAATAGCTCTTGCAAGAAAATCCTAGGATAGAGTCACTATAACTTAGAGACACTTTGACAGTGCATAATAGTAACAACAATTGTTATTTAAATTGAGGGGCTGTACAGACTAGCCACAAGGGCCAGCCTGGGTGTGGAGTCGGGGTGAAAGTTTTTCATATTGAATTGAATGCTTCATTGTCTACATTCACAGGATGAAGACACACATAAGAGAGAGGGCCTAAAGGCACCAGATTCTGTCCGATTTCGGAAGCTGAGCAGAGTCAGCCCTGATTAGTACTTGGATGGGAGACCACCAACCAATAAAGGGGCTGTATTTCAAAGGAAGAAACTGACAAAACCACTTCTGACTATTCTTTACTTAAGAAAATCCTATGAAATTCATGGGATTGCCAGAAGTAGGCAGGTGACTTGCACAAAGGAACAAAATATCAAAGAGGAGAATGTTGCTGTTGAAAAGGAACAGTTTGCTTAGCAACAATCTGTTGAAATGTCCATGTCTGGGTTTTTTTCAATTGTCTTTTAAAATATACATTTCTTCTTGTTGTTTTTCTTATTCACTGGGAATTAGGTCACTCTATATCATATACGACACTTTATGTGTCTCTTTTCAACATGACACTATACAGAAAAGAAAATATAGGTAAGAATTCTGTAATGTCTCTACCAACCTTGCCAGTGCCCTCACAAGATTGGCACCTAATTGCACCACGTCCTTTGCAATTCGGGCAGTTCTGAAATCAAGGCAAAGAATGAATCACAATCACAAAGTCAGATGGGTGAGAATTATTCTGATACAAACAGTGAACCATTATAAAAGCCAGGACTCTAATCTCCATTCTACCATATTTATAGCCCTTGACATGGAGATACATCATGCTTAATATTACTAGGCATCTTAAACTGAAAAATTACATCTCAAATAATATGGAAAATCTGCAAGTGGGATAATGAGATTCTAACCAATACCTGGTCTGTTCCTCCAACATCCGAGTATCCCAGTCCAGTGTAACACTATTTTTTATTTGTATGTTTTTTTCCAGCCATGAAAAATAGAATGGCTTAGATTCTATTGTAAGTTTTGATAAGGGAGCACCCATTGAATCAATTGAATTTACCTACATGTTGACTCACTATTCCACAATTGATTGACAGGGCCTACTCTAGTTAGGGTTAACCAACAAAATACCAAATAATAATGGAGTCAACCCACAATCTTTCCTTTTTTTTCCTGCCAGAATTCCCTAACCTACATATAAGTTAAAGTTATTTAATGATCTCATTTAACATGCATCTGAGGAAGTAGATTCAAGTCTATGAAAGCTCATGCTACCGGCTTCTCTCTTTCAGTACAGACTGGCCAAAAGAGCCATCCTGGTGGTGGCATCAGGGTGTGGCAACTGCACGCTGGCCGCTCTAACTCTGCGTCCACGTCATCCTCATGCCACCCACCCAAAGAGATGGCAGGTGGCATCAGGGCACTCCCTTGGTACAGCATTTAGACACGCTGCACCAAAGGAGCACAAAAAAGCTGCTGCTGTGGAGGCAAGGGCATTTTTTTGCCACTCCAAAAAGGCGCGGCATTTGCCAGCTCTTTTTGGAGCAGCAAAGTGCCAGATCGGGACTGAGTCTGTAGAGGCCCTTAGTCTCAAAGGTTAATAATAATAATAATAATAATAATAATAATAATAAAAAAAAAATTATTTATATCCCGCCCTTTGGGGACCCAATCAGGGTGGCTTACAACAATAAAACCATACAATATATCTTAAAACACAATCCCTCCCCCCCTTAAAACAGTATTAAATCAAATGAAGATTAAAACTACAAATTCGAACAATTAAAAAAAATGAAAAACATTACAAGCACAAGATTGGCCCAAGGCAATGTTCTTCATCCATCAGTAGAAGGGGCCACGCGAAGATCATTGGGGGTGGGAGTACCCGAGGTCGGGATAATTAATCTGGAAAGGCCTGCCGGAAGAGATCCGTCTTGATAGCCTTTTTAAAGCTGTCTAACGATGTTAACTGACGGATCTTATCCGGCAGGGCGTTCCAGAGTTTGGGGGCGACAACTGAAAAAGCCCTCTGGGAGGTAGCCGCAAGCCTCAATTTCTGAGGCTGCAGCAAATTCCTCCCAGAGGCCCGGATTGCGCGGGGAGGATTGTATGGGAGGAGGCGGTCCCTGAGATAGCTTGGACCCAAGCCATTTAGGGCTTTAAAGGTGATAACCAACACCTTGTACTGGACCTGGAAGCTGATAGGCAGCCAGTGGAGGGACCTCAAAACTGGAGTAATGTGGTCCCTCCTAGATGTTCCTGAGACAAGCCTGGCTGCCATATTTTGTACCAGCTGTAATTTCCAAACCAAGCACAAGGGTAGCCCCATGTAGAGCGCATTACAGAAATCAAGGCGTGAGGTTACCAGCACGTGCACAACAGTCTCGAGGTTCTGCAAGATCCCTTTGCATACTCATGTTAGTAGGGTGTCCTACTAATATTATATTCAAAGTTATAATACAAGGATGTTCATTTCCCAAAGACAGGTAGCAGAACTCTTGAACTGCACATTTCTGTTAATAATGTTAATTTTTCATATCTGCTTATCATATTAAAACAAACAAACTGAAAGAAAATTAATTACCGTATTATGCACACAAGATGAGAACAATAAGGCAGGCTTCATACTAAACAGGTTGCTTAGCATTTGCTAGTTTCCACACTATACAAAAACCAATGACGACATAGGGCAGCATTCAAAGTACATAGTATGTGCTTAGTTATTTCCATTGAAATAACAGAGAAGTTCAATAGGAAAGTTAAGATCCTTTGATTTTGGTTGGATATCAGCAGGCTTGATTTGGTCCCACTAAGAGTTCCTAGGTGGCTTAAGTTGCCACAGTATCATGTAGGCCACCTCAATTAGATTTATTGCCTGCTTTAAAACAGACACATCCTGTGTAGAACTAGCTTTGTTTTCTTTTATTGGATGGATACAAATCCTTCTTGCAGGGCAATTTGCCCCTTTTAATTGAAATGCACACAGCCTATATAAAGCAGCAGAAACAACTACCAAACAACATGCCAAAGGATTTAGCTGCCAAAATTGTCACCTGGGTGCAGTCCAGGTCCATCCCCACTTGCAGGGGTGCCAAGTGTGGCTTTTTCAAAGCCTGGAATTTTCCAGTTTAAGGAAATGGCTGCTAGAGTGGGGATGGACCCAGGCTGCACCCAGGCAGAGATTTTTGCAAATAAATCCTTGTGATAAAATCAGGATGCTGCCCATTTTAATTTTAAGCCGGCTCAGGTAATTGCTTATGTGATAAGCTTCTTAGTTTCACAGACTGAGAATTATATCTAACTGGCTTAATTGCTGGATCTTGGCCAATATGTGCTGAGTTGAGCTAAAAACACTTTATGTTCGAAGCACCTCTTTCAGTTTTGATAACAGCAGCTATTAATAACAAGGAACCTATCTTTATGTTTTGCTACAGTATGATGACCTTAAGAAAGGCCTCTTTTCATAGACTCCTTAATATGGATATGTAAATTTGTCAGTTCTGATTTCTCAGTGTTTCACTACCATTCTTCTTGCACCCAAGTCCTATATCAGGGGCCCCTTCACACTAGACAATTATACCATTTTGGTCCAGGTTACCTACATGATCACCTCCTCCCATATAATCCACCCAGGTCTTCTGAGGGACATTCACTCCAATCATTCAGGGTTAGGTTGACAACTGTCAGCTAGAGGACTTTTTCTTCTGCCACCCCTAAACTGTGGAATGACCTGCCTGGAGAGATTCAATAGCTGAATACAATGATTTTAAACAGCATTAAAGACCAGTCTCTTCCAGCAGGCCTATACATATGATTTTTAAACTGTGAATTTTAAACTTTCTTTTCAAGCTGTGAATGGCTGAATTCATTGATAAAGAATCCATGGGTATGGAGGGCCAACTGTATACATATTTTTAGTCTTGTTCATTAAGCTGAACATAATTTTTAAAAACTAAAATAAAGGGAAGAATCTCATGGGTGTCATTGCCACCTAAGTGATGGGTTGGTGAAAGATACACACAAGCTTTCCTTAATAATTTTTCAGCCCACAAACTGGATAAATGTGTACAAATTCTGTTAATGCACATTTATTCTCCATCCCTATTGCTTAACTAATTATATAACTGTTTTCTTTCGCAGATGAAGGTGTCATTGTGTAGAGGTGTAGTGAGGAACTTTTGAACATCTAGATGTTTTGGACTACACACTCTATAAGCTCTCATCACTGGCTATGCTTGCTGATGCAGATGGATGTTGTAAGCCAAAACATCTGGAAATCCAAAGATTCCAACACCTGCTGTAAAATAAGCATTGTATCTTTATATTATATCTGAAAGAGACATCATGGACAAAATGAAGCAAATATGTTTTCTGCTACTTCAGAAACTAAAACACAAACCAGTGGATTCAAATTACAAGAAAAGAGGGGCCTAAACATTAGGAAGAACTTTCTGTTGGTAAGAGCTGTTTGACAGTAGAATAAAAGGCCACAGACCCCTTTTGGAGGTTTTTTAATGAAAGTTGGAAGGGAATCTCTCAGGGGTGCTTTTGTTGAGGAGTGCTTCTTCACTTTCTGACATATATTTGCATGGTAGTGATGCTGGCTTCTCCTTGGGTCAGGCTGCAATCCACAAGTGGATACCAACCCATGAGCTGAAAATCAGTAAACTCAGAAAACTGGGTCGTGCTATGTCATGCTATGACTTTATTTATAGCTCTGGCCTTGAATAACTTGAATAGTGGAAAGATGAAGAGCAAATGTCTTTAAACCTCTATTAAAATCCAAGCCAGAGCACAAGCAATTTGCTGTTTGGTATTGTTTTTACCTCTACTGAATAGGAGTGTGGTATTGGGAGATGCATTTCACAGTCTGTAAACAGAGGAGGTGGATCCACCATAATTTCCCATGGAGCAGGTGGTGTTGCAACAGCTGAAGAGTCTACAAATCCACCTAGAAAAATAAGTACCCCCCCCCAAAAAAAAAAATAGTCAGAAAATGAATATGTTCCAAGTTAAAGGACAGGAGAGCACACATTTACACCATCATTACCTACTTTCTTCCTCAAAGCAGGAAAATGTTTCAGGGTTTCTTCAACCACAACATCAGTTTCTCCTGAGTCATAGGTTCTGGTTAAATTGTTTTCCATGGAACAATTTTATAAATGAAATTTATCACTGCTTTCTCCTCTGGGAGATCCTACAATACATTGTGGTGTCTGTACAACATGTGTTAGCTCCTCAGCTGTGACCCCAAAGAAGGTCTGACTAACATTAGATGCAAACAATTAAACCCATCCTTACGTATATGATACTAAAGCTCATGCCATAATGAGACTGAATAAAGCAACTGACTGAAGCAGCTGATGGGGTGTGGTGCTAGGTTTATATAACTTACTTTCTGCCCCCTTCCCCCTATGGCTACAGCAATGTATGGTTTTTTTGTGTGTTGTTTTTTTTTTTGTTGTTGTTTTGTTTTGTTTGCTTTAATTGTGAGAAAGAACACACTGCTGGCAACTGCTTCTTTGCTCCTGCTGCTGCAGCCATGGCCTACTTAAAATCTTTGCTGCCGTTACATGTCTCCCACCCACCCACAATTCCCAGAATAACATCTTGGTACTCCCTTCCCACCAGCCACCAATGGTCAGGGGGCACCATTTTTTCCTCTTCTTCAGGTGGCAAAATGTCTTGTGCCAGACCTGAATGGAGTTGTAGATTTGTTCCATTGCCCTGTGAGAACTAAGAACTTTCTCTACATCAATCATATATTCTCACTGATACTTTCCTTCCTTTTCAAATGACAAGAGGAAGCACAGAACAAAACCACTAGCAATGGGAGGGGGAAAATAGGGTACACATAGCCTATCCTTTCCCCAAGTCTATCCCAGCTGGAAACACTGACTTTAGAAGCAGCATTTGACTCACCACTTCATTCCACTTCCCTTCCCTCCACATCTCACTCTACCTTACCTTACATAGGATTGCACCAATTACCTTTACTTTTGGAATACAGCTGCCCCTCCATTTTCTCAGAGGATCCATTCAGGAACCCCACCCCACCCTGCAAAAACAAAAAATGCTAATATTCAAGCCCTATTGGCTTGAATGATGGTGTGTGCCTGTGGGCATCCATGGGTATATGGGGGGTTGCAGACTGCCAGAAATAGTGTGAATTCAGTCCACTTTTAGGGTTAGGGTTAGTGCTAGGGAATCATGGGAACTGTTACTTTTCTGAGACATTGAGCCTTCTCTGTCAGACAACTCTGATGCCACAATAAAATACAGTTCCCATGGTTCCCTAACTCTAACCCTAACCCTAAAAGTGGACTGAATTCACACTATTTCTGGCAGTCTGTAACCCCCCATTGTCTCCATTTTAATCCCCTCCATTTTCTTCCCACAAATGGGCAAGGGACATGGACTCGAAGTCTGTGAAAATGGAGGGGCAACTGTAGTTCTATTGCAATTTTAACCTCACTGCTGTTAGCTGTATTGCTACTGTACATAGGAAGGCAGGATATATATTAAAACATTTTTTTAAAAAAACTGTTCTTCTCAGAAGTGTATGATGAGTTTTGTCCATTCTGTTCTATACTATTTTCCCCTTCTTTGCTGAGAGAGCAAAGCCTGCATATAATTTCTATACTGTGAAAACTGTGCAATGAGATGAATTTCCACAAGTGTGTAGTTTTTTTGCAAGGGCAACAAGATGTCCTGTGGCATCTTAAAGAATTTTTATGAGGAGCATGCAAATTGCAGCTTCTTTAGAATTGTGTGACACAAAACAATTTTTAAAATGCATGATCTGCAGTATGAAATAACTCACTCCCTTCCATAGAGGGATATAAACATTTTTCCTCTTGTTCCTGAGAGGAAGGATGGCCTACTCTGAGCTCAAAGTAAACAAATTTCATTGTACCTAGTTCTATATTAGGAAGTACAATTCCTGTCAGCAGCTGTTCACAAGCTCACAAGCTGTTGCTGCTGCCAGGAACAAGCTCTCCTCCTTTCTTAATGGGAAGATCTGTAACAATTATGTTAGCTTTAGTTAATTGCATTTTTAGCCTACCCTTCCTTCAAGGACACTATATGCAGAACAACTTGATTTAGTAAACAGAAAGGTTTTGTTGTTATGTGCCTCCAAGTCAATTCAGATTTATGATGATCCTATCATAGAGTTTCCTTGGCAATTTGTTCAGAGTGAGTTTTCCATTGTCTTCCTCTGAGACTGAGAGGCTATAACTTGCCCAATATCAGATAGTGCCCATGGCTGAGCAGAGATTCAAACTCTGGTCACCTGGAGTTTGACTCAAAGCACCACATAACTCTTTGCAAAATTGTGCACAGAGATGAGATGGGAAAGCTTGAACCATTTTTTTCTTCATTTTCACAAATAACTCACCATTATAAAACTCGCTAGCCACACACGTCTCTCTAGTTTCAGTGAAAGTTTCCAGACGATACTGAAAGTGGAAAAAATGTATAGAAGCATAATGTAAGGTGATATAAAACTGAAGTGATTCTTTGAACCCTCAGACCAAAGGCTTCTTGAGTCCCATAGTGGCCAATCAAAAGCTGATGGGAATCAAGAAAGCAGGACATGAATCCAGCAAGCAGGACGTGAATGTCCTGCTCATATTTCCTAATAGCTGGTATAGAGAGGAATTTTGCCTCTGATAGGGAATGAATACATAATGCACATTACTAGTAACAATCAGGAATCTTATTCTCCATGTGCTTATCTAATCACTTTATCAAATGCTCAAAGTTGTTGGCCTTCACATCTTGTGCTCACAAAAGCCACAGTTTAATGGTGTACTATGTGAAGAAAGACTTATTTTCATTTGACCTGGATTTTCTACACTTCAGCTTATAGCTGTTTCTCCACAACATGTATAATTTTAAACAATCCTGTCATGTACCCCCTTGCTTACACTTTTTTCTAAGTTTATATAGCTCAGAATGTTGTGAACCTTGTTCATAATGGAATTGCTTCACCCCGTTGAAAAACTCAGTCCTAAAGCATGTGAATTTAAGCAATCACATAATATTTTTGAACTGGTATGTACTCTTTTCCTTCATTATTAAGACCAATAGTCCTGCAGACATCTTGAATGGATAATGATAGCATTAAGCTATGACCTTGCAGATAGTACTTATTCTAGCTCTGTAGGCCCACCTGCTCCCTTTTAACACAGATTGTTTTAGCTATAATACTTCTTTTAAAAAACAAGTGGCTTAAATCCAACAAAACATATTCTTATATTTTTAAGTGCTCCCTACTTCCCTAAGCAGAAAAAAAGCCCAAGGCATCACTGCTATGGTTTCATTTTATTTCGATAAGATGCAGAAAGTGCATGGGAGATTTATATCATCTTTGATACGTTTTTGTTAAAAGTACAGAAAGGTAGTAAAAACACAAGTCCTACATCAAATTTCATGAAAACATTGGTAGGACTCTCATGGCCACCTGGGCTGCTTTCAATCCACGTCACTTAATTTAAATTTTCTCACTCTTCTGTCTCTTAATTCAAATAGCTACAAGCAATTTCTGTGTTGCTTCCTCTAGCTGAAAGGTACAATTTACTAAAAACAGGCAAGATAGATTTCTAGTCATGAACAAAGCTATAGAGTAATCTTAATGGGCCATTGCAGACTGGTCCAAAGGGCTGGCCTGGGGGTAGAGTTGAGGCAGGGCAGCCGCACACCACATGCCCCAACCCCACTCCGACGCCATCCTGACTCCCTTCTGGTGCAGCGGCCCAAAGTCACATCCATTTGTTAAGGTTGTTAAGGAAAATGCAACATGGGACATACAGTAATAGAAATAAAATATGTATGTGATAGTCACAGTGACTAAACAGGAACAATCATGAAGCTACACAGGTGAAAAGGATAATGTAATTTGGAAGCCTTGAGAGCCAAGGACAAAGTTATAGAGTGTATATTGAAAACACCTGTTATAGATTGCAAACACCTGAGATTCATTAAGTAGTCAAGGTAAAATGATGAAATACTTGGGTTGGTCTTAAGTATGGGATGATCTATGTAAACTAATCAAAATGAATGTACATGCCCACTGGGTGGAAACTGACTAGTGGGTGGTGACTAACAATGGCTATAAGTGCAATGTTTGCCAATGCATAGTGTGGTGTAGTGTGGAGTATTTTGGTGGAGTAGAGATTGTGATTTGTAGGGCATATAGTATTTATATATAGTAGAATAAAGTAGATCTTTTATATAAGACTATTGAGTTGTCTGGTGTCTTGAGGGAAGATACAAGAACCAGAAGAATCCTGGAGAAGTTTGGAGACATCTCAGGAAGAAGAGAGAGAAGGCTTGGAGAGTTTGTCAGGGTCTTCAGCCTATTCTCTGAAACTCTGCTGCTTGGGAAAGAAGCATCAACCACTGATCAAAGCTGGTCAGCTCTGCTGCATAACAAGGTGGTGAGTTAGAGCCAGAGGTGAAGAGCTACAACTCCCATCATCCCTGACAAAGGTCTCTGATCATCATTAGTTGTCACAATATATACACTTGTCCCTCCACATTCGCTGGGATTAGGAGCACAGGACCCCCATGAATGTGGGAAAACCACAAATAACCAAAAACACTGTTTTTATCTAAGAAAACACCTCTCTAGGAATTTCTGGTCCTCCAATGCAACTCTGTGGTCAACATCTGCCAGACATTGACCATAAAATTGCACTGGAGGAGCTACAAATGCCTAGTGGAGTGTTCTCTCTAGGGATCTCTAGGTCTTTCAGTGTCACTTTTGGTTAAAATTGATCAGAGTTGTGCTGGAGGACCTAGATATTCCTAGAGAGAACATATTCTCTCTAGAGTTGTGCTGGAGGACCTAGATATTCCTAGAGAGAACATATTCTAGGAAGATATTCCTAGAGAGAACATAAAATCTGTGAATAATCAAAGCCGCAAAAATTAAAGCCGCAAATGTGGAGGGACAAGTGTACTTTCATTTTGAGCCACAAGTTGTGATTTCATCACTCCTTACATGGCCCAGGAAGAAAGGGAATTATACAAGAAGTAAACACTGGGCACTGAGGTGGTGTCATTGGAACAGGTTTGGCTGTCTAAAAGTGTGGAATATGCTGCCTTGGAGTGTGGTGGAGTCACCTTTTTTAGAGGTTTTTAAACAGAAGCTGGAAGGCTATCTGTCAGAGGTGCTTCAATTGTGTCTTCCTGCATGGCAGGGAGTTGGACTGGATGGCCCTTGAGGTCTCTTCTAACTCTTTGATTCAATGATTCTAGGACCATGGCCTGTCCTTTCATGAGGAAAGACTTCCGGTGAGAGATGGGCTGCACCTCATGGCTGTTGGCAAGAACATATTTGCTAAGAGACTTGCAAACCTGATCAGGAAGGATTTTAAAGAGATTATGAGGAGAACAGATACCTTGCAGACAATCTAATTGTCCAGAAGTTGGAGGAATGAGTAAGGGGATCACCTATTTTGGACTTTATCCTAACCAACAGAAATGAATTGGAAAATGAGGTAGAATTCTGGAATTTGTTATACAGAGGAAAGGAGAACCAAAGGTGGGCAAATATGCACTCTAGACTCTCTAGAGGAAAGCTAACTTCAGTAAGCTAAGAGAAGTACTGTGTGAGATCTCTTGGTCAGAAATACTGAAAGGGAAGGGAGTTTAGGATGGATAAAGATAAAGGTAAAAATAAAGGTAAAGGTAGTCCCTTGGCATGAATGTCTAGTCGTTACCGACTGTAGGGGGTGGTACTAATCTCTGTTACTAAGCTGAAGAGCCAGCATGGTCCGAGGACTGCTCCAGTGGGGTCATGTGGCCAACATGACTGCACCAAATGCTGTTACCTTCCCACCAAAGTGCGGCCTAATTATCTACTTGCATTTGCATGCTTTCAGGCTGCTAGGTTGGCAGAAGCTGGGACTAGTGACACAAGCTCACTCCATCATGCAGCACTTGGGCCTCAAATTGCCAACCTTCTGAGAAGAGGTATGAGAGGAGATATGGTAGCCATTTTAAAATATTTAAAGAGATGCCATGTTGAAGATGGAGAAAGCTAATTTTCAGCTGTTCCAGATTTTAGATCATGAACCAATCGATTCACATTGGAAGAAAGGAGAACATAAGGAAGAACTTCCTAATAGAAAGAGTTTTTTCCACAGTGCAATAGACTGTCCTGGGGGGTGATGGATTCTCATTCTTTGAAGATCTTTAAACAAAGATTGGTTGACTATCTCTTGGGAGTAGTTTGTCCTCCATCTCAAGGGTTGGACTAGATTACCCTTATGGTGTCTTCCAACCTATTATTATATTATCTAGTCTTAATGTAGAATGCAAATTTGTTAATAGCTACTTGCTGATTGTTAATCCTGCATGTCATGAATTTCAACAACCCCTTATTGCTATTTTGAAAATTTGGCAACACTACTGAGTACTGTTCTGAGCATGGACTACTTGTTTATTTGACCCCTATGGTCTACTCCATCTGCCAATTAGGAATTTATCTGTTCATTTTAAAAAGCTACTTTGGTACATACTCTGAATATGTTGAGAGGAGTGAGATTCCGGATTTTCATATGCTTTGCAGGGGCAGTCCCATAGCAACACTTACTGGCTGCATACTGCAGAAAGGCTTCTTTAATGTCTTGCTCAGAAGCAGAGAGGCTGCTGGGAAAGGAAATTGAGACATATTTAATTAGTAGCTACAATAATTATTCTAGATTATATCCCTGCTATTTTGAGCCTTTAAATCCCCTGTATCTGTAAGAATTAGAACCAATATAATGACTGCTTCAAGCAATACCATTTTCCTCACAACTTTTCCTCCATAGGGAGAAAAAACTTGAAATTATCCTATAGACAAGGCTGCTAACCAGTTCAAACATTAGGGACCATATTGTGCCTGTTTTCAAAGTACTGTCTGTGTCCAGACACAATTCCAAGTAGAATATCTGAAGCTATGCCTGCTTCCATCCCATATGGACCTGCTAATCACTAAAATCATCTTACATAGCCCTGCTAACAAGCTCCTTTTGCATTGCTTTCTCTAACTGAATGGTGTGTGTGTTGTGTGCCTTCAAATTATTTCTGATGTATGGTGACCCTAAGGTGAACCTATTATGGGGTTTTCTTGGCAAGATTTGTTTTCTTGGCAAGGTTTGCCATTGCCTTTCCCTGAGGCTGAGAGTATGCGACTTCCTCAAGGTAACCCAGTGAGTTTCATAGCCAAGTGGGAATCGAACCCTGGTCTCCAGAGTTGTAGTCAAACACTAAAACTACTCTGGTAGAATCTACCAAAGCCTGGCAAGAGTAATTTCTAACCATGAAGGATGCCAAGAAGGAATGTTAATGTCTCCTTCTTCTCAAAGAATGTTAGCAGTAACAATAAAGGAATAGACCTTTTCCCAACTGCCTTACCTTTAGCATATAGTGATGCTTTATACCAGAGGTAGGCAACCTTTCCCCTTTAAGGGCCGAGGGACTTCAGCTCCCAGAATCCCAGGAGCTATTGGCCAACATGAGACTATTGGCCAACATGGCTGAGGCTTCTGGGAGCTGAAGTCCCTCGGCCCTTAAAGGGGAAAGGTTGCCTACCCCTGCTTTATACCATGTGAGAGTACTGGTTCAGGCTAGCTCAGTACTCTCGTTACCAACTGGTAATAAGTCTCTGGGTTTCCTCAGAGAGATGTCTTTTTCAGCCTACCTGGACATGTCAAGGACTGGCTATGAGGCATTTTCATGCCCTAATACCTTACTTGTTTGCCTTTCCCTGATGACCTTAAGAAAGAAAGAAGCTAAAAACATTGTTGTTCTCCCTAGCTTTTAGTGTATTGTTCTGCTGCATCTGGGTTTTCTTTTTACTCTGCCATTGGGTGTGGGGGTTTTTTACTTTTAAAATGCTAATATTTTTAACTGCTTTAATTTTATTAAGATACTATGTCTAGCCTCCTCATATATTATTATGTTAAATAAATGTAATAGAACTACTTTCAATAAAATAGAAGCATATAACACTTCAAGATTAACTGTTCCAACACAAAAAATGTACACCAAACCATGAGAAGCTTCAACTATTTATGGAAAACCATCTTGTAGAAATAGTACCATAAGTATACCGTATATACTTGATTATAAGTTGACCTCATGTATAAGTTGAGGGCAGGTTTTGTGGCCAAAATTTTGGATTTTGATATGACCCATGGATAAGTCAAGGGTAAAACTTAGAGGCATGTAACAAAGGATGTAAAGGATGATGCAAAGGAAAATGATGCCAAAGAACTTAGAAAATTCTGGCAGGCATAACTGTTTGTGCTCATCCTAAAGGCTGGACAGATGAGAGAAGGGATCCATGCTTCTTTTTGGTGCTCCTAGGATGGACTACGGGGGGAAGCAGATGGGAGGCCATGGGCCGCCTGGGAAGCTGCGCCGCGGGGCCGAGGTATCCCCACACCTCGGCCCTGCGGCGCAGCTTCGCCGCCCCAGGAAGGAGCGCTAAAATAGCGCTCCTTCCACAAGTCGCTGAAGGTGCGCCGCAAAAGGCTGGCGGCACACCTTCGGCAACTCTCCCACCGCAGCATGTGCGGCCACTGCGGCAGGAAGGCATCGTCGGAGTGCCGGCCATGCGGAGGGGCCGGCACTCCAACGATGCCTTCGGGAAGGGGTTGGGGCGCCCACCGTGTGGCTGCCCCTCCCCTTCCTTGTCCCCAAAACGGCGCTTTGCGCCATCTGCTTCCCCCCTAAGCTCTAGCCTTTTACCACTCTATTCAGAGAAAGGGGAAGGCTCCTTTATATATAAGAGTTATAGAGATGCAGTGGCTCAAGTGGTTAAGACGTTGACTACATTGATTGCAAGATCGATAGATTGACAGTTCGATGCCCGGGGGCTGCATGAAGGGGTGAGCTCCTGTCACTAGACCCAGCTTCTGCTAACCTAGCAGTTTGAAAACATGCAAATACAAGTAGATAAATAGGTACCACTTCAGTGGGAAGGTAAACAGCATTCTGTGCAATTATGCTGGCCACATGATCACAGAGTAGTCTCTGACAATGCTGTCTCTTTTGCTTAGTAACGGAGATGAGCACTGCCCCCTATGGTCGAACATGACTTGAGAAAAAATAGAAAGACAGTTGTGTGCTTGGAGAATGTCCATGTGATTTAGAACCCTACACATTGAGCAAAAGAAAACCAGTTTGGTGTAGTGGATTGAGTGTTGGACTAGGACTCTAGGAGACCAGGGTTTCAACCTCCATTCAGTCATGTAAACCTATTGGTTGACAATGGACAAATCATGCTTTCTCAGTCTATGAGGAAGGCAATAACAACCTTGCCCCTCTTTCAATAAATTTTGCCCCCAAAAAAGTCTTAAGATAGGGTCCTAAATCAGTGTTGGCTTGAAGGTACAACAACAACACTTAAGGAAAGTGACAATGGACTAGTGTGCACTCTTCCTCATGTTTTTAGTTAATCTTCACTTAGCTCCACTCCACTTACTACCCTAGTGATACTCCAGCAGTCGAGAAAGGAGTCATACGATGGTGAGTAGGTCAAAGGGGTAAGGATAGGCAAGATCTCAATATAGGGCTATGGAGGTCAGCTCAGTTGAAGGTTTAACCCAGGGGTAGGCAACCTTTTTGAGCCAGGGGCCGGGTTGCTGTCCTTCAGACAATTGGGGGGCCGAAGCACCAAAAATAAATAAATAAATACATAAATAAAAATAAAAATAATTCAAAAAATAAAAATAAAAAAAATTAAAAATATGCATGCACACTCTCTCAGCCCCAGAAAAGCCATGGCAAAATCCCTGTGGAAATTTTGCCAAGAAAACCCCAAGAGCAAGTAATAACAACAATAATGCCAGGCGGTGGCGGCAGGACTGGCCTGGGGCCAGTCCAAAGGCCTCGGGGGGGGGGGGGGCGCATCCGGCCCCCAGGCCTTAGGTTGCCTACCCCTGCTTTAACCCAATATTTAGCTATGACAAGTATGATTACCATGTTAAAACAGAATCAGTTAGGAAAGAAATATCTTACTTCCAGTCTCTTAGATAAGGAGGGATTTCCTCATGTTCTTCACTGGGCAGTGGATCACATGAACCAGACAAAGATACATGTTCTGCATTGCAGGAAGAAACAAAATATGACACTTTTATATGAGTAGCTTTTCTCCAGGGAATGGGCTTAGGCCACTTTATACTACACAGTTAAGAAATGTCTTCATATGCTGAATATCTAAGAAATGAACACCATGACACAGCTGAACATAGTCAAGCAGTGGTGTCTTCAGGGTTGACGTCACCCAATGTGGTAATTCATGGTGTCACTCCCCCCACCCCATTGACCGCACCATACTGAATCCTTAGTAATGGTTTTTATGCTAATGTTATTCGTAAATTGCAATTCCCATATTAACTGAATGTAATGGCAATAGTTGTAACATGAAAATTTGAACAATTAAAATTATACCTTTAACTAACAATATCATACATACAGCCTAAATGTATTTACATGTACATAGTTTCATGTGGTTAAAGTGAACATTTGGTAAAATGCCATGTTTTAAAAAAATAATTTAGAAATTTAATTTTTTTAAAAAAATAATCAAAAATTTAAATCCTAAATTTTAAATTTTATTTTCTAAAAAAACTTAGGCATCTCCTTTCTCTTCCCACTGAACATCACCTCACTCACATAATCTCTTCAGCATTTTAATGGGACACAGGTGAATGCCAAAGGCAAATGTTTGTAGAGTAATGGTGTCACACACACACACACACACACACAGGATGTCACCTGGTGTGGTTAGGTGTGGTCTGCACTCCCTGCACCACCTCAGTGAAACTGCTGCAGTGGAAAAAGAAATCATGCAGTGGTCGGAAGGTCAAAGGGGTAAGGAAAGGCAAGATCTCAATTTTAAGTTTCTGGAGCAAAGGGAGACAATGTGGTTGAATCAGGACATGCAATGACAGGGGAAGGACAGCCAAGCATTTGAAGAATTTCTCTTTGATCTTTTTCTCTTTAAAGGGGTTTCTCATCATTCTCCTTGTAAGATGCCCTAGAGGGCTTCTGCTGATGGCCTACTTGGTAAATAGAGAAGCTTTTACTGAAGCAAACTGACCACATCTTTCATGCCCTCCAACTGTCCCAGTTTGTCAGGGACAATCTCAGTTATTGCTCCTTCATCCCACTTTTTCAACGGCTTCTAAAATGTCCCTGATTCTCTCTCTTCCTCCCATTCCCCACCACATTTTCTCTCTTCCTTCCATTCCCCACCACATTTTCAGTTGCTGAAAATGGAGTTCCACATGCTAAAGTAGCTTGCACCTAATTAACTTAGCAGTGGGGAAAGAGAGGAGGGGTAGAATTTGGTCCTTCCCAGTAATCTTAAGCAACAGCAGATTGCTGCAGCCTCTACCAGCTTGTGCATTCTTTCTCATCAATTTATTTTGCCGTTTTGACCATACTCTGATGTTGTTTGATTATACACATCCTGGTATTCATCTGTGAAATGCTGGAAGATACACTTGCTGCATTTAGGCCTAGTCAGGCAAGAACTGGAGGAGGCGGGTGCTTAATTTCTCCTAGCTTGGTCTCCTTAGTAAAGCAGCTGTTTAGACCTGAGAGGCTAGAGGTAGGAAACTAATGGTCCATGGAGATTCTTTCCAGGCAACTGTTCAACAATAATTTAGCAATCTAATTTAAAATCACACATGTAAGGGTCATGCTAAACCTGCTAAAATTAATATGTACCAGGTCTAGCATTGCCTTAGTCACCTCAGATGGCACAACACAAAGGGTGGTGAATGCACAATGCCCTCTCCCATTGGTACCATTCTTAGAGGATCCATGCTGCCAAGCAGCCTCTGCAAAGCTCCCCACACGCTTCCTGCTCACCACCATCTCTAGCTCTTCACCAATAGGATGAAGATGAAGGAGAGAAAGACAGTAGTATCAGTAGGAATTTCAGCATCTTCCATATTCTGCCAAACGAGAAGGCACTTGGTGGCTGGCTATTGTTTTTAATCATTTTTTTAATGCCTTGCTCTCAGAAGAGCTGAGAGCAAAGGCATTGTGGGAGGAAAGACTGGGAAGATGTTAAACCTTAAACTTAATATGTAGCAGGTCTAGCTGGGACTGGGAAGATGGCTGGTGCCATGCCACATACCTAGCAGGCCATAATCGTCATTTTCTCTGTACCAATCACCTATTTTATACCACATAACTAGAAAGACTACACCTGAATTCATTTTTTATTAGAGATTAACACAAATTTTATTAGAGAGCAACACAAATTATGTAAATGGTCACTTATAGGTCACTGCCTCATAGAGTTGTTGTTTTTTGTTGTTGGGTGCCCTCAAGTCATATCCAATTGATCCCATATAACCCTCCCCGCGCTCTCCGGTCCTCTGGGAGGAATTTGCTACAGCCTCAAAAATCTAGGCTTTCGGCTACCTCCCAGAGGGCTTTTTCTGTTGTCGCCCCCAATTTGTGGAACGGCCTGCTGGATGAGATCCGTCAACTGACATCTTTAAACAGCTTTAAAAAAAGCAATCAAGACGGATCTCTTCTGGCAGGCCTTTCCAGGATAGAAAAATCCCGGCCTCAGGCCCCTTCTCAGGCCCCTACTTTTCCCCTCTTTTCCTTCCTTTAAGGGAACTCTATCCTCCTCCCTGAAAGCCATCTGTTACATTGCCGCAGTCCTCTGTTTCACTGTATAATTGTGACTGTTGTTTTAATGTTGTTTTAATTTTAATTATTTTAATTTGTAATAGATTTAATAACTTTTTAAGGGGTGTGTGGGATGTAATTTGTTTTTACTATTGTATTGTATTTTATTGTGAGCCACCTCGATTGATCCCAAAGTGGCGGGGTATAAATAAATTTTATTATTTTTTATTATTATAGAGAACCAAAAGTGAACATAACATGGGATTACTAGGTTCCTAAATGCTATCACTGATAGAAATGCTGGGAAAATAATCTAACAATGAATAAATTTAGACTAAAAAAATAGAGTTACTAGTATCTATATGATTTTCACCCAGTTTCATTCTGCCTAATACTCAGAATCTGGGTGAGTAAATGAGAGTAAAGGAGAGAACCTCTACTGACCAGAATCTTCTGTACTTTTCTTTTCATCTGCAGACATTTTTTCCATTAGCTCATAAGGAGGTGCAGAGGCTCCTTCAAAGGGAGAGGAATGGCCATATGTATCTATAACACAAAAAAGTCACAAAAATTGGGCATTTTGTTTAACAACAACAACAACAACAACAACAACAACAAAATAACACACAGGAATTGTCCAGGCTTCAGTAATGCCATTCTGTATGATGGGTGAATTAGGAGTATGCTTCTTCTATATCAGAGCTGATCTTATAATAAATGTATCCAGTGCAATGTGAAAGGTTAAATTTGATAGTTTTATGTCTATTGACTATAAGGAGCTTCAGAGGATCCCATATGGTGAAATAATTTACACAAGAGGGAGTCATACAGTTAGCCACAGCTCCAATGCAACCTTGACCATCTGCACATTCAGCCAATATCTTTGTAGGGACATTGCAGCAGTGATCCTACACCCTGTGGTGTCACTACTGGAATGCAGGGAATGTGCACCATATCAGGTGACATCCATCAGAAGGGATGACACCACTAGGGAGGTGGAGGCAGTGGCACGCCTGCCCCAGTCCCAGGAAAGTTCATCCTGATCATTGGGGGCAGTGGCAGCTGGGTTGGTGGTGAGTGGTGAGGAATTCCCTTTGTCCTGCCAGCTCCCCACATGGGTGCTCTTGCTTGAGAGGAAGAAGAAAAGGAGGAGGATCTGGCAAGCTGTCTCAAACACAGTCTGGGCAACTAGTCGCTGTTTGAAAGCTATCCTGCCTTCAGTTCCCTCTGTTTCCCAGAATGGTTTGGAGAGCAGACCAACCATTCCACAGAACCTCACCCTGCTCCTTTGCAATGCCAGGTCGGTGAAGAATAAGACCCATATCATCTGTGATCTTCTCATGGATGAAGATGCCAACCTGGCCTGCTTTACAGAGACCTGGCTGGGAGAGGATAGCGCTGTTACCTGGGCGCAGGGCCTCCCAGACGGGTACTCTGTCAGTGAGCAGGTGAGGGGAAGTGGGCGGGGGGGGGGGTGGAGTGGCTCTAGTTCACAAAAACAACCTGACCTTGACCAGGATACCTGTCCAGAACATGGTCCACTTCGAGTGCATGTACCTTAGCCTGAGGACCAGGGATAGTTTGGGGATTCTGCTAGTCTACCGACCACCCCATTGTCTAGCAGACTCCCTAACTGAGCTGACACAGCTGGTCTCTGAGCTGTTGTTGGAATCTCCCAGACTTTCAGTTTTGGGGGACTCCAACATTCCGCTTGAGACCAGTTTAACAGGTGCGGCTCGGGAATTCATGGAGACCATGACAAACATGGGCCTATCCCAGTTGGTCTCTGGGCCCACACACTGTGCAGGTCATACACTCGATGCGGTCTTCAGTACGGAACAGGAATATCCATGGGCAGAGGTTGTAAGCACCTCTGCCTTGTCATGGATGGATCATTTCCTGGTCAAGGCGGAACTCAGAGCCTGTATCCACCCCGCCGGAGGTGGTGGACCCATTAGAATGGTCCACCCTCGAAGGCTAATGGAGCCATTAGGATTCCGGAAAGCCTTAGAGGGTTTAATGGTTGGGAATGCCGGTGATCCTGTTGATGCTCTGGTTAATACTTGGAACACCGATCTCACCAGAGCTATCGACACAATTGCTCCCAAGCATCCTTGCTAATCCACTTCAAACCATAAGCCATGATATACACCAGAGCTTAGGATAATGAAACGGTTCGGACAACAACTAGAGCGCAAGTAGTGGAAGACTTGACTCTTATCAGACAGAACTCGCCATAGGAACTTTCTTTGGTCCTATCGGGAGGCAATACGTGCAGCGCAGAGATCCTTCTCCTCTGCATGTATTGCGTCTGCAGAGCATCGTCCAGCAGAGCTGTTAAGGGTGGTGAGGGAGCTGATGCAGGTACCCCCTGCGCCAAACCCCTAACTTAACTCGACGGCCTGCTGTGACACATTTAACAATTTCTTCGCAGATAAAATCTCTCAGATAAGCGCCGACTTAGACGCCAATGTTTTAACAGAAACCATAGGAGAGGTGTCCAGCAACTCCGTCGATGAAGTTATTCTGGATCAGCTTCAATCTGTGAGTACTGAGGAGGTGGACAAGCTGCTTGGTAGAGTGAGGAAAACAACTTGCCCTCTCGACCCTTGCCCATCATGGCTGGCCGTCCGGGGTGGGGATGCATTGAGGAGTTTCCTTACGGATATTGTCAATGCATCCTTCAGGGAAGGATATGTTCCATCTTATCTGAAGGAGGCGGTTGTTAGGCCGCTTCTGAAAAAAAACCTTCCCTGGACCCCCTGGATATGAGTAACTACAGGCCTGTTTCCTTATTGCCATTTTTGAGCAAGGTGATTGAGAGGGCAGTTGCCCTTCAACTCCAAACTGTATTGGATGAAACCAATTATCTAGACCCATTTCAAACCGGCTTTAGGACAGGCTTTGGGGTCGAGACTGCCATGGTTGCCTTGGCCAACGATCTGCATCCTCTTGGACCCTGTTGGTGCTCCTAGACCTCTCAGTGGCTTTTGATACCATAGACCACAGTATCCTCTTGGACCACCTGAGGGGGATAGGTATTGGGGGCACTGCATTGCAGTGGTTCCGGTCCTTCCTCTCGGGCAGGTCCCAGAGGGTGCTGCTCGGGGACAGATATTCGAGCAAAAGAGAGCTAACCTGTGGCATTCCACAGGGAGCTATCCTGTCCCCGATATTATTTAACATCTATATGAAGCCGCTGAATGAGATAATCCGGAGTTATGGAGCTGGGTGTTATCAGTACACTGATGACACTCAGATCTATTTCTCTGTATCTTGTTCGTCGGCCTCGAATTCCAATGGCATCTCTTCTCTCAATGAATGTCTTCAGGCGGTAATGGGCTGGATGAGGAAAAACAGATTGAAACTGAATCCAGACAAGACGGAGGTGCTCACGGTAGCGGCCCCGAAACCAAGAATTGGGTTGCAACTTCCAGTCCTTTCACACTCTCCTCCAGTGACTGTGTTCGCAGTCTGGGGGTGCTCCTTGACTCATCGCTCCTGATGACAAATCAGGTAAATGCGACAGTCAGGAACGCCTGTTATCAGCTTCAGCTGATACGCCAGCTGCACCCTTTTCTGGAAGTAAGAGATCTCGAGACTGTTGTTCACACGCTGGTAACCTCACGCCTAGACTTCTGCAACGCACTCTACATTGGGCTACCCTTGTGCTTCGTTCAGAAACTACAGTTAGTACAAAATATGGTGGCCAGGCTTGTCACAGGAACATCTAGAAGGGATCACATCACTCCAGTTTTGAGATCCTTCCACTGGCTGCCTATTGGTTTCCAGGCCCAGTACAAGGTGTTGGTTATTACCTTTAAAGCCCTAAATGGCTTGGGTCCAAGCTATCTCAAGGACCGCCTCCTCCCCTATAATCCTCCCCGCGCACTCCGGTCCTCTGGTCCTCTAGTCTCAAAAGTTGAGGCTTTTGGCTAACTCCCGGAGGGCTTTTTTGTTGTCACCCCCAGACTATGGAACGACCTACCAGATGAGATCCGTCAACTGACATCCTTGGACAGTTTTTAAAAAGCTGTCAAAACAGATCTCTTCTGGCAGGTCTTTCCAGAATAGATTATCCTGGCCTCAGAAACTCCACCTCAGGAATTCCCCCTCCTTCAGGCAAGCCCCATGATTGCCATATATGTATGTGCTTTATTAGTATTTTTACTGTTGTTTTAATTCTGTAACTTGATTTAATAACTTTTTAAGGGGGAGGGGAGTATACTGTTTTACTTTGTATAAGGTTTTAATGTGTTAACTGCCCTGATTGGTTTACCAAAGGGCGGTATATAAATAAATTTTATTATTATTTATCATTAGTAATAGTGAAAAGCTGATTGCTACACAGCTGATAGCCAGAAGCTAGTGAGCAAGCACAGTCACAGAGTAGCTTACAGCTCAGCACTTACTTTAGCAAATACAAGCTTTAAGTCCCAAACAGAGTTCAGCAATGTCCAAGTCAAGTAAATGGCATCCAGAGTCAATAATCACAGTTCAGCTAAAGCACAAAGTCCAGCAACACAATGAGGAGCCAGATAGGTCAGATAATCTCCAACAACTCCTGGAGGGCAGGGCCAGGAATTTATAAATCAATATACAATGGCTAATGGAGCATAGCAGGGAGTTCCAAAAGAAAATCTGCATGTGCTTTATAAATTTGTAAAGCCTTTAACTGTATAGATCAGGGGTAGGCAACCTTTGTGAGCTGGGGGCCAGGTTGCTGTTTCTCAGACAATTGGGGGGGGGGGGCGAAGCACCATAAATAAATAAATAAATATAAAAATATTTATTTTTAAAAAAAATTAAAAATTAAAAAAATATATGCATGCACACTCTCTCAGCCCCAGAAAAGCCATGGCAAAAGCCCTGTGGAGATTTTGCCAAGAAAACCCCAAGAACAAGTAATAACAACAATAATCAATATCATCATGGCGGGAGGCGGCAGCGGCGGTGGTGGTAGTATAGATCATGAAAGGCTATGGAACACCCTAAAGACATGGGAGTGCCAACACATCTGATAGTCCTAATGAGGAATCTGTACTCAGAACAAGAGGCTACTGTCAGAACAGAACACAGAGGAACAGAATAGTTCCCAATTGGCAAAGGAGCCAGACAAGGCTGTATCCTATCACCCTACCTATTCAACTTGTATGCAGAACATATTGTAAGGAAAGCAGGCTTGGACATGGAAGAGGGAGGGGTGAGAATAGGAGGAAGAAATAACAACATTCTGAGATATGCTGACAACACCATAGTACTAGCAGAAAACCTCACAGACCTGGAACAACTATTAACGCCAGCCACCTCAACTCCACCCCGATGCCGCTGTCATGCCACGTCCCCCACCTCTTGGCACTCAGTGTCAGGGCACTCCCTTGGCACAGCATACAGACACGCTGTGCCAAAGGAGTGCAGAAAAGCCACCATTGAAGTGGCAAGGATGGCTTTTTGCCGCTCCAAAAAGGAGCGGCATTTGCCAGCTCATTTTGGAGTGGCAAAGTGCTGGATCAGGGCCACAGCATGTGGTTGCCGCGGCCCCGATTCAGTGCTCCCAAGGGCGACACAGAGCCGCCCTTTACAGGCTATCTGTAGAGCCCCAAAACTACACTATGGGCCAGAACAACCCAGCAAGAGGGGTCAGTTTGAAGCCACCCCAACCAAATATGCATTGGGGCTGCAGCAAACACACGCTGCATCCCCAGTCTGCCTTGACCCCGGGCCAAATAGGAACAGAAAAGATCCACTCCTATTTGGGCTGGGAAAGAGCCAGCTTCCCCAGACCCACTCCAGTCTCAAAGTGGCTTCAAGATGCTCTGGCAGCATGCAGCATGTAAATGCCATGCTGCCAGAGTGTCCTGAAGCCATCCATGTCATGGCAGCTGGCTGGCTTCTGGGAATCATCAGAACATGTGGAGTATAAATGTCATGATCCCAAGACACCTAGAAGGTGTCTTTAATGGGCCATCTGTTCTGGCCCTATGTTGAGTATCATTTAAAAGATATTTCAATTGAAGGCCTAAAGATTATTTAAATTGCCACATAGTAACATTTGGCACATTAATTCATTACTCTGATGCTATATTTTAGGACTTAATATATATAGAACCATATAGGGAAATTTACTTGCTTGCTTGCTTGCTTTCTGTAACAAAGATGATAAACCCTGGTCCGTTTAATGTAATAATTTTAGAACTTGGAAGGGTTTATCTTTGCACTACAACTCCAGAACACACACAAGAACACACCCTGCTACAAGCATTCTGGGCCATATTGGATGGAGATTCTAAAATTTGTAATCCAAAAGATTATTTTTTCCAGAAATGTCTCTGGGAATGAATAGAGTGCATTAAACTCTCTGTTGACCAACTTGTATCAAATTTAAAGATTTTTATCAAAGGTCATTATTTCAATGCAAACATAAATTTCAGTACCATTCATCTTTAGAAATTCTTTTTTACATATTCATAATTAAAGAATTAATCACTCATCAACTTAATGGCAACCTATGAATTTCGCAGCGTTTTCTCTTACAAAGTGTACTCAAAAGCTATTTGCCAATGGCTTCCTTTGAATATAACCTACAGTATCTTGCATTTCCCTGATAACGTCCATTTCTGGTACTAACCAGGACTGACCCTGCTTAGTTTCCAAGACCAGATATGGACTCTAAATACATCTTCAGGATTCATATCAATACTTTCTAATAAGGTAATTTAACAGCAGTTAAAAAGATAATATCAACATATGGGGAGGGGGAATTAACAAGGGCAAGAACTTCAGACAATTCACAATCTTCCAGGAATAACCAATTTGGCCTGGAATTGCAAAAGCATGTTACAATAAACAAGTTAAGCAAAAGGCCATTAGAGATACACACTCTGGAGTTTGAAGCAAATGAAAGCTCTTTAAAGGTAGTCCCATGTACTCATGTACAGCACATGCAGGTGATGCTGCCAGCTTAAATTGGACAAAGATCTCTGTGGTCACAGCTGCAACCTGGACATGCAAACGCAAAGCTGATTGCAAGAACACTCCAAACTGCAAATCAGTTTGTTTAGGTACCAGAAGTACTACAGCATCCAAAACAGGATCAGTCCCTAGACCAGAGACTGTCTCTTTCCCAACCAGGAGTATCTCCATTTTGTCTGAATAGTCTCCTTTTATAAGCTATCATTCAGCTCAGTACAGATTCAAGACATAAGCAGTTTCTTTAGTTTTAATTCAGGGATAAATACAGCTGTAGCAGCTGTTTCCAGGTTTCTGTGAAGTTCAAAAAGTACAACAGAGAAGAAAACAGGCAAGATGACATTATACTTACTTCTGGATTGTGTTATGGGATGGATGCTCATTTCTTTTATATCAGAACCTCTAGAGCACCAGTTAGCTCACCCAGTCACAAACAAGGCATTTCTTTAAAAATTCTACACCAACCCTTGTTGCTAGAAAAAATGCTGTATGATTATCAACAGCTTGGTTGGATTGGTTTTTGCCATTTTTTACACACAATGGAAGACTGGGTCATGCTCTGTTCTGTATCTTTCACTTTTGTGAGCATTTGCCAGCAACAACCCTGAACAAATAAAATGTAGCTCTGTCACACTAGATGGAGATGCTGAATTTAGCTTTAAACAATTTATAAAGAAAAGATGTTTGGATTTAAGCTCTCTTCTCACATACCTGGCATGCCTGTTAAGTTCCAGCTGCTTCTTGAATACGCTCTATTGTGTATGGAAGATTCCTGAAATATTCTGTTTGCAAAGGAGTCTAATGATAATGTCACTCATCAGTTAGTGTGTTTTTGCTATGGCCAAAGTGATTTTTACAGGTTGGAGGATGAGTAAATATTTGAACATAACTCCACCTCCCTTGTGAGGTAAAGCCCTTGAATCACAGGAATGTGTTAGAGGAACTTTCTGAAGGGGAACCAATGAAGTCTGTGGCATTTCACAACTGACATTGTTCTTGCATCAGAGGATGTGGCTGAGCAAGATGAACAAATACACAACTCTGCATGTGGCTTTCTGATGCTTATGCATGACAAATGAGTTGGATGCAACAATTTGTGCATCCATGAATTTTGTTCTATCTCACTTGACAAAAAGTTGTCAGTCTCATTCTGAAGATATTTTTTAAGAGATTTGATCCCCCACAAGAAGGAGTTTCTTCTAATCTGAACCCCTACCTGAAGAGGAAGGGGCTTCACGTGTACAAGCTGTCTAGGTTCAAAAATTATGGGAAGCCATGGCTTCCCATTATGAGAATGTGCCTTTTTCAACACATCCCATTTATGTGGGGAGGGAGGAAGAGATTGAAAACCTCTACTTTCAGTTTTATAATATATATTTTTTACCTTTGAACTCAGAAATTCTAGTTGTAACTACATTAAATGAAAATATCCCTACCTCCAGTCTACCTGCCATGGTCCAGGCCTCAGAGGGAAAGAAGGACCTGATCCCTTTCACCACTACTCACTAGGAAAGGCTAAAGTTCAACTGAAACATGTTAAATTATACCAAGGGTCCAAATAACTATTTAATTTCAGCCTTCTTTAATTTTACATCAGCTTCAATTTGAGTTTCTTTGAGTCATACAGGGATTGCATCATAATAATACAGGGAAGGAAGGGTTGGGCCTATTGGTATTTTAACACAAGTAATTCAGGTAAAACAGGGTTGCAGAGTGGTCCTATTTCTATTAAATTTATACAAAGGTCTTTGTGGGTTTTTCGGGCTGTGAAGCCATGTTATAGAAGAATGTATTCCTGATTTTTCACCTACATCTGTGGCTGGCATATTTCTCTGGAGATGCCAGCCACAGATGCAGGTGAAACGTCAGGAATATACTCTTCTAGAACATGGCCACACAGCCTGAAAAACCCACAAAAACCTATGGATGCCAACCGTGAAAGCCTACTTCACAAATGTATACAACTTTGTTACATAAATGTCTATGCTTCCATGCTCTCCTCCCCCTTTTTACATGTTTTGTTTTACATGTGCAGTTACCCTTAAACAAACGAGGTTCAAATTTGAAAAAATTCAAAGGCTTGGATCTATAAAAAGTAAAATTCAGTCTAGTTTAGTTCTAGCTGTGGTGAGTTTAAACAAATGAAGCTCACACCAGGATGCTTATTACATAAGAAAGTACCTATACACATATAGAGGTCATTCATGAGGTCCAATTAGTGCATTTCATTTTATTTTGCTATTCTTCTCATTTCTTAGGAAACAAAGGTGTTATACCTAAAACTCCATTCATGCAACTGTTAATCCAAAATGATAAGGTTGCTTCCTAAGTGAAAATTTAAATGAATGTTTAATTAAACAATATTTTAAAACAGGGATGGGCAAACTGCAGCCCACAGGCCATATGAGGCTCCTAAGGACCATTATTGTGTGTGGTAAAGAAAAATCAAAACATTTCTTTTGTTTAAAAGGTTTTTGCTCTGGAATACCTCTCCCCCCACCACCAATGATTTATAGTGGGTGTGGAGAACATCTTCACCATGTTTGGAACTACTCCTGACTGCCCAGGAGTCAAAATGAAATGTTGTGAATTTTTTCAAAAACAATTTTATTTGCCTCAAAATGCCCTCTGGGGGCCAAAGAAAGCCTCAAGACATATCCCATGTCACCTACAGGGTGATTTGGGGCAACAAAGGTTGGTTTTTGGTTTTTGCAGGAGCAAGTGCAGTGAGGGTTCAGCCCTCCAAGCTCTCCCAGAGGGCTAGTGTAGACCCCTAGTCCTCCACAGTTGCCTACTCTTGTTTTAAAAGTTGAAAATAACTGGCTTATGTTCTCTTAATTAATATGTTATTGTGTCCTTGACATTCTATTTTTTATATTTTCATTTCTTCATTTCCTCACCCAGGAGAGGCCTCATCAACTTGAACTTGTCAAATATGCACTAAGCAAAATAAAGTCCAGCTCTTTTCCTATTGAAGTCAATGTGTACATAACGACAACCCTTTATTGTTTCCCATTCTAGTTCTTCACTGGGAGATAACCAACCAAGCATACTCTGCCCCTCTGACTAATTTTATTTGAAAACAACTTTAAGATCTTATCACAGCCTGAGGCTGTTTAAAACACTGTGTTGTTGTCATACCTTGTGCAATCCTTGGGGAGAGAAGATCATCGCTTCTATAGTTTGTGATGCTTTTATCTCTGGTTGGAAGAAAGCAAACAAAGAATGTCATGGAACTTCTTTTGAAAGAGTTTGAATGTTCCTGATGATTCCATGTGGCAGTTTGCTGCTCAGTGAGGCCAAAAGGTGAGGCCATCAATGTATGAGCTGAACAGTCAGACAATATGCTTTGGGATATTCCTGTCCTGTGACTGTCTCAGATGCACAGATAAGGAAAAATGGGATTTTCCACAGTTAAAACAAGCATGCACACAAACAATTGTTTATCGTATAGTATACCTTGCCTTGTTTCCTTCATTTTAGGACATGGTCACACTGGGGAAAGGAAGGAGGAGACTGGAATTTTCCCATTATCCCACTTGCAACCATCACAATTTATTTATTTATTATCTCACCTTTCTCCCAACATGGGACTCAAGGTGGCTCACAATCTAGATTTTTTTTTTAAGAAAGTAAATCTAAAAATAATGTAATAAAAATTAAAAATTAAAATTAATGAGAGAAGCTATCCTATTAAAACAGCACAAATTTAAAACAGTTTAAAAGCACTTAAAACATAATAAGAATAAAAGTACAGCACATGCCAGCCAGTTTGTTAATAGACCATAGCCTATCATAACCAAAACATCTTAGATAGCCAGTAATAGATAGCCTAGATCTCTGTGAAGGGACTTCCATAGTCTGCGAGCAGCCACTGAGAAGGCCCTCTCATCTATTCTTGCCAGATGCCATATCCTCCAATGTTCACAGGCAAAAACTGGGACACATGTGGCCAAGCAACATCAGAATGTGGTCCAGATGGCAAACGTTACTAATGAGAAAGAACAGACAAGCTGGCAGAGACTGTTGTAGTATGCTTCTGCCTTCGCCAACTGAGAAGAATAAGATTCTGCCCCACCTCTCCTCCTGGTGAGTTAATTTAGTTTGGACTATTTTTGCACTTTGAACTCATTTTGCACCACTGGAAATAAGCTGATGACAAAGTGGGGGTAGTGGGTGGAGAAGAAAGAATCCTGGACATTTTAACAACAGTTATAAAGATTGGGATAATAGAGGATTAAGCGGGACTCTCCCTGCCAAATTGGGAGAGTGTGGGAGGGTTGGGATGTACTTGTGATGATAGTGAATGCAACATCAGCCAAGGGACCTGTTCACATGCAACCTAAAATATAGGCTCAAAGTATGGAGTTTATCACATGGGGAACCCCATGCAAAATCACTGTTTAAAGTAAAAAAAAAAAAACGCAAAAGCAGAAGCTTTTAATGAACGCGATTTCTCCCGTTCTGCCCAGTGTGAAAAGTAAAAGCGCTGTTAAAAGGAGGTTAATCCAAATGGAAATTAGACAAAAACTGCTTCTTTTTACTTTCGGGATCTTCCAAAAGTAAAAAGAAGCAGTTTTTGTCTAATTTCCATTCGGATTAACCTCCTTTTAACAGCGATGTCGTCTGAAAAAACATCCGCTTTTGCGGGTTTTGTTTAATTTAAAGCCCTGTTTCCGCACGGGATTTCCCCAGTGTGATAAACTCCTATGTGAACTGGTGCCCCAAAAGAGATGATATGCAAAAAGCTGGGAACATTTATCCCTTCAGATGTCCTTGGATTGCCTCTCTCTTCAGCATTAGCCAGTCAGTAATGGAGGTTAATGCAAACTGTTGTTTAAGAACATCTGGAGGACCACATGCTCCCCACTTCTGCTATATGAATTGAGGAAAACATATTTCTGTAAGAGGAGCTGTGGAGATTGACGGTTAGGATCACTAGATTCTCTTCTGTTTAACTGTCAGCACAGGGCTCTTGACACATCATCAGAAGAACAGATGATAGAAACACAAATATTTCTATTATATAGAGCCTGTATAGAATAGTGGTTAGAAAGCAGGGCTATGGCTGGGGAGATCTGAGGCTTGATCTACTCTAGCAAAAAATAAATAAATTTGTAACCACCTCAGATCCAGTGCTGTTTTCACAGTGAAAGCATTTCCTTTAGGCTTCAATGTGATTTAGGGCAGGAACAGAGGGCCCATAAAAGATGCCTTCAGGGCATCATCAGAGCAAAGTGTTTACATGCTGCATGCTCTGATGACACCCTGAAGCCATTTGGACCCTGGGCTAGACATGAACGGCTTCAAGATACTCCGGCAGCATGGTGTTTATACACCACATGCTATCAGAAAGGTTTGCAGCCACCTCAAAACTGCAGCAGGGCAATAAAAGATGGCTTTTTGCTAGGCAAAAAAAGAAGTGGATCTTTGCAGCTCCTTTTTCAGCTGGCTTCAAGGCAGATTGGAGCCACAGCATGTGTTTGGCATGCCCCCAATCCATTATTCGAAGGGCCATCTGTTCCCCCCCCCCCCCCCCGAAAAGTTCTTTTTACTCCAGTTTCCAGGAAAAAACCTTTTATTTCCTTTTTTTTTGCAATATGTGTCCTCCTGGATCATTTTGTCATTGGGGGAGGTGGGGTAATTGGGGGGCAGGACAGATTGATGGGTGGTGTCCTCTATCTGGCAAGCATTTTGCCATGTTTTGCTTTTCACAGTGGATCCATGTGCGTAAGTTAATAAATCAAATGGGCAAAAGGCAAAAAAAAAAAAAAAGGGGGGGGAGAACTTTACTAAAGATTCAAATTAAAATTTGTTTCCCTGTCAGGGTTTGCTTTCCTGCATCTGAAAAGTCAGGACCATTAGAAGCACTTGGAAAGGTGGGGTGGAGAGCAGAAGGAATTGGAGAAGCAGTGTCAGCCAAACATCACACCAAGAAGAAGGAGATTGCTCTGTAGATACTGATCTTACTTCAGTTGAAGATTCTAAGTGGAAAGGGAAGTGAGAGAAGAAACATTTTATTTTTTATTTTTCCATCTCCTTGGCACTGCCTGTGTCTGGACACATTTAAAATTCCCTCACTCACTCACTGGGGCATGGAGATGAGGACTTGGAGAAGCCATCTAATGAGAGTACAAAGTGGGTGGTAAGATTGACAGAAAAACAAGAAACGCTATTGGATTATAGGTTTATGCATGCTGGGAAGGGGAGAGTGCATGGGAGGAAACACCCTTTTCTATCTATTTAAATTCAGTTGGGGAAATGTGTGGCTATCAATATAATTTGAGTCTGGATTTTTATGAGTTAGTGTGGCATAAATGGATAGAAATCTAGGCAGAATACTGCACACTGGATCTGGATTGTTTTACTAGTGGTAGATTCAGCCTGAGTTCAACTCCTAGATCAGCCATAACACACCCAGTGTAGCACTGGACCAGTTGAGGAGATAGGTAGAAACCTATCCTACCACATAGAGTTGTAGTAATGGGAGAAATGGAAGAAGGAAGAAATGAGTGTGGTTCTAGGAGGAAAATGAAATGTAACATAATACATTCTCATGAATGCTAAATCATTTAAGCCTGCACTCACTCATTCTTTTCATAGCTTTTTATGCTGAGACTTATTGTTAGTATACAGTAGCCCCTCCCAATTTGTGGGGGATCCATTCCGGACACCACCACCCCCCGGGAAAATGGCGACTTGCAAATATTCGAGTCCCATTGAAAATAATAGCACAGATGTCCATGGTGTGAATGCAGGGCCGTGCACAGGCATGTGCTGCCATTTTGTCCCTTCCCGTTTGTCCCTCCCATAAAGAGTGAGACTGCGGACTTCAAGTCTGCAAATGGGGAGAGACAACTGTAATCTTACAGATGAGGAGCAGAGGCAAAGAGAAATAGATTTGCTCAAACTTTAGGGTTCCTTCTTATTTCTGTGTTCAGCACTATTGACCTGAACCATTATTGTGCACAGCACAGGAAGACAAAGCAGACATGAGACTACATGTGAACTCCCTCATGCCAAACATGTGACTATAACCTTTTCACATAACCAAAGTAGAGAAGCAGAGAGAATTACTGGAATTTAGCAATTCAGAAAATTAATAGTTTTGCACTTTTTTCTATTGAGACTTTTGAAATCTTAAGCATTTCCCAATTATGTAAAAGCTTGCAGATTTTGGTAAATTCTTCAAAATGTCATGAAATTCTCCCCCATTTGCACCAGACAAATACAGCTATTTCTGGCATAGACTGGATATTCATATGATTGCAGGGCAGAGCATAGAATCATATCTCTATCTGTCTGTCTACACACACACACACACACATTGTTAACTGTCTTCATGTTGACTTTGATTCATAGTGACTCTATGAATTAGAGACTTCCAAGTCACTCTGTCATCAGAAGCCCTGTTCAGGTTTTTCCTTATTCCCAAAATGAAATAAACAAACAAACAGGTCTTGCAAACTCGGGACTACACACATATGTATTTCTCAGAATCCCACAACTAGCATGCTCAGTGGGATTCTGGGAGCTGTAGTTTTCAAAGCAACATTTCTTGTCTAAAATTAGTGCATGCACACATCCCAGATGCTTCCTTGATGTACAGTTTCATCCTCACACACTAATACAAAATGTGGTTGATCTAATTACAAAATGGCAGATACATTTAAAAAAGACTTCTCTGTCTTTAAGAATGTTTTCACCTTCCTCTTCCAAAGTCTGAAAGTACTTTGAAAAAATATTTTGATGGAAGAAAGACCTTATAAAATTCATCTGGTCAGGTAGAAAACCTAGAATAAAGTGGAAGACATTGATTGATAAGAAGAACAATGGAGGTTGCAACCTACCAGATTTAAAGACTTATTATTATGCAAATACATTAACTTGGATCATGGACTGGGCAAAATTAGAAAACGACAGAATTTTCGCTTTAGAAGGATTCCATTTGAGATATGGTTGGCATGCATATATGTGGTACAATAAGACAAAAGTGCATAAAGAGTTTGAACATCACTATATAAGAAGATCATTAATAAGTATTTGGTTGCAATGTAAGGAAAAATTCAACAGAAAATTACCCTTATGGGTGTCACTTTTTTCGGAAGATGGCGAGAAGTACCTAAATGGTTGAGATATCGAGACATTGTGAATAAAACAATGAGAGGATTTTATGAACTAAAGTCATTAGAAAATTTGAAAGAACTAGATAAAAATCTACATTGGTTTCCATACAAACAGTTAATGGATAGATTCAAAGTAGATGATAAAAAACTGGGATTTGAAGAGACAGATACTGAATTGGATAAAGTGATTAAGCAAAATGGAAAAAAACTAACTTCCAAATATTATGAGATTTTACAAGAAAGAGAACTGGAACAAGACTTAGTAAAAGATACGATGATTAGATGGGCTAAAGATATTGGCAGGGACATTGATTTAGAAAGTTGGGAATAGGCAAGAAAGAAGACACAAAAATTTACTCAATGCCAAGATTTGAAACAAAAATATTTTAAAATGGAGCAATGTTGGTATTTTACTCCGGCGAAATTAGCAAAAGTTTATAAGAATGGCAATAATAGATGTTGGAAGTGTAATCAAACCACAGGAAGTTGCTTACATGTATGGTGGAACTGTGATAAAATTAGGAAATATTGGATGATCATCCATAAGGTAATCTGTGAAATATTCAAAATAAGATATGACATGATACCAGAAATATATCTATTGAATATGACAAATAAGATCCCAGAAAAAAATTGAAAGGAAATATGGGAGAATATTATTATATATGATAACTTCAGCTCGGATTACATTAGTAAAAAAATGGAAACTAATAGAAGTGCCCTCAACCAGTGAGTGGTTTACAAGGCTTATTGAAATGATGAGTATGGATATACTCACAGCTAGATTGAATAAACAAAATGTAGAAAGTACTGAACAAGACTGGATCCCGATACTGCAGTACTGTAAAAAAGAAAACTTAATTGAGTAGAGATATAAACTGATTGGAAAGTGTAAATTATTAAATGACCTAATAATGGGATGTGAATACTAACAGGAAACATTTATAATAATTATTATAAAAGATCAAAGATGGTTAAAGCTGATGTTATAACACACAGTGGAGTTAATATTTAAAATTGCTTGTATATGAAGACAATGAGTGAATATTGAAGTTGGGTTGAGTACAAACTGGAGATACTTTGGAAGTCAAATGTAAATATTTGTAGATAATTATTGGAAAAGACATTAATATTTCAATTTGATAGGTATGTTTGAATAATACAGATCTGTCTTTAAGTTTTAGATCCCGCATCTATCCCTGTGGGACTTTGCTGTGGGATCATCTCCTTATTCAGCTAGATTTTTATTGCCTTTAGAGATAACATGATAGCCATGTTTCAATATTTGAAAGGATGTCACATGGAAAGAGCAAGCTTGTTTTCTGCTGCTCCAGAGACTTAGGGCCTCTACACATGGCCCGTTTTGGGTGGCTCTGGGCTGTCCCTGCTAGTGGTGGATCAGGGCCGTGGCAACCCCAAGCCGTGGCTCCAATCCTCCCTTTTGCCACCCCCAAAAGAGTGGCAAAAGGCTGCTCATTTTAGGGGCAGCAAAAGGCCACCCTAAGAGCGGCACCATGGCTCTTCCACGATCTTTTGGTGCAGCGTGTCCTGATGCTGCACGCCTTGCGTAAGGGCGCGCAGCATCAGGACAGCATCAAGGTGGGGTTGGGGCAGCCAGCGTGCAGCTGCCCCACCCCAACTCCACCCCCAGGCTGGCCCTTTAGGCTGGCCTGCAAAGGACCTCAGACACAAAGCAATGAATTCAAGCTATAGGAAAAGAGATTCAACCTCAACATTAGGAAGAATTTTCTGATAGTAAGAGCTGTTTGACAGTGAAACACACTCCCTTGGAAAGTGGTGGAGTCTCCTTTTCTGGAGATCTTTAAACAGAGGCTGGATGGCCATCTGTTGGGGATGCTTTGATTGTGAGTTTCTGCATGGCAGGATGGTTTGGACTGGGTGGCTCTTGTAGTCTCTTCCAACCCTATGATTCTATGAGTGTATGATCTCTGTTAAGGTGGGCAACTGTCTGGGGTTAGAGGGCCATATAGGCTCTCCAGGAGACCTTGAAGGGTTGTGTCTCCAAAATTGTTTGAAAATTACCTCCAAATGTATCCCAACACACACACACACACACACACACACACACACACACACACACACAGTGTTCTTGCAGGGGTAACTGTACCATATTTTTGGCCCTCTCTGGGCTCTTTTAATCAACTTTCAGATTACTTCCCATTTTGTTTGTTTGTTTGTTGCTTTTAAAAAGCCTCTCATCAGTATAACACAACCGCCTGGGCAATGACATTGCAAAACTGCCCTTTTACAGGGGGCATTATTAAATGGAGTACTTAGGAGCTCTTGAGGACCACAAAATTATCTTGTGGTGCATGAGGCATACTTTCCCCATCTCTTTCCTAATATGTATCACAGCAATATGTACATTTGCTTTAACTGAATGTAGACTGAAATGATTTCAAGTACAGTGAAAGAGAAGAGCAACTATTTCTCCTGTGCTTAATCAATGTATTCACCAGAATTGTGGGGGCTACATGCTGTAGCCTGGCTGCATTGCCTTCATCTCCACACCTGCACCCATCCACTCAATCCCTGACATCCCCACAGTGATGTCTGCTCACATGTGTTTGAGTACAAGTAGAATCCAGTGAACCTCCCCCTCTCAATTCCACATTAGGAAGTCGGAGACTGACAAAGTGGGCTGAGGGCATGGGGCACAAGGAGAAGGAACATCCTGCATGGCACTGTCCCTGTACTTGCTTATAGGACTCAAGCATCTAGGTGAGAAATGAAATTCTTGACTAGTTTATCCTCCACATTTTGAACATGGCAGAGGAATTATTCTACAAAGAAGCAAACACTAGGTTTTTTTAATGTAACCCCCCCCACACACACACACACACACACATTTCCTACACAGGAAACAGTGTTTTCTCTGTGAGGACACACACATACAGACACATACATTTTTCTCTGCAGATACTTCCTTGCAACACTTTGAGAGATCAAATGCCCAGAGGAAATTATGGAAAATTCTTTCTCTCATCTATTATTCTTCCCAAAGAGGCATTGCAAACTTATTTTCCAAACCTGGGAATGAATAATTACAAATATTCTTTCCATCCTAACACCTAAGCAGGGCTAAGATGTAAGTGATTCTGTCAAATACAGACAGGAATTGCTCCAAGCCACTTCAATTATTCTTAGGAATATGAGAAACTGCTTTCTACTGATTCACACCATTGCTCTGCCTAGTTCAGTGTTACCGCTACATGGATTGGCAGAAGCTCTCTAGGGACGTGATACAGAAGTCTTTTCCAGCTGTACCTAAAATCTGAAAGTGAGACTTCCTGCATGTAGACTGTGTACACTAGTGGTGAGCTGTGGCCCTTCCTTAAGAATACAGCCAGCTTTTCCTCTGTAGGTTTGTCAAAGACCATTCATGGACTTTGGAAAACTCAGACCTTTAGATCTTCAGTTGACAATTCTTTCACACAGCATATAAGGAAATGTTAAAGTTGTTGCTGGACTGGACTGTTTGAGAACACAAGTGAGGAAGCACACAGTTGCAGGTGTGTGTGTATAGGCATGAAAGTTTATTCCTTTAAGAATGAACATAAGTATGATGGAAAGATGGCTAAACTAGAATTTGTGAAAGCTATTTGGAGGGTGTATGACAGGGAAATGTTAGCTGAGCAAGTTTGGGAGATGGGCTTCAGCACTTTGGATAGCTCCTTTAAAGTTTGAACTAAAACCTAGAGCATATTCACTGCTCCCACTGACATTGGAATCACCAGCTTCCACTGGGATAGAGGATTCTTCTTAAGATTTCATCCTCTATGTATAGGTATAAGACATTTCAACCTAAATATTCACCAAACTGCATTCTAAAGCAGGGCTGGCCAAGACATTTTGATGCTTCAAAGAAAGACAAGGTGAACGCTGAATTTTTTGTGAGCACTGGAGAAAGGATAGTTTTGCACAAAGTCTGAAAAGGCTACTTTTGGAATATATTTCCTAGACCAGGGGTAGGCAACCTAAGGCCCGGGGGCTGGATGCAGCCCCCCCAAGGCCTTTGGACTGGCCCCAGGCCGGTCCTGCCGCCGCCTACCCACTACAGCAGCCGCCCGCCATTATGATATTGATTATTGTTGTTATTACTTGATCTTGGGGTTTTCTTGGCAAAATCTCCACAGGGCTTTTGCCATGGCTTTTCTGGGGCTGAGAGAGTGTGCATGCATATTTTTTTAATTTTTTAATTTTTATTTATTTATTTATTTATTGTGCTTCAGCCCCCATTGTCTGAGGGACAGCAACCCGGACCCCGGCTCAAAAAGGTTGCCTACCCCTGTCCTAGACCTACTCAGCCTATGTGCCAGGTTGCCATGAAAGTTGAGGGATTCTTGGAACTGGAATCTTTAAAAATAGCATTTCTATATTGTAATTCTCCCTTACACCTAAAGACAGCAAGAAAGCTTTATAGGCCACAGGACAGGTGATATGGCTTACCTAGTGCTATGCCACAATACCTTTCCACCACTTCTTTCCCCATAGCATCTGCTTCCTGAGATGGCCACTACAGCAAGTCTAATGGTAGTGCTGGTTTTTGTCTAGCATGGCACAATCTAGAAGCTGCTTTACCACTTCTGCTGGTGTGTGTGTCTGTTTGTGTGTGTTGTAACTAATATTTTAAGATAATAAAATTTCCCTTGCTTTTTTTTAAAAAAAAGACTGCATGTTCTTAAATTGAATATTATAGTTGAAATACTCATGGTAATCCTATAAGAATCTATGGCTTTTAATAACATTCATAAATCTATCTCCCTCCTCTCCACTTTTAGAGAACAAGAAAGACTACCCTGTCCAGAAGTTAGACTTTTGTGAATAATGAAAAGATGTGATGCCAAAAGCAGAGCAATACATTCAGAAAACATAATAGATGCTTTCTTAAACAGCGGCAAAACAATGTTATATAGCTCGAGACTGTCATTCATTTACATCTGGCATCTGAGAATGCAGGAAATCTGGCTTGGAAGTCTATTGGAAACACTGCAATCCAAATTACCTTAAAGTCTGTATTTTAAAAGTGTGAAAATGTGGAGATGTATGAGTCCCCCATTTTTTCCTAATCTGGAGGCACTACTGTCATTGTAATCCTTAATGTCTTTTTTTTTTTAAAGTAAAACAATTTCAAATCACAACTCACCCAATAAGCAGATCTTTGTCCATTGCTGTCAATTGTCACTGGGCTGTGGGATGTGAAGTTCCCAGAGGGCCTCTCTAACTAAGGAAGCTCGTATGTTTTGAAGAAGCCTGGCCAAATTCAGCTACGATGACGAACTTGACTGGGCTACAGTGCTGTGAGTTTCCTTTTCTGGAGGGTGTTTTTCCTTCTGCTTCTTTTTTTAAAGCTGCAGCATTCTTTAAGCAGGATGTTGATTGTGTAACAAGAGTTCCTCATTCTTACTGGAACATCAGCCTAGACATTTCAGTATAAAGTTAAATGGTCTTCCAGTAAAGCACATGTTTTTATTTATTCTGTTTTGTGAGCAAGTGTGGTGTAGTGGTTTGAGCGTCAAACTCTGGGGATCAGAGTTTGAATCCTGGCTCGGCCATGGAAACCCACTAGGTGACCTCGGGCAAGTCACAGTTTCTCAGCCTCAGATGATGCCAGTGGCATCCCTCCACCCTTAAGAAACCTGCCAAGAAAACTCTGTGATAAGGGTTCACTTTAGGGTCTCCATAAGTTGTAAATGACTTGAAGGTTCACAACAACAACTACAACAACTACAACTACAACAACAACAACAACATTTTTTAAGGCACAGTTTGGATTTTTCCATTAATATTTAAAACAATTACATCACTGCTGCTTAAAAATATCTCACATTTCAAAGCTGAAAACTGGGACACATGCAGCATCAGAGTGTGATAAAGATGGCAAAGCTTATTAATGAGGAAGAATATACAAACTTGGAGAGATTGCAGCAGTTTGTTTTTGCCTGAGTCTACTGGGAAGGGCAAGAGTCTCCCTTCCTCTTCTCTCTCTCTTGCTGAGTTAACTGAACGCAAACTACCTTTGTACTTTGAACTCAATTTGCAGCAGCTGAAGAAAACAGAGGACAAAGCAGGGGAGTGTGTAAAGAAAGAAACTGGGATTTTTTTTTAAAAAAAGCTGAAGATGTGGGACAACAGAGGATTAATCAGGGTTGTTCCTGGCAAATAAGATATTGGATAGTATAGTATTTGATCATGAGAACAGCAAATTTTCTCAACAACAACAACAACAACAACAACAACATTTCTTATACATCTCTCCCCATGGATCAATGTGGAGAAAAGCAATATATTAAAATACATCAGTCAAAACACATAAACCAGTTATAACACAAAGCATCAGTTAAAAAGAATGTATGTACAAGACCAAAATAAGACCGATTGTTTGACAGAGGGGCAGGGTATAAATAAACATTATTATTATTATTATTATTATTATTATTATTATTATTATTATTATTAAAATAATCAGTCCATAGTTTAACATTCATAATTTAAAAATCATTGGGATATCTCTCCCAGATGAGACTGGTTTTTAATGCTGTTTTAAACTCAAACAGTGTATTCTGCTGTTGAATCTCTTCTGGCAGCTGCTGAAGAAAATGTCCTCTGTGTGATAGCTGCCAACTAAAAGTCCTGGATGACTGGAATAAAATGTATGAGGCGGATTATAAGGCAGGAAGTGATCCTGTAGGTAACCTGGGCCCAAACCACATAGGACTTTAAAGGTAATAAGCAACACTTTGTACCTTGCCTAGAAATTAATTGGCATCCAGTGGAGTGATTTTAATATTGGTGTAATGTGATCACTCATGGATGTCCCAGTATTCATCTGGATGCCATGTTTTGAACTAACTGAAGTTTCTGAACTTGGTACAGAGGTAGCCCAATGTACAGCACATTACAAAAGCCCAGCCTTGAGGTTACCAGCACGTGAACTACCATTTTTAGATCCTCTCGCTCTAGGAAGGGGTGCATCTGGCGTAACAGCCAAAGCTCATAGTAAGCACTCCTGGCCGTCACATCTATCAGAATTGTCATTTGAGTAACAGATCCAGAAGCACTCCTAAGATATAAATGAAGTCTTTCAGGGGGAGTATAACCCCACTCAGGATTGGTTGACACACCTCTGAACCCAAGTTAGGACCCTTGAGAATTAGCACCTCCATTTTGTCTGAATTCAACTTCATTTTGGTTTGGTTTTTTTTTTTCTTTCTCATCTAATCACCTTCTCCGAGCATTCAGAGGAAGAGGCACACACTATCCTTAGCTGAGGTTGTTTTTGAAGGCATGTAAAAATATATTTGGGTTTCATCAGATCACCTATGCCTCTGGATGATCTCTCCCAGAAGTTTCATGTGGATGTTGACCAACAATAGGAAGAGAATGACACCTTGTGGTATGTCATATAACAGCTCAATTTTTGAGGAGCAGCTGTCTCCAAGCACCACCATCTGAGTTCTACCTGAGAGATAGGACTGGGAATATGGACTAAAGCACCTTACCCTTGATTCCCAGACCCCTTCGATATTCCTAAAGGATATCATAGTTGATGGTATCAAACATTGCTGAGATCCAAAAGTACCAGAAGGGCCACACTCTCTCTGTCAATGCCCAGGTGAAGATCATCCACTAAGGTGACCATAGCAGTCTCAACTCCATATCTTGTTCTGAAGCCAGTTTGAAATCGGTCTAGATAACTTGTGTCATCCAAGACTGCCTGGAATTGGGAAGCAACTGCCCTGTAAATCCCCTTGCCTAGAAAAGGGAGAGAGTTTATAAACTAGTCTATAGTTGTTTAAGTCCAAGGAGGGCTATTTTAGAAGAGGGCATACCACTGCTTGTTTTGAACAAGATGGAAAATTTCCCTCCCTGAAAGTTGCATTAATAATATATTGTAACTGAAATCTAATTGCATCGCCTGCTAAGAAGGACAGGGATCAATCTTTGTTTTGAATAAAGTTTTTTAAACAGCACTATTTCCCTAAATTTTCCAAACTTTTTTATTTTTGAATAAAACCATTTGAACGTGCATACATACAATGGAGAAATATCTACATATAACAAATAATACTTTATTATAAACCAATTAAAACATTAATTACAAACCAACAACTAGGGGCCCTTTAATAGTACATAAATAAAGCACTCTGATTCCACTTTAACTACCATGGCTGCATCTGAATTGCAGAAATAACCCAGTTTGACACCACTTTAACTGCCATGGCTAAATGCTGTGAAGTCCTGGGAATTGTGGTTTGTTTTGGCACCAGCGCTCTCTGACACAGAAGGCTAAACAATTCCCAGAATTCCATAGCATTGGAGACAGTTAAAGTGGTGTCAAACTAGGTTATTTCTGCAGTGTGGATACAGCTCGTGGCAACATCCTATGGAGTCCTATGGTTTGGAGTTTAGAAAGGGACATCTAGAATGCTCAGTCAGAGAGCTCTGGTACTTCACCAGACTACAAATCTGAAGATGCCATAGGATGCAGCAGAGGCAGTTATCAAGTGAAACCAAAGTATAATATTTGTATAGTGTGAAAGAACCACATTTTCAAGTAGGCTAATCCAGAAGTCTAAAAAATACCACTGGAGCACAGAAAAGTATATAAAAAAGAACTCCTCAGAACAAATAAAAACATTATTTTCTGGAAGAGCATTTAACTTTATATTGAAGTTTCTATGGCTGATATCATAGAAACAGAGTGCTGAAGACCCTGGAGAAATCACAGAGTCTGGACTACAATTCCCAGAATCTTCCCATGATTCTGGATAGTTGTCATCTAAAAGGTTTGTTATTTGTTGTTGTGGTGGTGGTGTGCCTTCACGTCATTCCCAACTTATGGCAACCCTAAGGGGGAACCTATCATGGGGTTTTCTTGGCAAGATTTATCCAGAGGAGGTTTGCCATTGCCTTCCCTTTAGTCTGAGAGCATGTGACTTGCCCAAGGTCACCCAGTGGGAGTCATTGCCCTGGTCTCTGGAGTGGTAGTCCAACACTCAAACCACTACACCACTCCTCAGCTCCTTATACCAGTCTGTCTTTTAACAGCGGCTAAAAGACAGACTTTGTTTCAATGGGCCTTTGAAGACCAATTGCTCAAGGGGAAAAGGCCTTGCATAATGTGCTCAATTGTTGTTGTCTCTTTTATGATCATGTTTTAAACTGTTTTTGATGTTGTTGATGGTTTAATTGCAGTTTTAATGTTTGTGTGATGTGAATTTTTAGCTGCAAGCCCTCTTGGACCCCAAACTGGGGTGGGGGCAAGTAGATATATTTAGAAAATGGAGGAAAAGGAGGATTGTTCAGTTATTCCATTAAAATCACAGTGTAAATAGAGTAGCAAAATTAATCCAGGTATTGAAAAGAGGGTGCTCTTTATAATCTGGACAGGTGTAGGGAACTGTTAGCCCTCCAGATATTTTTTTTCCAGCTTTCAGAAGCCCCAAACATGGTGTCTAATAGCAACAGAGCATGGGATAGGAAGTTCACAACATCTGGAGGGTAAACTGTTCCTCTTCCCTGGCACAGAAGCTGCATAAAAGTTCCTCCTATAACTAACTCTCCCCCCGTTCAGCTTGAACAGCCAAACATCTTACAAAACACTTTTTCCACAACTCCCATGAGGTTTTAAAAAATCATGTTTGTTATAAAACTATGAAAGCCCTATGAATACATAAAACATTAACATCTTGTTTCACTCTTTGTTGGCAGTGCACCCACTGATGGAGAGGAGAGGAATATTATGTTGTTGCCACCAGGTGGCAAGCCAGTACCATCAAATGGTGAAACAAAAGTACAAGAACCAGGGCTGCGCTTGCAGAAACTGTTCCATCATATTTTCCCCATTCTTTCATTGCCCTTTACCTACCCTCTGTGCATTAGACAATGCTAAGATGCAGTACTACCTTCCTAGCTTATATTATCCAAATGTTAGAAAATGAAGCAATGGACGATTCCAACTGATGGCTACATTCTTTCAAAGATACGGTACCTAAATTATAGCGTATAGTACTGACAGACTGATCCACTCTAGTGCTACTCAGGGGTTATTCACACATTTTGTTTTGCAACACGACTATGCAAATAATCTCACTCATGCATTCCTGATTTGTTTTCACACTATTTTTTTTCTCAGAATCACATCTATGCGCATCTCTGTGAATTCAGTTGCTCACATATGTCAGCACTGCGAATAAGATGGAGTTGATGCTGCAGATGAATTTGAAACATGTTCAAGGCATGCAGAATTTTATCCTGGTTTGTCCTGGGTCTATCCCCATTGGTTATTCACACAGCCAACAATCGACTGCCAGAAATAGTGCAAATTGAGTCCACTTTAACTGCCCTGGCTCAGTGATAGGGAATCATGAGAATTGTATTTTTTCTGAGACATTGAGCCTTCTTTGTCAGAGAGCTCTGGTGCCACAATAAACTACAGTTCTCATGATTCCCTAGCACTGAGTCAGGGCAGTTAAAGTGGACTCAATTTGCAATCTATTTCTGGCAGTCTGCAAAGGCCCAGTGTGAATCTTCTAGGAAAACTAAACAAAAAACCAAGATGGATGATCCCAGGTTTTACAGGGTTATTGACAGCTCTACCCCCAACTTAATGGGATACATTTGAAATTCATGTGAACAACATAGATTCAACACACATTCTACCGGGATTGTTTACACCATCTGAATAACCCCTCACACTGTTGATCCATGGAACAATGCTGTTCCATGTGCTGTAGGTTCCTGGAGAGATTACAGGAAAGAAAGAATGAATTGTAGCTGAAATAAGGTGCTTGTCCCAATAGCTGCTGGTCCCCTGCATCAGATAGATTCAAAGAAACAATGGTCTAATGAAATTACTCAGAAATAAGGTTCACTGAGTTCAGTTTGAGACTTTCTCTCAAATCCAACTTCAGTGTTACTTTCTTTAAAAAAAAATTTAAAAAACCTACAAATTTCAGAATCTCCCAGCTAACCAACCAGGGCAAAGTCATTTTAGCTAAAGTCCATCATCTTGCATTCTCTTTCTGTGGTTCCACTACTTTATTGTATTGCTGAAACCACAGATTAAAATCAATGTTTCCATTTGTTCCTTGTTTTTGTTGAGAGTAATGAAGAGATGTCCACCTTCTACATTGTACGTGTTCACAAGACATTTCACATGTCCAGATTTTTGTGAGAAACTCTGTACTTCTGTTCCTTCATACAGTATTTTATACCCAGCCCCCCCCCCAATTCTTTTAAATCTGGCATAAAGTACCTGACTAGAAAGAACGTATGTATGCTTGTGTGAATGAAAGAATGGATACTCATTTAGTAAGCATGTAAAGTGTGGCCCTATTATTGGGTGGTAAACTGTACTGCAGTTACAGGTTCATAACCTAGAGTTATGGGTCCATAACAGTTCCATATTCAGTAACACTATGTAGGCTGCATCTACACTGCAGAAATAATCCAGTTTGGCACCACTTTAACTGCCATGGCTCAATGCAATGGAATCCTGGTTTTTGTAGTTTGTGGTGGCCCCAGAGCTCTCAGACAGAGAAGGCTAAATGTCCCACAAAACAATTCCCAGAACTCCATAACATTGAGCCATGGCAGTTAAAGTGGTATCAAACTGGATTATTTCTGCAGTGTAGATGCAACTGTAGTCATGTCTGTGCCACTATTATGATCATTGTAAATGTCTCCCAAGCCTACCTTAACAGCCAGTAGTTGCATCAAGCAAAGGAAGTCTGTTTAGCTGCCGATCAGAACATGAGGAAGATGATGTTTCCAGCCCCTCCTGTCAGTAAGCAAGACTGTAACAATCAGAAGCCAGATCTGTAGCAGCTTTACTGGCAAACAAGAGAGAGCTGGAAACATTATCTACTGGACCCTGATTGGCAGTTGAAAGACCTCCTTTGCTTGATGTGACTGTTGGCCATTAAGGTGGATGTAGAGGTCAGACAGAAGATGTTACTTAGTTGTGCATACATACCTAAGCAGTCCATGTACAATATTGGCTATCCAGGGTCTGCAAGCCATGCCCCATGAGAAACAGATTAGGGAGCTGCATATGTTTAGCCTGGAGAAGAGAAGGTTAAGGAGTGATATGGTAGCCCTTTTTAAATATCTGAAGGGATGTCATATTGAGGATAGAGCAAGCTTGTTTTCTGTTGCTCTAGAGAATAGGACACAGAGCAATGGATGCAAGCTATAGGGAAAGAGCTTCCACCTCAACATTAGGAGGAACTTCCTGACAGTAAGAGCTGTTCAACAGTGGAAGACACTCCCTTGGAGTGTGGTGGAGTCTCCTTCTTTGGAGGTCTTTAAACAGAGGCTGGTTGGCCATCTGTTGGGGGTGCTTTGATTATGATTTTCTGCATGGCAAGGGGTTGGACTGGATGGCCTTCGTGGTCTCTTCCAACTCTATGGTTCTGTGCATAATGTACAGGCTAACACTATTCCAGGAACACAAGCCTTCAGTAGATAAAAAATAAAAATAAAGGTTTATTTAGTGAGCATGGTTGATCACAGTACATAGTTGCTGTCAGGACTGAGGTTTTTTTTTTCCCCCAGTTACATGTCTGGACCATGATCCTGTGATTCTATGGTCATCGTCGTCATCATCATCCATTTCCTCAAAAGGGGAACTCAAAGAGGCTTGGCAAAAAAAGTCTAATAAAGCCACTTAAAAAGATACAGGTAAGGAGCCAATGAGAAATGGAGAAAAACACTTTAAAGGGAGATTGGAAAGAAAAACAACAGTATTGGGATATATCCATAATTTTCAGTTAAAATTAGAAGTGGGCAGCATCCTGATACTATCTTACACATTTACCTGCCAAAATCACTGCCCGGCTGCAGACCGGCTCGATTGCCACTCAGAGAGGCACTCTGGCAGCCATTTTTTTCAAGCCGGAAAACTCTCGGTTTCTAAAAGAGGTGCAAAGAGTGGCCCTTGGATCAGTGCGATAATCTCCACTGGCAGGCAAGAACTATTCTTTTCAAGCAGGCTTTTAATACATAATTGGACCCAGGGAGGCATCCTGTTGTTGTGTGCCTCCAAGTCACTTCTGACTTATGGCAACCCTAAGGCAAACCTATCATAGGGTTTACTTGTGACTTTATATTTTTAACCAAGCATTTTAAAAAGGATTTACATGTTTTGTTATATTAATGTGGTGTTTTCTGTTTTAAAGTTGTTGTTTTATTGTTGTTGTTTTTAAGCCTCCTTTAGTCCAATTTGGGAGAAAGGCAACATATAAATAAATAAATAAATAAATTGTGGTTTTAGGCAATATCTTTCTTCCCCATGTTGTTCCCCCAATTAGCATAGTTAAAACGGAATTGGTCACCTCATCACCATACTCACAAGTTTTGCATTTCTATTACTATTCTCACACATACCTACACGTTTGTGGGCATAATTGTCTGTTTATAAGCACTTCACTCCATGTATCTGATGAAGGAAAGTCTGGTCCAATACATACTGCAGAAATAATCCAGACTGAGACTGTTGAATTTTATTGGTGTGGTGTGCTTGAAAATCCAGCAGAGCCAGGGAAAAAATCCAAAATTCTAAAAGTAGAGCTTTATTGTTTCAAAAGGTAAAAATAAGCAAAGAAAAATACAGTCCACCATACGATCACATCATGCTGATGTGGTTGAACAGAAGAGTTACAGATCCATGTTTCCAGATCCAGAAGTTACATTGTAAAAGCAATGTAAGCATATTATAGTCCAAAAATCAACTCCATGGTTAGATCCATTGCGAATACACACACAAACAGGAAGAATGCAAGAAATATAAACAATTCTAGACCAAGGGATTTCTCAGCCCTGCCCTTTCTCCACCTTCTGGGTGTTAACCTTATGTTGACTGGATGTTATGTGTATAATGTTTGTTAACCCAGCCCCTTGCTGTCCATCATCCACCATGTGATTTCTTTCCCAGGCCTAACGATGTTTTGGATACTGTTATCTGTTCTTTGCTGCCTTTCCCAGCTAGGAACTTCTGATGTTATGACTCTCTGGCCACCTGGACTGGGTTGTAAACTATAAAATGAATTAAAATTGATAGATAATACATAACCCAGACAGAATTACATGTCTAGAAACCAACTCGGTATATACCTATAAAACAATTTTAAAATCTGTTTGCAGAGATTTTGAAAAAGTGTATTTTGAATACTTGTATTTTGAATACTCATACCTTTTACTGGTAACTGGAATTTTTAGAGAAGGAAGTACAGCATTATAGTCTTGCCATACCCTCCAACATTTCATAAATGAAAACGGGCTTGTGTGGCCAAGCAACTTCAGAGTGTGATCAAGATGGAAAAAGTTATAACTGAGGAGAAACACATATGCTAGAAAGGGTTGCAACATGTCTACTGAGAAGGGCTAGATTCCTTCTCCTCCTGCATTAACCAAGTTTGAAATCAGTTTGCAGTACTGAGTAACTTTAGAACAAAAGAGGAAGGTGGAAGGAGGAGAAACTGGGATATTTTAAAAGCTGCTGAAAAAGCAGGATGAAGAAGGATTAATCAAGACTGTCTTGCCAAACTGAGACAGCTGGAGGGTATGTTTTCCCATTTCCTCCCTGTGTGTACCAAGGGGCTCTTAAACTGTAGTGAACTGACAACAGTGAGAAAAACAGCTGAGTGCATAAAAATCTGATCCATAAAGTGAAGGAATGAACTCTAGATTCAAATTGACAAAAAAAAAAAAACCCAAAACCCCACCTCCCAAATTTAATCTCAATTTATTTGCCTTATTACCTGGGGAAAAGCTTGCCTAACATCTACATAGTTTTTGTTGTTCTTGTGTGCCTTCAAGTCATTTTTGACTTATGGCAACCCTAAGGTGAACCAACTTATCATGGCAAGATTTGTTCAGAGGAAGTTTGCCCTTGCCTCCTCCTGATGCTGAGAGTATGTAACTTGTGCAAGATCACCCGGTGGGTTTCATGGCTGAGCAGGTAACTGAACCCTGATCTCCAGTCCAACGCTCAAACCACTACAGCACACTAGTTCCATACTCACATAGTAAGGAAACTATCGCTCTACACTCTTAAAACGAGGCTAGGCCATAATGCTCTGGCTGCCTCCTGTTGCATTCTGGAACTTGTAGTTTAGGAAGAGGCGTTTAGAATATTCAGCCAGAGAGCCTTTAAGCCTCACTGAACTACAAACCCCAAAATGCAACAGGAGGCAGTCAGAGCTGTTAAAGCGACCTAGCCCCGTTTTAAGAGTGTGGTGCAATAAGCTCATCAAAATAGTGTCTCCCCTGCCACTCATTTTCCACCAGGTAAGGTATAGGCAATATGCAGATGCTTAACAGAATGATTGTGTTCTATGGAGAGATTGGGTAAAAGGAGTACCTGAGTTCTTGTTCTTAATATTACTAGGATGATCCCCAAAAGGGAATTTTAAGAGCTTGGCTCAAAGGGGGATATATATATAGAGAGAGGGGTTTCTGCCAGCTAAGCAGTTCAAAAGCATGTGAAAGTACAAGTAGCTAAATAGGTACCACTTTGGTGGGAAGGTAACAACGTTCTGTGCAGTCATGCTGGCCTCATGACCATGGAGTCATCTTTGACAACACTGGCTCTTCAGCTTAGTAATGGAGATGAGCACTGCCCTGTACAGTTGGGCATGACTGGACAACCTTGTCAAAGGGGAAACCTTTACCCTTTATATAATATACTACCATATATTTTTATGACTGTTACATCCAAAAGTGGATTTCGTTAGAATGTTATTTTATATCAAACTGGATATTACTTACATAAAACAAAAAGTCTTCTAGTGCCTCCTCACTTCCTTTCCCATTCCATCCCAGACCAAACAAACAAATAAACAAAAACAAAAAACCCAGAACATCTGCATATCTATGCCAACCATCTCTTTAATCTGCATAGAAATGTTTTGGTCATGTCAATTCAGCCAATAAAATCAGGAATGATATAGGGCAGTGATTCCCAAACTCTGGTCTTCTGGGTGTTTTGGACTTCAGCTCCCAGAAGCTTCAGCCATCTTAGCCAGTGGTCTGGAATCCTGGGAGCTAAAGTCCAAAACACCTGGAAGGCCAGAGTTTGGCAATCACTGATATAGGGAATGTTTTCCAGTCTTTCAAGTTTTTATATTATTTGAAAAAAAAATCAGTGTGCAAGCAGGGGATTTCCTTTGTCTTCCAAGCAAATACAATAATCCACTATTTCCTTTTGAGAATGACAGCATCCGCCATACATAGTTCTCACAAACAACTGAGGGGAGTAGAACAATCATCCAAACATTCTAACCATGAAAGATTAGATGGAAGGTTCATAAATCACATGATATTGCAGAAATACTTTTTAGGATAATACTCTACATACACGTTGTTTTCATTTCCATAAACATAGTAAGAATAGTGTTTCCCATGCCACTCATATTCCACCCTGGTAAGGTATAGCAACTCGATTATTTGCTTCTGTAATGAGAGAGAGCAAGAGAATATACTCTTAAACTGTACTATTTACAAAAACATGATTTACAAAATCAACCAAATCTAAGCCTGGTTCCAGACCTACTACTGCTCTGAGTCAGAGGCGATCATATTGCCAAACCTCTGAGGAAGGAATTTCAATTTAGTAGGACTTAACTTACTTTCAAACTAGTGTTACTGAGTTCAGTGGGGATTCTGGACCTAAGTATATTGTTGCTGTTGTGTGCCTTCAAGTTGTTTCTGACATATGGCAACTCTAAAGTGAACCTATCATGGGTTTTTTTGGCTTGTTTCTTCAGAGGGGGTTTACTATTGCCATCCTCTGAGACTTGAGACAGTATGACTTGCCCAAGGTCACCCAGTGGGTTTCTATGCTCGAATAGGGATTTGAATCCTGCTCCGCAGAGTTATAGTCCAATGCTCAAGCAATAGCACATGCTTCCCTGATATATAACAAAAAGGGAATACACCTAAAATAATTTTTAAGGACACATACCTAAACAGAGCCATATCTAACATATCTTATATATCAACAGTCTAGCTTTATTTTGCTGATGTATAATTGTACTTTCTTCAGTTTCTCTCACTCACTCTTTTCATTACTTATTAGTCCCATTTCAAGTTGAGAAATATCTGATGCAGTAAAGCTAATCAAACAATCTAATTCACTAAAGGTATGATTGCAGTACAACAGCCTGGATAACCATGGACAAATGTAGCTATCTTCTTTAGAACATGATCCATGGTAAAATATAACACAATTTTTGCATGGAAAAAGTTCTGCCTCATATCTCTGCATGGAACATTTAGCTTCCCACAAAACAGATTACAGTACAAGTCCCTAGACACGCACAACACTGTAGAACACCAGCTCTCAAACACTCACCTGCCTTCGAATGTGCATTGTGGGTGGAAACTTAGCACGAGGATGTGTGATAGCATTCCATGTGGCATTTCCATGATCAGGAGGATACACCTGTTGAAATATACAATTTAGAGTGGAGTGCACAAGTTTTCCTGCCCTGAGGGCCACATTCAGTATTGGCTATGAAGCTGTGCTTATGCATGCACACCCTCCCACAAAAAATAAAATAAAATACGGTTCATAGAATCATAGAATCATAGAGTTGGAAGAGACCACAAGGGCCATCCAGTCCAACCCCCTGCTATGCAGGGACTCCCAATCAAAGCATCCCTGACAGATGGCCATCCAGCCTCTGCTTAAAAACCTCCAAAGAAGGAGACTCCACTACTCTCCGAGGGAGTGTGTTCCACTGTCAAACCGCCCTCACTGTCAGGAAGTTCCTCCTAATGTTGAGGTGGAATCTCTTTTCTTGCAGCTTGCATCCATTGTTTCGGGTCCTAGCCTCTGGAGCAGCAGCAAACAAGCTTGTTCCCTCCTCGATATGACATCCCTTCAAATATTTAAACACGGCTATCATATCACCTCTCAGCCTTCTCTTCTCCAGGCTAAACATCCCCAGCTCCCTAAGTCGTTCCTCATAGGGCTTGGTTTCCAGACCCTTCACCATTTTAGTTGCCCTCCTTTGGACACGCTCCAGTTTCTCCACATCTTTTTTGAATTGTGGTGCCCAGAACTGGACACAGTATTCCAGATGAGGCCTGACCAAAGCAGAATAGAGTGGCACTATTACTTCTCTTGATCTAGACGCTATACTTCTACTGATGCAGCCTAAAATTGCATTGGCCTTTTTAGCTGCTGCATCACACTGTTGACTCATGTTCAACCTGTGGTCCACCTGGATTCCTAGATCCCTTTCACACATAGTCTCATTCAGCCAGGTGTCCCCCATCGTATATCTGTACTTTTCGTTTTTCCGCCCTAAGTGCAGTACCTTACATTTCTCCGTGTTGAATTTCATTTTGTTAGCTTTGGCCCAACTTTCTAGTCTGTTCAAGTCATTTTGAATTTTGATCCTGTCCTCTGGAGTATTAGCTACTCCTCCTAATTTGGTGTCGTCTGCAAATTTGATAACTATGCCCCCAATACCATCATCCAAGTCATTAATAAAGATATTGAATAGCACTGGGCCCAGGACAGAGCCCTGTGGCACCCCACTGGTCACTTCTTTCCAGGTTGAAAAGGAGCCATTGTTGAGCACCCTTTGGGTTCGACCAGTCAACCAATTACAAATCCATGTAACAGTTACTTTGTCTAGCCCACATTTTACCAATTTGCTTGCAAGAATGTCATGGGGAACCTTGTCAAAGGCCTTACTGAAATCAAGATATACTATATCCACAGCATTCCCTTCATCTAACAAGCTGGTAATTTTATCAAAAAAAGAGATCAGATTTGTCTGGCATGACCTGTTTCTCTGAAACCCATGTTGACTTTTTGTGATTATGGAATTACTTTCCAGATGTTCACAGACTCTCTGTTTAATGATCTGCTCCAGAATCTTTCCGGGTATTGATGTCAGACTAACTGGACGATAATTGTTGGGATCCTCTTTTTTCCCCTTTTTGAAGATGGGGACAACATTTGCCCTCCTCCAGTCCGCTGGGACCTCTCCTGTTTTCCAGGAATTCTCAAAGATTATTGACAATGGTTCCGATATTACATTTGCCAGTTCTTTTAATATCCTTGGATGTAATTCATCTGGTCCTGGAGACTTATATTCATTTAGAGTAACCAGATGTTTCTGTACTATCTCTTTACTTATTCTGTGCTGAAATTCTCCTATTCTGTCCTCTGCTCCATTATACTTAGGTTGAGCACCCTTTGCCTTTTCTGAGAAGACTGAAGCAAAGAAGGTGTTGAGTAGTTCTGCCTTTTCTCTGTCTCCTGTTAACTTTTTGCCATCTTCTCCAACAGGTTCCCTTGTGTCCTACCCTCCACATACCTCAGCACACATGGATGGGAGGGGGGCATCCTGGTCTCTGAACAACAGTGGAAGCAAAAGTTTTGCCCAACTCCCACTGATCCTCATTGATCTTGCTGCTTTCCGAATCACGCTGCTACTAGCATCAGGAACAGAATGAATTCAGATGCAAAGAACAACATTTTGCCCATGACCTTCAGTTGATCAACTGGGCTGTGGGGAGAAATAGCTGGGGTCCTGGAAGCATTAGGGGGGTCACACAGGGAAGAGCTGTGAGCCACATGTTTCTGCACCCCTGGTTTACAAAATAAGGACAAGAATAGAAACTGAGAGCTATGAACAAAACCAGGGTGGGAAATATGGCTGAACTGTGTAGACACAAATCATGACTGGCCCTTAACACACAGAGACCAGTCAGAGATTTTGTATGCACCATAGATACATAAAAGTTGAGAGGAGGTTGCTCTCTTGCTTCTGTTGGGTTACGTCATTAAAGCTGCTTCTGGGATGCCAGGTGAACTTAATTTCTTGTTGTTTGTTGTTAACTGCCTTTCAATTCACCCCAACTCATGGCAATCCTGTGCATGAGACATCTCCAAGCCCCCCCCCCCCCAAATCCTCCACTGCTCTGCTTAAGGCCTGTAGATTCAGTCCCATGACCTCCTTAATTGAGTCTAACCATCTGGTGTGTAGTTTTCCTCTCTTTCTACTGCCTTCCACCCTTCCAAGCATTAATGTTTTTTTGATATTACTTTCTTTTTGACATTCCTCATAACTGGATGTGAGAACGTGACTGTGAAAAAAGTGGATAGGGGAAAAAATCAATTCATTTGAGATGTGGTGCTGGAAAAGAGTGCTGAGGATACTGTGGACAGCCAAAAAGACAAACAAATGGGTCCTTGAATAGATCAAACCACCACTTCCCTGGATGCCAAGATGATGAAACTGTGGTTATTGTACTTTGGCCATGTCAGAAAGAAGAAGGCACGACTCACTCGAACTTAGTTTACTCCAAACTAAAAACTGGGAGGAACTTCACTAAGAATTAATGGGATGAAGAGATGTAGTCTTTGCTGTACTCACTTGCCCTAGTATCGGAGTTATGAATTCAGCCCGGTGTTGTTCAACAGCTCTCTGAGAGACTTCATTTATGGTATTTTCCGGGAAATCCATCACTGGAGACACCTATGAAAATATCAACACTGAGAGATATAAATACAAAACTGAAGCCCAGACTAGTGAATATGGGAGAGGGGCTTATAATTATGTATCTACACTATGCAGGCAGTAACCATAAACACAAACATATGTGTCAAATAGAGAGGAAGCAACTGACACTTATGTCAAGTTAAGAAACAGGAACATTATCATTTGGCTCTAGAAAAATGAAAAACTACCAAGTGGAAGAGTAAGGACATTGCAGCAACTTGCAAAACAAAGGTCTGTAGGAAGTTCAGTGAATCTGATAATGTTAGAAAAATAGCTTGATATAATGTCTATAGTAGCAAAAATATTGAAAAATTCAGAAAAGTTACTGTTTCTACAATCATGAAAAAAGTGATTCCGCCCCCGCCCCCGCCCCAAGTATTACCAAGTATTATAAACATACTGGATTTTTGTAGGGCAAGATCTAATAATCTTCAATGGATTGATATTCAGTCAGTGAAATGGCACAGTCAGAATTTGAAAGAAAGGAACACCCCAGAAATATAAAAGTTGTTTTGTTTTTGTTTTTTGTGGCAAAAATGAAACAGAGAATGCTGTCAAAAAATTCTACAGGCACAGATCGGTTTGCGAGGTCAGGAGATATAAGGATGGTCCATAGTAATGTTAGAGAAGGAAAAAGTAGGGGACTGGAAAAGGTGGACCCCCCCAGAGGGTCTACCACAGACATTCCAAAGCAATCTATAGCAAAGAGAACAAGGAGTGGATGTGAGTGTGTACACACTTTTCTCGGCATTTCTCTCACCCTGAGACGTCTTCCTTTTGGCCCAAGAATTGGAAAAGAAAGCCCAGGTCCCGAGAACTGAAAGTCCTCAGCCCATAACTACTTGTCAAAGGGTGATGCCATTACCTTCTGAATGACAGCCCTCAAGTTTGGCTGATGGAAGTATCTACTGGCTTTTGATTATTAATTACAACTGCTGTCTACTCCATATTATTATGATTATTGGTGGTACTGGTCATCATCACCTACCATACTCAATATTTTAAAACTCAGGACAATTGTGGGGATTTCCTTATCTGAATGGGAAAAAAGGAGGGGCAGCTTTTTAAATTATTATCAGTGAGGGGAAATAGAGGGATTGTGGGGGCTGTGAATAGAAGAGAACTGCCTACTCGCCACACAAGGCCAAAGAGAAAAACAGATGAAGATAATATTGTTCTGCCCTGAGAAGTATATTTCTGATCTATGAAAAACAAGTATTTTATCCATGTTCAAATTAGCTCAGTTTCATTCACAGACCTCAGGATCTTTTATTTTTTATTAGAATTACCATATCTTGCTCATCAAATAAAATTTCTTGTCCATAAGATTTTTCAAAAAGCTTTATAGGAAACCCAAAGCCATGATCCTTCACATATTCAAAAATATGATTCTTCCTATGAAGGAAAAAAAACAAACAGATATTGTATGTGCTATGCCTTATTTTCACAGCAAACTAACATGACTGTCTCAAACCAGGCACACCCATTCTAATTGTTTTTGTGGGTTTTTCGGGCTGTGTGGCTGTGTTCTAGAAGAGTTTGTTTCTGATGTTTCGCCAGCATCTGTGGCTAGCATCTTCAGAGCATTTCTGAAGATGCTAGCCACAGATGCTGGCGAAACGTCAGAAAGAAACTCTTCTAGAACATGGCCACACAGCCCGAAAAACCCACAAAAACTATGGATGCCGGCCAAGAAAGTCTGCGACTTCCCATTCTAATTGTTCATGTCTAACAAAAATTCTAGGTTAGTTGCATTTTCCTTATGCAATCCAGCCTCTTTCAGCATCCAATGTGATCACAACTATGCTACAGTTGTATGAAATAGCTATCTATTATCCTATAAAGTTTGAATATATATCATTAAGTCCCACAATTGGCAACGTGTACAGAATTATATTCTTTCCTGCATTAAGCATATTTCTAGAGAAACCAGTGGTGATATTGTCAAGCAGACCAGTGTCTTATCTGAGTGCCACAAGGTCTTAATCATACCTCTTCAGAGATTAGAGCAGGGGTAGGCAACCTTTCCCCTTTAAGGGCCGAGGGACTTCAGCTCCCAGAAGCCTCAGCCATGTTGGCCAATGGTCCCATGTTGGCCAACAGCTCCTGGGATTCTGGGAGCTGAAGTCCCTCAGCCCTTAAAGGGGAAAGGTTGCCTACCCCTGGATTAGAGACATTGGGGCTGAACAGACTGCCTCTTTGGAGCGGTGTCCCACTGCCTCTTTCATCACTGGATTGGGGCTGCGGCAACCACACACCGCAGCCCTGATCTGACACTGACATGTCTAAATGCTGCACCAAAGAAATGGCGTGACACCGCCCGCCATGTGGTCAGGTGGGCGGCGTGACACCAGCATCAGGGCAGCATCAGGGCATGTGGCAGGTGGTCACCAGTCCCCACTATGCCCTGATGCCAGCATTTAATGTTGGTCTGTTTAGGCCCATAGTCATGTTAGTCTGGAATATCACTATGCAAAGGAATCTTGTAGCACTTTTGACTGAGCAAAAGAAGTTGTAGCATAACCTTTTGTAGACTTAGGGCCTTTGCAGACTGCCAGAAATAGTGCACATTAAATTGAGGCACTGCCCTGGCTCAGTGCTAGGGAGTCATGGGAACTGTAATTTATTGTGGCACCAGAGCTCTCTGTCAGAGAAGGCTCAATGTCCCAGAAAAAAATACAATTCCCATGACTCCCTAGCACTGAGCCAGGGCAGTGCCTCAATTTAATGTGCACTATTTCTGGCAGTCTGCAAAGGCCCTTAGTCTACCTCCTCAGCATCTAAGGAGGCAGATCAAGTCTACGAAAACTTACATTACAACTCCTTTCACTCAATTAATCTCAAAGATGCTACAAGTTTCCTTTGCATATCTACAAATATTAGCTTAGCAACTACCCTTACCATCAATAAAAGGATTTGCAATAATGCTGCTTTATTACAGGGTTCCATATCTTTTTATGGCTTTCCCATGAGTGCCCTTGTAGTAGCCAAGCAGATATACTATCAACAAACTTAGTACTATTTTTTCTCAGACTTTCAGGGGAGACCCTTTGTGTCTACTCAGCTGGGTTTTTGATGTGACTTACCATTTTATTTTTAGTTGAAGATAAATAAGCAACTTTCCTTCTCCTGAGCAGGTGTAGCACTTTTTCTTCCCTGAACCATGACAAGAAGAACATCTCCTGGAAGAAATGTGAGATGTAAATCAAATAAATAAATAAATAAATAAAGGCTTGAAAGGCATGGGGGTATCAAGAGTTAAAGATCTTTTTTGTGGAAGTAAACTGATTACTGGACAACAATTTAAGAAGGCATTTCGTCAAATTAAAGGACCATGCTTCTCCATTTGCTAAGTGTTAGACTTTATTACTAATTAAAAAGTAGTGTAGAAGCACCAGAACCTTTGAGGAGATAATTTTAGATAGTGTAACTATCTTTTCAAAGGGAAATTGACTTCATACATTTATGAAGCACATCATGCCAATTTGTAGGCTTGAAATTTGTATACAGAAAAGACATTGACATAATTATTTTACAGATGAAAGAATAGATAGCTGTGTGGAAAAGGCTGACATTGAGATCCAACTAGGTGACCGTGAGAGAAAATACAATCAAATTTATACATAGGTGGTAACAAAATGCCACAAAGAGCTAGTGTGGTGTAGTGGTTTGAATTTTGGATTACAACTCCAGGACTCTAGGGTTTGAATCAGCTATGGAAATCCACTGGGCAACTCTCTCTGTTTTAAGTGAAGGCAATGGGAAACCATCTCCCAATAAATCTTGCAAAAAAAAACAAACCACCATGATAGGGTCACCATAAGCTGGAATTGACTAAAAGGCACATAATAAAAACCTCCCATAAAATTAGCTTGTATTATAACAACAACTGGTCTTACAAAAAAAATCTTTAGCATGGATGTGGAGTAAGGGGTACATACGTGGACATACGATGATCTCCTGTGGTATTAGTTTTCTAAGAAAAAGGTTAGATAGGAAATAAATCAGATAATGAAATATACTTTTGTTCTGAACCCAGAACCAGCTAGTTTAAATCTCTTTACAGATGGAAACAAGACATAAGGACTTTTTGTTGATGTTACTAGTAGCTAGAATGAAACTAGCCAAAATAACACTCTTTTCTATTAGCATCTCATATGGAAGAGTTTGCATGTTAGCTGACCAGATTTATATAGCATTTCATTGTTCACCATTGAACATAACTAAGTTTTGGATAAAAATTAGAAAACACAGCCTCAGTCTAAAGGCTTTGGGAAGATAACAATAAAGATGAGATTCAGTGGAGGGGAAAAGAAAGCAAGGAGGAAAAGTAAGCACAGTCATAACAAATGAGGTAACTAATGTTTAAGTATGCTCTTGGTTTGAAAAGCAGAGGAAAGTATCAGGTGGGGTTTTGCTTTAGATGCAAAACATACTGCAGAAATAATCCAGTTTGAGATCACTTTAACTGCCCTGGCTCAATACTAGGGAATTCTGGGAACTGTAGTTTTGTGAGACATTTAGCCTTATTTGTTAGAGCTCTGGTGCCACAATAACCTACAATTTCCAGGATTCCCTAGCACTGAGCCAGGGCAGTTAAAGCAGTCTTTAACTGGATTTTTTCTCAGTGTGCTTTGGACATTAGTCCCAGAAACTAATTAAAGTGCCCATTTTCGCTTCAGTATGAAACTAATGGGGAAATTTGAGATTTCAGTGATAAATTAATGCAGATTCATTTCACAGAATCATAGAGTTGGAAGAGACCTCAAGGACCATCCAATCCAACCCCCCACCAGCAGGAAGACACAATCAAACCACTCCTGACTGATGGCCATCCAGCCTCTGTTTAAAAACCTCCAAAGAAGGAGGCTTCACTACACTCTGAGGGAATGTGTTCTACTGTCAAACAGTTCTTGCTGTCATTTGCTTTAGTTCTTCATGCAAGCTTTCATATAGGAAGCATTACAATGCCAATTTATGTATCTGCTGGAAGGGATCTTACACAGGACAAGGTTCAAAGCAAAGAGGAAAATGGTAATTTTGAAACTGATAAGGCATCCCACCTCTCCAATCCAAAGCAGAAAACATGAACAAGAAAATTAGAACATATGGAGCCAGCTTGGCAAAGTGAAGCTCATGAATGAATGTTCAAGATAGCAAGGGCAGTAGGCAAAGACAGCAAGATATGAAGGGCCAAGGAGTGATGGTATGGCAACAAGCAGAGCAGCAAGGAGGAAAAGGAGAAGCAACATCACATAAACAACCAGGAGATGGGAGGCCAGGAGACATCACATAAGCAACCAGGAGATGGGAGGCCAGGGGACAAAGAAATAGCAGGCAGACACAACAGCAAGAAGAAGCAGGGTGGGCTGGAAAGGAGTAAATTGAAGCAGCAGTGGCGGGACCCTGTTAGTAGAAGAAGAACCATGCAGTTCCTTAGTCCTGGAATCCTGCTGTCTGTGGCAGTTGCACTATCCTACCTGAGGATAGAGCCACCCCTGTTTGTGGACTCTAGCCCATTTCAGACCTATAAAGTGGCAGATTACTATATGTATTATTGGATGGAAAGGTGCAATCACTGTGATGAGAGGGAACTGAAACACTGATCATTGCCTTAATTGAGGTCTTTAAATAAAAGTTGGAGGACAGTGAAAACACCCTGGCATAGTTTAGCTGATTGTCACATTTACTCTGAAGAAGAGGGGAATAGGACAAAGAAAGTTAAACTCAATTTATTTCTAGTTAATATAAAACAAATAAAATACTTAATCTGTATATCTGAAGAAAACCAGAGCTTTCTTTCCCCTGCAATTCCTGTTATTTGTTTTTACTTTATTCTCCACTTTATCCTGTAAATCAGGTAACAGTATGTTATCTGCAGGACTTCTTGTGGTATTCTCTCTGATAGGTAAGTTTTCACTACCAGTAAGAGAACAAACAAAAACATGACATGACTGGAAAAAACATGCAGACGTGTCATGAAACACTCTCACTATCAGCACCTGCAATGCACCAGCAGTGTATATGGTTCACCTCTCCTCATTCATCATAACTTTGTTGTTGTTAGCCGTCTTCAACTCGACTCATGGCAACCATGTAAATGAGATGTCTCCTAGCCCCACTATCCTCCACTGCACTGCTCAAGTCCTGTAGGCTCAGGCCTGTGGTCTCCCTGACTGAATCTATCCATCTGGCATGCAGTTTTCCTCTCTTTCTACTTCCCTCCACCTTCTCAACATCATTGTCTTTTCTAATGAGTTGTGTCTTCTCATGATGTGGTCAAAGCATGACAGCCTCAACTAAGGGCCTCTGGAGGCAGAGATAGGGTGGGACAGCCACACACCGGCCACCCCAACCCCACGCCAATGCCATCCTGATGCCGTGCGCCGTTACCCATAGCGCGCAGCATCAGGTAGCCCTCCCGGTGAAGCATTTTGATGTGCTATGCCAGAAAGGGTGAAGAGCTGCGCGCCGGCTCTTAGGGCACCCTTTTGCCACCCCTGAAAGGAGTGGCATTTTGCCGCTCTTTTCAGGGCAGCAAAAGGGAGGATCAGGGCTATGGCATGTGGTAGCCACGGCCCCAATCTGTCACTCCCCGGGGCAGCCCAGACCCGCCCATCTGCAGCCTCCCTTAGTCACCTTCGCCTCCAAGGGAGAGCTCTAGGTCTAAGAGGTTTGTTCTAGGACTCAATTATTTGTCTTTTTTGTCTTTTTTGGCATCCATGGAATCCTTAGCACTCTTCTCCAGCACCACATCTTAAATGAATTAATTTTCTTCTGCTTTCTTCGCTGTCCAGCTCTCACAGCGTACATGGTAACAGGGAATACAATGGCTTGAACGATTCTAACTTTAGTGTTCAACTGTGTATCTTTACATTTTAGGATTTTATCTAGTTCTTTCATACTTGATCTTCCCATTCCTAATCTTCTTCTGATTTCTTGAATGCAGTCTCCATTCTAATCAATGTTTGATCCAAGGTATAGGAAATCTTTTAACCGTTTCACATTTTTGTGAAATAGTGACTGGTTCAAGACCATCCTATAAATTTGTCACTAAGCAGGAAGTTGAACTTTGAACCCTCTGTACCAAGTCTAAAATTCTTATCTTAGTAAGAGAAATGGCCATGCTAATCTAGAATATTAGTATGCAAAGGTCCTGTAGCACCGTTGAGACTAATTTAGCAAAAGATAATGCAGCATATACTTGGTCTACTTCCACAGATGCATGGAGTGAACTGTTGCTCAGGAAGGACCTTTATAATCAGACTATATGAATGTAAGACCAAGGCTATGGCTATTCACATAGTCTGATTAGAAATGAATTTAAATATTTTCTGTACAAAAGATGCTGTTTTCTGCATAAAACAATCATGTATGGATTTTGTGCAGAATAAATCCTGAATTGTGAACAATCTGTGAAGAAATCTTTTCAAGACCTTTTTCACAGAGGGAAAAAATGGCTAAATTTTTTGTTTCCTTCAAGAAATAAATTAATGAAGTGAAATTAGTGAAATTACATTAGCGAAATTATACCTTTACCCAATGAAATTAGTGAAATTAGATCCCTACCCAATGTACCACTACTTACCCGTCCATTTCCACCACAGCTAGGGCACCTAGTTTTACCCCGACCTCTGCAACGCCCACATTCCTTAAATGAAAGAAAATAGTGCATTGAAACAAATCATCTGCTTTTATATGGATCTCCAAAACCAGATGCATGACTTTCAAAACACCTAGGATAACACCACAACTATGCTTATGAATATAGAATGAATATTTATAAGCGGATGTATAAGAGAATAGTTACAACATTATTTAATATAAAAGTGAATGGCCTAAATTCAATTTAGAATATATCCATTGAATCAACACAACCTATGCAAATGCTGACTTAGAAAATTCTCACATTTCAATATAGATTTCTCTTCTGTTATTTTTAAAAAGCGTATTGTCTTTCAAATTATTTCCTGTCAATTCTCATTGATTTACAAGGTGTGCCCTGGCTGAGATTAACAACCATAGCTACTTCATATATTTCAATACTGATTTCTCTCATTTTTTTTTTTTTTTGTAAATAAATCATCTTGTCCTTCAAATTCTTTCCTGTGAATATGAATGTATTTCATCTCTCTTCTTTTACCATGTGCAGATGTAATTTTCAAGGGCTACAGGATGCCATTATTGGAGTTCCTTTCATTGTTATTTTGTATGTTGTGTTAAGAGAGAAAGGTAGGGACACTCTTTTAAACCATGGAACTATTGACCTTATTAAGATGCTAACACTTCTTCTTAAAGTTAACCCAAATTTATTCTTTAGAAACATCACTATTTCTCACCTACACAGATCATCATATTCCACACACCCCCTCCATGTTTGCTTATTACCTCTACTGATGATGTACAAGGCACTCGGACTTTTGTCTTATGGTCTTCAAACATGGGGGAAATCTCAACTGGGACATCCCAAGGGTAAGGAGCTTCGGTACACAGACTGGGGTTGACAGGTTGACCTTGAAGTGAGGAAAACTGGCTTGAGTTTTCTGATATCTTACACACATTCAGTTAGGTAGCTCTTTTCTGAACTCATTAGCAATCACTGCATTCAAAAATAAAGCACGGTGTTTTTATAACCTTAGTAAGGATATAATGAATACTTGTAAATTTTCTGCAAAAAGATCAGAAAAACAGGATGAAAAATAGCCTGGTGTTGGAAGATTTTTTAAGGATTTTTTTTTGGGGGGGGGGGGATCACTGTATTATTCTAGTGACTGTAGCCCCAAGTCCTGAGCACCTAATCTCAGGAAGGAGGGGCTTTTGCTCAGAGACAGTCAGTCAGCTACTTGGCTGGGGGAGGAGCTAGCAGCCAGTAGCTCGCTATATAGCTATAGCCCCAGTCTCTGGAACTTGGGAACAGAGCTTGGTGAATAGAAGACACCAACAGAGCTGTTTTATGTATGTGTTTAATGGGCAAGTTTTGAGGGGGAAGCCCAGAGTCCTACTTAAGACTACTGAACATGGACAGTGAAGGAGCTGCTGCAGTTACCTGGAACAGTTGTGGTATCTTTGTATTCTTGCCTATGGATGTGGGTAACCTCACATGGACCAAGTGCAAGTTGGTAGTTCTGTTGGAAGAGAAGGTCCAGCAATTGGAGGCTCAGATATTTACATTTCAGTACATTAGGAAGCAAGATGTTTTCCTGGACAGAGTGCAATGGACTGTCCTGGATGGGGAACACACAGAGGTCAGTTCCCATAACAGGAGGTAGGCAGTTGGAGGAATGTGACAAGTAGAAATAGGGGAGCCAGGGATCATTCTGTGAGCTCACAGCTACAGAATTGATTTGAAGCTGTCTCTCCCTTATCAGGGATGATGAGGGAGAGCAGCAGGGTCAATCTTCAGGGAACATAATAATAATAATAATAATAATAATTTTTATTTATATCCCGCCCCTCTGCTAGGCAATCGGGGCAGCGTACAGCATTTCAAAACATCAAAACAAACATTAAAGCAGATACATTGCAATCTCATCCCTCTTTCCTATGCTAGGCTGGGTGGTGCTTGGCCTAGTGTCTCTCCCCCAGATGACATCAGATGGTAATGGAGGGAGGGCTCTTCTTATTCTTATTACATGCAGGAGACCTTGGTAGAATCAGCATAGGGACTGCCTGAATCAGCACTACCAAGCCTTGGAATAGGCATGTGGCGGTGGTGAGGACTCCTTGCTGGGGGGGGGGGGGGTACAGAAGCAGTAGCGTGCAGGCCTGACAAGGTATCTTGGGAGATATGTTGTCTCCCCGGGGCAAAGATCCAGGATGTAACAGTGAGGCTGACAAGACTTGTCAGACCTTCCTTTTGGTCCACATGGGAATCAATGATATTTCAAGGGACAACCTTCAGAATATCATAAGGAATTATGAGGCTATGGGTGGGAAGCTGAAAGAGCTGAAAGCACACATTGTCATCTCATCTCTTCTCCCAGTTAAAGGGCATGGTCCAGGAAGGGAGAGGGAAACAGTAGATGTGAACAACTGGCTCCGCAGATGGTGTCACCACGAATAATTTGGATTCTTGGATCATGGCCTGCGGTTTCAGGAGGGAGACTTCCAGCAAGGGATGTGTTGCACCTCACACTATTTGGCAAAAACGTTTTTGCCAATAGTCACAAAAAAATTGATCAGAAGGGCTTTAAACTGAGTTATGTGGGGGAGGGAAACAGTATTTTGGAAGGCAGGAGTTAATCAAGGGCTAGAGATAATTGTCCAACTGTTATAGAGGAATCAAGGCAAACAGTGCAAGGACCAAACAGTGGGAGGGGGAAAAACTTTACACAGACAGCAAGGGAGGATGTTCCATGGTCTTGAATGTCTCTACACTAATGCACAGAGCATGGGGATGATGTTCCATGGTCTTGTATGTCTCTACACTAATGCACAGAGCATGGGTAATAAACAAGATGAATTGAACTTCTAGCACAGCAAATAATAGTATAATGGGCATCACTGAAACCTGGAAAGGAGCATTTTATGTCAAGGATGTTTATACCTGTGAAGAGATCCAGGATTTAAATCCTGGAAGCTTGGAGGAGAATACCTGGATAAAAATTAAAGGGCGAGGAAACAACAGGGATGTTATTGTGGGAGTCTACTACACATCACCATGTCATACTGAGGAATTAAATGATGCCTTTCTGAACAGACAGTCATTTCAGTGTCATCCTCTCTGACAGTATCACCCAGTGTGGTCCTCACCTCACACCCTTCTAGTAATGCCACTGTTTCTCCCTTAATTTGCAAGTACACATGTACCTCAGTGAACAAAGTTCACTGAACATTACTTAGTGCCTCTGATCCCCCAGAAAATCTAGGATAAAAATTGATCAGAGAAACATATTCTACTGTACCAGAGGAACTGGGACTTGCAGTCACAGCAGATCATATGGCATGTACAACCCTATCCATTTTCATGCCTTTTAGTATCAGCTGCCCACGGCATCTCTATCACTTTGCCTAACTGGAAGGTAGGTCCTGGTAGTTAAAACAGTGTTAATGGGTAACTAATGCAGCCAGAACCTAGAGATACATAGCTTGTGCAGAGACAAACTAAGGCACAAAGTAGTGTCTATACATGTCGATCTAAAGGTACATTTACAAGTGACTCATATCTAGAGTACTGCATTCAGATCTAGATGCCTCATTTAAGAAGGCTATAGACAAATTGGAGTGAGTTCAGAGAATGGTAACAAGGATGATAAGCGATATGGAGAACAAAACATATGAGAAAAGGCTGAAGGAGTTGGTCATGTTCTGAAGGGGTGAGATGTTTGCACTATTTAAATATTGCAAGTGCTGCCAGAAAAAGGAGGGTGCAGGTTTGTTCTCTGCTGTGTCAGTAGAACTAGGTCTAATGGTTTAAAGTTACAAGAGGGTAGATTCTGATTGAACATTAGAAGGATCTTCTTGACAGTGAGAGCAGTTCGGCAATGGAACCAATTGCTTAGAGAAGTGGTGGGGTCTCTTTCACTGAATGTCTCCAAAAAGAGTCTGGACAGCTACTTTCTGAGGATGCTCTAGCTTGAATTCCTGCATTAAGAAGGGGCTTGGACCTGATGGTCCATCGCATTCCTTCCAACTCTATGATTCTATTATTTTATAATTCTTTATCAGTATCCAGAAAGCTATAATAAAACATAGACTCAGGTCATGTTCATGTAGAGGTGAGTGTTTGTGTGTTGAATTATACTCATTCAACATGACTGATTATCCAGGGGCCATAATAACAGCAGTATACATTAATTCCCCAGTCTCGATCCTCTTCGTTCCTCACCAAACACATACATGCACATCACCAAACAGGGAAATAATATTAAATTTGTATTGGTCACAAGGAATTTTAAATACAGGCACACCACACAGTTAACAAACCCTCTGACCAAGAAGCTCCTTTTTTCAAAGTCATCCACCAAACTCTCTTTCCTTCTCATCCTCTGGGGCTAACCAGACTGGCAAAAAGAGCCCGCCCTGACTCTGCCCCCAAATCAGCATCATGCTACCTGCCTGCCCAGATGGTGGGCAACGTGAAAACACTTCTGTGGTGCAGTAATTACATGTCCCATGCCACAGGAGCAGAGAAGAGCTAAGGTGGCAGCGAAAGGGACACCTTTTTTCTGCCACAAAAAGGAGCAGCATTTTTCCGCTTCTTTTTACACCAGAAAAATGCTGTATCAGGGCCCCAATTCAGTGAACAAAGGGGCGGCACAGAGCTGCTCCTTTGGGGTGGTCTGTTTTGCCCCCTGTGGAGTTCTTTTTAAAAAAATATATATTGCTGGGACAGTATGTTGAAACACAGATCTATAAAGAGATCTATATTTGGCCACTAAAAGGGGAATCATAAGGGGCTTCCGGTTACGACGGAGAGACGACCGGTGGTGGGTTAGCTTAGCTCTGTGCTAATTCTTTCACGCCACCCCAAACGCGGCAATTCCAAAATTATTTTTTTTGGGAAATCCTCAGTCGGGGAGACTTGAGGAAGACGGGGCTCGTCGGGGGCTCTAGCTGGGATTCGAAGGCAGCCAGCACCCTGAAGCCTGAAGAGATAAAGAGATATAGCAGACGAACGGAGGCGAGTCAGGCAAGCCGGCTGGGGCTGGGAGCTGGGAACCTCAGCGCGAGCCGTAGAGCAGCCGCGGCCGCGGTTCTTTATTGGAGCCTTTTCAGGCTAAAGTCCCTCCTGTAACATTTTTAATAAAGGACAATAATTAGAATAGAGTGGGATATTAAATCCTAACTCAATCAACGGAGGCTTATTTGAGACGGAGAATTTTTTTTTTTTAACCCAACATCTGGCAGCTTTTCAACATTATAGGGACATTGATTTGCTGTTTTCAACTCTTGTTGAATTAGAGCGTGCTAATTAGGATTAAGGAATCCGGAAAAAGCAGCAGCAAATTTGGGATTTATAGTGTACTCTCTTGTAAACAATATCTTTGTGAAACAAAGCAATTGAGAGATTTTTCAGGTCCGCTTTGTTGGAGTTCTTTTTGGTTTATTGCCCATTCTTGGGTTTTGTTTTTTGTTTTTTTGTTTGTTTTTTTCCCTTGGTGGATTTGAACCTAACAAATTGACAAACTGGCAATTTGCTTGAACAGTTGGAAGACACCTGAGGCTAATTGGTTAATTGGCTAATCCATTACAATAGAGACTAAATGAGAGTACTTGGGCACAATGTATTCACTTTAAGTAGTGAGAAGAGGACACAATGAATCCACTTTAAGTGGGAAACAAAAGACCTAACATTTCATCTTCAGTCGCTGTTGTTAAGAGAATAAAGTACAATCAAAGGAAACATAAGGACTTCAAGGAAAAGATAGGAAAGGAAAGGAAAGGAAAGGAAAGGAAAGGAAAAAGTAAAGCAAGTTCCTAAAGAAGACTTCAGACTATTTCTCTCTGGAAGTAAAAATTGAGAAAGACGACCCCATAAGAAAGCGAAAGAAAGGGGAAAAAAAGGTCCTTCATCTTTAGATTTACTTTCAAAGGAACAAGCTTAGCAAGAGCTCATTTCTCTTTAAAGGAACAAGTTCAACAAGAAGTTGCTGGTGGAAAGGACTAGCCAAGGATTACTTCAGCTACTGAACTTGCAAGCAAACGGTGGCATTGGCGATTTAGTCAACAATGTTTGATATGTTATAATTTACCACCCAATCAATGGTTTGTTAATTATATAATATAAATATAAGTAGAGGGGTGTGTCCATTTAGATTATACTTATATTACTTCATTTCAATTTAATTACAATTATCCTAATTACAATTACAATTACAATTAATTAAAGCAAATAATATTGTTATAATTTAATAACCATTTAAAGTTGAATTGTTGAATTTAAATTTAAAGCTGAATTGTTCTATCTGGTTTTTTTGCTCTTTCTTTTTTCTTTATTTGATTTCATCATATGGTCTATTGAATGGTGGATACATTGATATTGAATGGTGGATACAATTGTATAACATATATGTCAACAAGTTCAGGTTTTTGTTTGTTTGTTTGTTTTTGTTATAATTGACCTTCTCTGTACTAAGTGGGATTACAAGCTATTACCTTTAAATTCTTTGGGGACTTTTAGGTTTCTTTTTGATATATTGTTATTGGGTTTTTAGAAGTATATCTTAAGAATAACACCTAGGATAAAGTACTTATATGATAGGATGGCATCAGGCATAAAATCTAGAGCAATGTCACAAATACAGACAACATCTACACAAAGAAGAGGTTCAGTGGAACTTACAACGAAACAACCAGATGTAAGTGCAATTATCCTGCAAGAACTTAGAGAATTTAAGAAAAGTTTTAAAAAAGAGATAAGAGAGGAATTGAAAGCTACTAGGAAAGAGATTAGAGAGGACTTGCAAAAAGAAATAGGTGATTTATCCTCAAAAATTGATGATTTAACAAAGGAAATGAGAGATATGAGGGAAGAGATCAGCTCTATTAAAAGACAAACTCAAGAACTTGAATCAAAGACAAAAGAATTGGACAAGGACCAAAAGATTAATTCTCAACAAATCTTGATGCAAGAAATTAGATACAGGCAAAAAAGTATTAAAATAAGAGGTCTAGTGGAACAGGCTGATGAATCCCTTCTAGAAAGACTTAAAAGGAAGATGAAGATAAGTACTGGAGAATTATCTTATACTTAGTAACAGCGGCCAGGCTATTGATAGCCAAAAATTGGAAGCTAGAAAAGGCTCCCGAGCTTATAGATTGGAAATTAAAAGTCGCAGATATGAAGGAGCTTGATATCTTAACATCCATAATGAAAAACAAACAAACAAATAAAATAAAGAAAGATTGGGCTTATATCGAAGATATTTGGAAAATTAAGAAGACAGTATAATTTAGGTTATAGTGAAATATACTTATATGTAAGGTAGAATATAAAATTAAAGGATAATAGAAAGGGAATGAAGATCATCAATAGAAATTAGAAAGAAAGGAAAGTTACACGAGATTAAACAATTTACTTTTTTAATATAAAAGTTTTAAATTCATAACAGTGGAAAGCTTTTACGTTCTACAAATATATATATATTATAATGTTAGAAGAGAGCATTTGGCTAATTGATTTAATTAATATATATGCTCCTGAACAGGGCACAAATGACAGTAAGAATTTAACTTCTCTGGGCCAAATAAGCAGAAAAAGGAAGTTATTAATTGAAATGCGAAATAAGTCTTTCTTTTCCCTGTGAAGAAATAAAGAAATTATAATGTTATGTATTTAAGTTTAGGAGGATGCAAATTTATTTTACTTGTTTTTCATAACATTATGGAATGTAGGAATAGGAATTTGAATAAGTGTATAAGTGATTGAATTTTATAGTTCATTTCATGTTTTATTTGTAAAATTTTAAAAATATAATAAAAAAAGGGGGGGATCATAAGAAAAGCAGAGACTGGTGAAAAAACAAGGCATCCCTGGATGCATTTATGAAGAAGTCTTCAGGTAAACTCTACAATTTTTGGAATGTTTTTGTTTACGTATGTGCAGGTTATATGACTGGATTGTTTCATTTCATGTGTGCATAACATTAGTTTTGAATAAAAAGTTTACTGAGACATGCTGAATTGCACTTTTTGTGGTGCTTTCTTGTGGCTCCAATATCAAAAAAATTTCCTAAAGAAGCAGCACCCAAGAAACCATCTACTTATTTAACTGAGTATCATATATTTCCCCCTCTCAATCCTAGCTTCCTGCCTTCAAAATATATGATGCAAACAGCAAAGACTTTGATTTTTTTTTCTGCAGGCCTCCTTCCATATGAAACAGTTCTAATTTGCTATATTAGAACACTGATGCTAAGTTTGCACAGAGAGGCATGATGGTAAAAGCAAAGCAAAGCAGCTTCATTTATATACCGCTTCATATAGCACTATGGGATGTCTAAGCGGTTTACAACTGTAAGCTAATCTAACTGTTGTTAGACTGCACCACTTCAGACAACTGATGGGTATGGGTGACTGTCTCCTACTTTTCTGGACCTTTACACCTATTTAGATGTATGGTTTAAAATCCCGGCTTAATATTTTGTTTAGTAAACTGGTATTAAACCAGAATTCTAACTGAGAACTCTGGTTCAAACAAACCAGAATTTCTGCATCGGAGCAAAGCCAGGGTGGGAAGGGAAGGGATGGGCAATGAAGAAATGTGCAAACCTCACAGTTATCCCTCATCCCTTGGTATCCACTGGATTTTGGTTCCAGGATCCCCATGGATATAAAAATCCATGGATGCTCAAGTCTCATTGTATACAATGGTGTAGGACAATGGTATCCTTTATATAAAATGGCAAATCAAGGTTTGCTTTGTGGTGGTGGTATTTTAATATTTACAAGCTGTGGATGGTTGAATCCATAGATGCGGAATCCATGGATGCAGAGAGCAGGCTGTAAAAGGCTAAGAGGAAAATAATATGAATGTCTGGTGAATGTGGGACCCCTAGGACAGGAATGGGGAAGTCCAAGCTACAGACTAAATGTGGCCCCCACAGGTGACCTAATGTGGTGGATTGGTATAGCATATGACCTATGAAATTACAGTGTTGATTATTATAGCATGAAAGAGAAATAATTGTTGGATATCATGTTCAAGAAGAATACAAATTCTTAAGTAGCATAATAGCACTTACCTTGATAAGGTTCAGACTTCCATTTACAAGACCTTGATTCACTGAAAGTCTCCAAACGATACTGGGAAAACATTTTGAAACATTAGAACATGGAACAATGCAAAAACAAATTAAGAAAAAGAGGCTGCAGATTTTTCAAGCTGTTTATAAGGAAATGTAATCTGGATTGCATACGAACTGAACTGTCATCTTCAATACTTCTATCAGAACTACCAAAAGGTTACTGTCATGAAACTAGCAACTAAAAGAAAATCATGTACTATAATACAAAAATGTATTTTTTTTTTGTACCAGCCTTGAATGCCATTGTGGGAGAAAGGCAGGATATAAATCCTTGAAATAAATAAATAAATAAATTTGTGTGTCTACATGCATATGTATGCAGAGATATTAAAGGTATATTAAATATATACATTAAAATTTGCTTTTATACTAAAGTTGCAAATTACAAGTATGCAATATACCATATTCCTACTAATCTATGAAAAACGTAAACTACTGAAAAATAAACAACAAATAATAAATTCATAGGTACAACTTATATTAAGGGCAAGTGGCTGATGCTAGGAAAGAGTTTAGGCAATGCCAAGGAGTTGCTCCTGACAGCACTGCTGTGCTTCATTAATACAATGGTCTGGAATACTCCATTGCCCTCCTGGCATGAAATCTAACCATCACCACATTCACAATCAGACTGAAGGAGCATTATGCACACAGAAATCTATGTATGCAGGTTAAGGATAGGAAACTGCACAGTGACCAGGGATTAGCTTTCCCCCAACTGCTCCATAAACTACAGAAACACACACAAAGGGGGAGAGAGAGAGAGAGAGAGAATGCTCACCCACCTCAATTTTCTTCTGAGTCTCTACAGGTGGCCAAAATGGCACGGGTAGATACGTAATGCCACCTAATGTCATTTTGAAGCAGATTCAGAAGAAAAGTGTTGCTATTTGGGGTGATGGGGTTCAATGTTGGTGATGGGGATGTTTCCTCAGTGGTGCAGTGGTTAAATGTCTGTACTGCAGCCACAAAGTAGTGAATTTGATCCCAGGCAGGGCTCCAAGGTCCACTCAGCCTTCCATCCTTCCGTAAATCACTAAAATGAGTACCCAGCTTGTTGGGAGCAATTAGCTTACACATTGTAAAACACTTAGGGAGTGTTTAGTTCACGGATAAGCAGTATAGAAAAGTACTTACAATTGCTATTGCTATTCATGCATTTAGGGGACTTTCTCCATAGCTTCTGGACAAAAATTGCCCATAAATCAGGCTATAGATATAGATGTGTATGTGCATGTATATGTATATGTATATGTATATGTATATGTATGTAGGGTTGGGGGCTTTCAGAGGCTATTCTTGATGTGGGCCTCCTCCTTCACCAGAACAGGGCTAAAGTCACATCAGATAGCAAGATGTTTAAAAGTCAGCACTTTAAAAGAAAGCCAATTCTGTAGAAATGATATCAAAAAATTTTAAAAAAACTATCATATGTGAAGCAACTGTACTATAATAATAACTATTGATTTATTTTTAATATATTTTTTTTTTGAAAAATAGACCTACTGTCATGTGATAATACTGAGGAGCTAAGATTATTTCACTTACTCTGTAAGTATTGAATGATTTTGAATCATAAATCACCATCTCTCTGGCTGGATCTTTGCTGTAGAAATGCTTGCTTGCCACATATTCAGCAAAAGCTTCTTTGGCCACATCTTCTGAAATGGTGGTGACACTGCAAAAGAAATTAAGAGTTGGGAAGGAAAATAAGCAGGAGTGACAGGGCAAACCACTGCTTGAAGCCATACACTGGTGAATGCAACAGGTATGGTCAAAATGCCAAGTGAACACTGTATTTCATTATATGAAATTTTCAAACCCATTGTTCCCCTACAACACTAAAAGTGCCAAAGCATTTCAAACAACCAACAGAAACAAATCATCATAATCTCTCCACTGTGCCAAACAAGACAAATATTATAAAAGGAACCCCCAAGGCTAGAGTGAATAGGTAACAGATTTAAGAGATGAACCATGTATGATGCTTAATCATAGAAACATAGAGTTGAAAGAGACCAAAGGCCATCCAGGCCAACCCCTGCCATGCAGGAATACACAATCAAAGCATTCCCGACAGATGGCCATCCAGTATGTTTAAAAATGTTCAAAGAAGGAAACTCCAACAGTCTCCAAGGCAGCAGATTCCTTTGCTAAACTGTTCTTCTCTCAGGAAGTTCTTCCTAATGTTGAGGTAGAATCTTTTTTCCTGCAGCTTGAATCCATTGATCTGTATCCTAGTCTTTGGAGAAGCAAAAAATCGGCTTGCTCTTTCTTCCAAATGGCATCCTTTCAAATATTTAAACATGGCTATCATGTCACCTCTTAACCTTCTCTTCTCCAGGAGAAACATAACAACTCCCTAAGGCATTCCTCATAGGGCATGATTTCCAGACCTTTGGACACGTTCCACCTTCTCCACATCCTTCTTAAACTGTGATACTCAGAACTGGACACAGTATTCCAGATGAGGTCAGACTAAAGTAGAATAGAGTGATACTATTACTTCCCTCAATCTATAAACTATACTCCTATTGATGCAAGTTAGAATTGCATTGGCTTTTCTTAGTGGACTAGAGAGGGGCAAATGTCATCCTCATTTTCAAAAATGGAAAGAAAGAAGATGCAAACAATTACTGCCTGGTTAGCCTGACATCAATACCAGAAAACATACTAGAGCAGATAATTAAACAGAGGATTTAGAAGGGAATGCTATAATTGCAAAAAGTCAACATGGGTTTCTCAAAAACAAACTGTGTCCAGTTTGTGTCCAGTTCTGGGCACCACAATTCAAAAAGGATGTGGAGAAACTGGAGCATGTCCAAAGGAGGGCAACTGGAAACCAAGCCCTATGAGGAACGACTTAGGGAGCTGGGGACATTTAGCCTGGAGAAGAGAAGGTTAAGAGGTGATATGATAGCCTTGTTTAAATATTTGAAGGGATGTCATATTGAGGATGGAGCAAGCTTGCTTGCTGCTGCTCCAGAGAACAGGACCCAGAACAATGGGTGCAAGCTCCGGGAAAAGATAGTTTTTGTGGGTTTTTCGGGCTGTGTGGCCATGTTCTAGAAGAGTTTCTTTCTGATGTTTCGCCAGCATCTGTGGCTAGCATCTTCAGAGAAACAGGAAAAGAGATTCCACCTCAACATTAGGAGGAACTTCCTGACAGTAAGAGCTGTTCAACAGTGGAACACACTCCCTTGGAGTGTGGTAGAGTCTCCTGCCTTGGATGTCTTTAAGCAGAGGCTGGATGGCCATCTGTCGGGGATGCTTTAATTGGGAGTTCCTGCATGGCAGGGGGTTGGACTGGATGGCCCTTGTGGTCTCTTCCAACTCTATGATGCTATGATTCTAAGTCATGCCAGACTAATCTTCTCTCTTTTAAAAAAAAAATTACCAGCTTGGTAGATAAAGGGAATGATATGGATATAGCATATCTTGATTTCAGTAAGGCTTTCGACAAGGTCCCCCATGATATTCTTGCAGACAAACTAGTATAATGTGGGGTAGATAATACATCTGTGAGGTGGATTTGTAACTGGTTGACCAGCCAAACCCAAAGGGTGCTCACCAATGGCTCATTTTCATCCTGGACAGAAGTGACTAATGGGGTGCAACAGGGTTCTGTCCTGGGCCCAGTGCTATTCAACATTTTTATCAATGACTTGGACAAAGGAATATAGTGCATGCTTATAAAATTTGCAGATGACAGCAAATAAGGAGGTGTAACTAACCCTCCATAATCAAAATTCAAAATGACCTGAATAGATTAGAAAGCTGGGTCAAAACTAACAAAATGAATTTCAACAGGGAGAAATCAAAGGTACTACACTTAGGCAGAAAAAAATGAAATGCACAGATATAGGATGGGGGACACCTGGCTTGATAAAAGTAGATGTGAAAGGGATCTAGGAGTCCTAGTAGACAACAAGGTGAACACGAGTCAACAGTGTGATCAGCAGCTAAAACATCAATGAGATTTTAGGCTGCATCAATAGAGGTATACTGTCTAGATCGGGGTTCCCAAATATTTTGACTCGCAGAGCCCTTTTTAGAATCAGTTTCTATGGTGAAGCCCCTAAGAGGCCTACCCTTGCTGTTGATGCTGATAGAAAGTACATGTGCTTTCTCTCTCTCAATCCTTCAACCTTGCCTTCTTGAAGGGCAAAAACAGGAAAAATCAGTGAATTGAGAATTTGGAGAAAGGAGTAGATCTGGACAAGGAACTACAATCTGGATAGAAATGCCAGTAATTGCATTTTTGATTAACTGAAAATCAATCTGAAAACAATTCAAATAGTTGCCCAGTGCATACCTTCCTGCTAAATAAAACGTACATTTCTGAATATGTATAGTATTACAGTTACACTAAACAATAATGAAGTTTTACTTAAAAATCGGGAACAAACAAAATCTTCTTCACTAATGATTTAAATAGGCAAAACATAGTCCTTCAAAGAAATGACATAAATCATGATTTAAATCAAATCAACCCCAGACAACTGCAAAACAAGAAATGTGCCTTTGATCAGCACATTTCAAGGAACACTATCCATCTTACTTCCAGTTTCTCTGTGTTGTGTGTGGTTCACCTTCACAAACAGGAATAATGTTAGATGAAGAATGGGAATGTTTTCCCTCTGTAAAGGAAGAAGACACCATGACAAAAGCAGCCGTGTATTTACTCTGTGGTGTGAGGAGCAACATGCTAAATAGATCTTTTGCTTTTCCCTTGTCTCTGAACAATGAATGAGAATGAATGAGAAAGGACACACATTGCAATCAACATGCATTATTTATTTTGCTTAATAGCACAAAGCAAAATATTTTAAGCATGAGAAAAATAAAGGAGGAGTAAAATATACAGAACTGGCACTTTTGCACTTGCTAAAGTAATTATGTGTAATGGTTAGATGAATAGAAGAAAACTGAAATATATATAAAGAGTTAAACAGAGCATCATACCAAACATACAATGTGAAAAATAGTATACAACAAAGGGGGGTTGCAGACTGCCAGAAATAGTGCAAATTGAGTCCACTTTTAGGGTTAGGGTTAGGGTTAGGGAATCATGGGAACTGTAGTTTATTGTGGCACCAGAGATCTCTGACAGAGAAGGCTCAATGTCTCAGGAAAAAAAACCAGTTCCCATGATTCCATAGCACTAATCCTAACTCTAAAAGTGGACTCAATTTGCACTATTTCTGGCAGTCTGCAACCCCCCATAGTCAAAAGTCACATTATATACTTGGCAAGAGAATAAATGAAATATATAACAATGTAAAAATACTCAACATAGGGCCAAAACAGATAATCCAGCTTTGGACCACTTTAACTGCTCTGACTCAGTGCTAGAGAATTTTGGGAACTGTAGTTTGTTGTGGTATCAGAGCTCTCTAACAGAAAAGGCTCAATGTATCACAAAACTACAGTTCCCAGAATTCCCTAGCATTGATCCAGGGCAGTTAAAGTGATCTCAAGATGGATTATTTCTGGTGTCTGTTTTGTCGTCTTGTATAAAGTTTAAAACAAACTCCAACTGTACAATCAAGTAGTTGTTGTAAGATGGATGAACAACCCAACTTACACAGAACTCCAGCAGTTATTAAAAGCTGGAAGGCTGTAAATCATAAGCAACCAGGGTCCAGCAAACAATTACTAATGACAAAGTGCTGCATATCAAGAAACTTGGAAGATTATATGCAGTCAGATGGTTGTTCCCCAGACTTGCACAACTGTTTCAAAATTTCAGCTTTTCATAACTTTATGTGCCCAAGTCACGCACCAGTTATTTTTAAACAAACCATCCCTTACTGTAATGAAGGAGATTATCTCATAAGGATATAAACCGGATTACCTGAGATGGCTTAAAATTAGAAGCAGGTAGCATCCTGATATTATCACACATTTAGCCATCAAAATCACTGTCCAGGTGCAGCCCAGGTCCATCGCCGCTCGAAGGGGTGCTCTAGTGGCCATTTTTTCAAACTGGAAAACTCCTGGCTTCGAAAAGAGGTGCAAGGAGGGCCCCTTCGAGTGGCAATGGACCTGGGCTGCACCCGGGCTGTGATTTCAGTGGCTAAATGCATCTGATAATATCAGGATGCCGCCCGCTTCTAATTTTAAGCCATCTCAAGTAATCCGGTTTATATCCTTATGAGATAATCTCCTTCGTTACAGTAAAGGATGGTTTGTTTAAAAATAACCGATGCATGACTTGGGCACATGAAGTTATGAAAAGCTGAAATTTTGAAACAGTTGTGCAAGTCCGGGGAACAACCATCTGACTGCATATGCTTTTACAGCCTGCCAGTCATTAGTAATTGTTTGCAGAATGGAAGAAGGACATCATATCAGACAGAAACACAACAAAATGTACTTTCAGTATTTTGATCGTACAGGACTCTCTTAATAAGCCACTGTTTTAACTGCACAACTCCAGATCACTAGAAACATCCTTGATGTCTGCTTCAGCTCAGAAAAGTCTGTATTTATAAATATACTTGCCACCACTTGTTGTAACTTCATAGGCAGGAGGAGCAAAAGATGCTGGTGTTTGAGTCATGTCCACAGTAGAGGAGAAACCTACAACGTTAGAGAGAAACAAGAGGTCATTCAGACATCTGGTATATGGGTTACAGGATGGCATCACTGGGCACCTCACCTGGACCATCACAGGTGACCCACTGCTTATTTATCCATCTGCTGATTCTTGCTGAACAGACAGTAGCAACTGCCTGCTCTGAGTATGCAATCAGGGTTGCAAATGGTGTGGAGGAAGTATACAGGAAAAACTGACAGCTACTTGTAAGAGGGACACTAGGGTTGATGTTACCCAGTGCAGTAACTCATGGTGTCACCCCCTCATTTACTTCCTCTCATACCACACCCTACAGAATCCTTACTAATGTTTTTTGTACTAATGTTATTCATAAACAGTAATTCCCTTGTATCACTTAGTGTAATGACCATAGTTGTGACATAAACAACTAGCAAAAATAAAATTGTACCTTTAACTAACAATACCATATGCACAGCCTAGCTGTATTTGCATGTACATAGTTTCATGTAGTTAACGTGAAAATATGGTAAGACGTGATCTTTTTAAAAAGAAAATTTTAAAAGCATTTTGAAAATAAAAATATTTTTAAATTAACATTTTAAACATTTTTTAAAAAAAAACTGGGACCTCTCCTTTCTCCTCCTTCACCCCACTCACCCCATCCTCTTCCGCATTTTAAAGGGACGCAAGCAAACACCACAACCCATTTCTGCCCAAAGGCAGATGTTTAGGCAGCAATGGTGTCAGGTGCCATTAGGGTGTTACCTTGTGCAGCCTGAAACTCTTGCATGCCCCTAAAGAGGGCTATATATCACCTCCACTACCAAAGGCATTAAGTCTTTGTGTATCAGTTGTCAGGGAGCAGAAGACAGAGGGTGCAGTTGTGCTCACACTCTGCTGGCAAGTTTGCCATAATTAATTGAGAGCCACTCTGCAAGCTTAATTCTGGGCTAGACAAGTGTTTGGACTGAGTGGAAATGGCTCTTCTTATGTTTTTAATGAGCATACTCTTCCTCTAATCTTGCAAACTTCTTTGGACAACAGTGTGCATTCATTCCAGAGGGCAGGTAAATGGGTAACACAACCATCATATAAGCCATTATCCTGTTAGTGGCATGCATATTGCAGCTTACACATGTGTATATCTCCACTTGGTAGTCACAGAAATTGGTATTCTCTTCCTCCCTCTGCAATGACTTAAATCCCATGGACTCATAGGACCTTATCCCACGGGGCCAAAAGCAGCAAGAATTCACTAAGAATCAGGCGCTATAGCGCTATATCTTCCCGAGTGATTACACGACGTCGCTCAGAATCCGCTAAGAATCAGGCGCTATAGCGCTATAGTTTTCCGTGTGATTACACAACGTCGCTCAGAATCAGCTAAGAATCAGGCGCTATAGCGCTGTAGTTTTCCGTGTGATTACACGATGTCGCTCAGAATCCAGGAAGAAACCGCTCAGAATGCAACATCATTCACATTCTTTTGAATGTCGGTTTCAGCGGGCATTGCAATGGCGCGAGCTTATCCATAGCGCTATTATAGCGCTAGCGCCATATTTATACTAGCGCTATAGTACTGCAATGATGCTCATATCGCTTTCTTGCCACTTTTGAGAGCAGCGTGGGATAAGGTCCATAGTGTTGCTCAGATAGCCACTGCCTCCCCAATGGCTATTCATAGAATCATAGAGTTGGAAGAGACCACAAGGGCCATCCAGTCCAACCCCCCCCCCCCCCGCCATGCAGGAACTCAGTGGTTTATGAAGGAGGAAAGGAGGGAAGTGGCTCATAGTCAGATGCAGAATGATTACATCATCTGCCAAGATCTCTAAAGGAACCCAGTAGATGTTGATGAATACTATCAATGGTCTGCACTTGGCTACACAGACAAAGCCAGATGCCTCTCCAGCCACTGAATGGTTGGTGGGACTATGGCTAAGCAGTGAGTCTGGGATGGTTAAGTGAAGAGAAATAGCATGTTCCACCTCCAAAACCTTTATCCTATGCTCTGCAGTTCAGGATCTTGGGCAGTGAGTTAATGAAAATATGGCACAGAACAGTGCAATGCGAACTTTATGTGTTACATAAATCTTATATCTAGACAATAAAAGATTTCATTACATGGTGAGTCAACATCCTGTGTCTTTACATAGACCAAGGTACAGCAATATAGCACACAGATGCATATGTGCTATAGTCTCAACAGATGTCCAACTGCACAGGCAAAACTTCAAGTGTTACAAATCTATCCAATGTATTTAAATAAGGAGTTATATTGTTTCTAAACCTGAAATTGCTTATTACCCATCTATTAGTTACATTTATATCTCATCTCTCTCTCAAAGAGACCAAAGGAGCTGTGCCTGGATGTTATTCCCCTTCCCACTTTAACCTCACAATAATTCTGTAAGGTTGGCCAGACTGAGAGATAGTGACTAGCCCAAGATTGCCCAGTGAGTACATCCCAAGTCCCAGTTTAAGAGCTTTATTTCATGAGGGGGGGAGCCAAAATGGAGCAGAAGAACAGCGGCTTTCTCCATACCTCTCCATATGTCACCATAGCATTTCCGTTCTCTTTTCAAAGGAGACAGCCATAAAAGCATGACTTTTGTCAAACAGATTTTTCCAGCATGCCAAAAGACACACTTTTACAACTGTTTCCCTTGAGAAGATGACAGGCGTGCTACGGCAGCATGCGGAGAGGCATGGAGAAAACTGCCACTCTGCTCCGTTTCAGCTTTCTTCTCTCATGCAATAAGGCTCCAGCACTCCAACCATTTGTCCCCACTTACTGCTGTTGTAACCCTTCAAGTTGTTTCCAACTTATGATGACCCTAAGGTGAATCCATCATGGGGTTTTCTTGGCATGTTTCTTCAAGGAGGTTTGCCATTGCCATCATCACTGAAGCTGAGAGAGTGTGACTTGCCCAAGGTCACCTAGCATGTGTCCATGGCCAGGCAAGGATTCAGACCCTGGTTTCCAGAATCACAGTCCAATGCTCAAACCACAACACCAACAGATTCTAACATTCTTCTGGGTGTTTGTGTGTGAGTGTGGGTTTACTTCTAAGATGAAATGGAGATGCAGTTTTGCAACATCCATCTTTTCTTCAAATTGAACTCTTTCCCATCCCCATCAATAAAGTAGTCACACTTTTTCAGTAGATTTTAAATGTTTGTAGATTTTAAATGTTTAAACGGGCATGACAGATTTATCCACCTAACACCAATGATATCTAGTATTTTCTTTTTTAAAAAAAAAAAACTTTTTTTTCTGCACCTGCAGCCTGCCTTATACAAGCTAATGTTCAAAAATCTCAATAAAACCTGCTGTGCTGAAGTTCATATGTTACCTTACCAAACCAAAGATAATTGACCTGGGTGGGAAGCACATGTTATCTGCAAACAGGCCCATACTAAATATATAAAACTGAACAATTAAAAAGGATTAATCTTAATAACTTTATCACATAAACATAACCCAGAAATAACTCACACAGAGTTCAAGGAGACTTAGGACCTGAACAGACTGCCAGAAATAATCCAGTTTGAGACCACTTTAACTGTCCAGGCTCAATGCTAGAGAATCAAGGGAACTGTAGTTTTTTTTCTGAGGCATTGAGCCTTCTCTGACAGAGAGCTCTGGTGCTACAAAAAACTACATTTCCCATGATTCCCTAGCACTGAGCCAGGGCAGTTAAAGTGGTCTCAATCTGGATTATTTCTGGCAGTCTGTTCAGGTCCTTAGTCACGTGTAAGAGGGGTTAGGTTGGCTTCTTAAGCATTGTCTATGAATCAGAACACAAAATTTCCAATCTTTTACTAACAGTCCTCAATCCTTGGCTACCAGGACTACAGGCTCCAAGACCAGCTTAGTTATGGAGTTGACAGGGCAACCTTGAACCAGTTATTTCCCAGCCTAGCCTACCTCACGGGTCTGTTGCAAGGATAAAAAGATGCAGGCGGGGGGGGGGGGGGCATAAAACTAAGCATACTGCCTTTAACTTAAAACAATAACCAAGAAAAATGTGTCAAAACCATCACCTAACAACACTAGAGCTGCCAAGCGAAACAGGACACAGGGCTCCTTTCCTGTTAATGTAAAACGGTGGTCCTCAAGTCCTTCAGATTTTTGGACTTCAAACGTTAGAAGTCATAGCCAGTACAGCCAATACTCATGGATTACAGGATCTGAAACCCCAAACATCTAGAGATCTATATTTTAAGAACCACTGGTAGAGAGATTTTCAGCAAGTGTTACTCATATGACATGAAATTCCTTCTTCTACACAACCATTAAAGAGCCCTGTTCCTTATTTCATTGGGTGACTCTAAGCAAGAGTAGAGCAGAACTGGGGAAATAGCAAGAGAAGAAGGAAATCCACAGTAATCATCTCTTGGTATTTCCAAGGTGGCAAGCTCCCATCACCACTATTTCAAAGCTTTTGACAATTTCTCCATAATGGATTACTCCCAGGTCTAAAAACCCTAAAACTAGATCTCATCTGATCTTGGAAGCTAAGTGAGATCAGCTCTAGTTAGCACTTGGATGGGAGACTGCCAACAAATACCAGGTTTGTTGTTGTGTGCCTACCTTTCCGACTTATGGTGATCCTAAGGCGAACATATCATGGGGTTTACCTGGCAAGATTTGTTCAAAGGAGGTTTGCCACAGCCTTCCTCTGAGGCTGAGAGTGTGTGACTCGACCAAGGTCACCCAGTGGGTTTCACAGGCAAGCTGGGCATCGAACCCTGGTAATGTAGAAACACCAGGTGCTGTAGGTGATATTTCAGAGGAAGGAACTGGACAAATAATCTCTGAATATTCCTTGCCCAAGAAAACAGTGTGAAACTGATGGAGTAAGTTGACAACCCACTTGAAGGCGCACTCGCACAAGCACCTTTCCCATCTGAACGATGACAGAAATGGCAGGGGAATCCCATTGTGGGAGAAAGGCTTGAAATAAAATAAAGTAAGATTAAAAATGGGAGATGAAGTTGTTTGAAAACCTCCTGACAGCAAAGTTCTGTGAAAGAGGAAAGGCATTGCTCCACAAAATCTGGAAAAAGCATAGATGGCACAGACTAAATAAATAAATAACTAAAGTCCTTTAAATAGTTTCCAGGGGTAGCTGTGTTGGCCATTTAGCAAATCCAGTCAAAAATCCACCAAACAGTGATACCTTTATTGGACCAACCAAAATGCACTATATACTTGTTGCAAGCTTTCGAAGCTCCACTGGGCTTCTTCATCAGGCAAAATGTTAAAATCCATGGGGGGGGGGGGAGAATTGAAGATGAAGATGACTAACACCTTCAGTTTTATTTTTGTTTTTCATCCTGTGTGGTTTTTAACACCTTTGCCTGATGAAGAAGCCAGTGGAGCTTCAAAAGCTTGCAACATGAATATTGTGCATTTTGGTTGGTCCTTAAAGGTATCACTGTTTGGTGGGTTTTTGAGTGGGTTTCCTTTCGATCTGATGGGGTTTGCCTCAAACACACTCATACACACATGTTGCATTTTCGGAAAGAGCATTTAGATTTGTCAGACAGAGAGCTCTTAGTGCCTCTCCGAACTATACATCCCAGGATCCCTTGCCACAGAAGTTAAGTGTGGCGTCGTGGTTTGAATGTTGGACTACGACTCTGGAGGCCATGCAAAAACCACTGGGTGGCCTTGGGCAAGTCACACTCTCTCAGCTCCTCAGGGGAAGGCACTGGCAAACCCCCCTCTGGACAAGGTCCAAAACACACTGCAGAAATAATGCAGCTTGAGACCACTTAAACTGCCCTGGCTCAATGCTAGGGAAATATGGGGACTGTAGTTTATTGTGGCACCAGAGCTCTCTGACAGAGAAGGCTCAATGTCTCAGAAAAAAACTACAGTTCCCATGATTCCCTAGCACTGAGCCAGGGCACTAAAGTGGTCTCAAGTTGGATTCTTTCTGACAGTCTGTTCAGGCCCCAAATCTTGCCAAGGGAACCCCAGGAGGAGCCACAACAAACTACAGTGCCCAGAATGCCATAGCATAGAGCTCGGGCAGTTAAAGTGGGGTCCAAACGGACTGTTTCTGCAGTGTGGATGCACCCAGAGAGGGATCCCTTAGCAGGCGGGAGGGACAGAGATAGAAAGAAACCCCCCAGGATGGAAGGGAAGAAGCAGGAGGTGCAGGGGCCCTCTTACCTGGCGGCGGCGGCGGTGGCTCCTTGGCGAGGGAAGCAGGAAGGCTCCGGCGTTTCCTCTCATCGTCGCCTGGCACCGCTTTTTATTTGCCTGGCCTCTTCCGCCTCTGGGCCCTTTTCCGAGAACTTCCCGGTTTGAGAAATCCCCTTCCAAACCCAAGCAGGGAGAACAAAGGAGAGAGGCGGCTCCTGGGCCGCGCTGGACTTTGGAGAGCAGGGTTCGAATCCCGGCTCAGCCATTGGAACCCACTGGGTGACCTTGGGCGAGTCACACTCTCTCAGCCTCCTCAGGGAAGTGCTCTGGCAAACCCCCTCTGGACATAGGACCGAGACCCCACCGGTCGGAAAGGACTTGAAAGCACACAACAACAACAACAACAACAACAACAGCTGAAGGCACAGAGGTACAACCCTGCCTAGGAAAAAAGTGGCTGCTTAGCCAATAACACCCTTTTCAGGCCTTGGGCTCCAACTCCTCTGTTCTTGTCGATTTCTTCAGGTGTAAGTGATGGGTCTATCTCTCAAGAATCTCCTGTGTGTGAGCCACAAACACCCAAGCCAGGTCAAGAGGATCAAAAGCCCCCTTGAATCCAAGGAGGGCAGGAGAAAAGGCAAGAGGGAAATCAACAAAAGAAGAGCACTAATACAACGACAAGAAGAAGAAAAAGAGGTCCTTTTCCCCATGTGCTGGTTTGTTATTGTTGTGTGCCTTCAAGTCATTTCTGACTTACAGCAACCCAAAGGCAAACCTCTCATGGGGTTTTCTTGGCAAGTTTCACAGGGGTAGGCTGTCAGGATATTGATGGGATATATAGTCAGTGTTGAAATGTAAAGATGTGTGTGTCTGTATTTTTCCATGATGAGAAAATGCTTCGAGGCCTAGCACAACAACCAGTCCAGGTGTTTGAAGAGACATAACAAGTGAAAACCACAAGTCGGACTACATGGGAGTGTTCTTGTTTATACAGCGAATACAATAATAAAAGTTGTTATGGGAAAGTAGATCACATGGTAAAAGATGAACAACAAGGGGTTTGGTTAACATACGTCATGTACAGATCAACCAATTAACCTGAGGTTAACACCCAAGAGGTGGAGAAAGGTGGGGCTGGGAAACTGTGTTTCAGGCATAGAAGTCAGTCTGTTCTTGAACTTTCTATAGTATGGATTAAGTTTCTTTATTTTTGCTGAAGCTGTAGCTTGACTAATTTTTTCACCATGTAGCATTAAGGAGTTATAGTTTTGTTCCTGTCAGCCACATCTGGCAAAAGTGATGCTTTATTGGACTTTATAGTTTTTACTTTGCATATGCTTTTCTATAATAAAGCCTTCTGCTAGAAGCTTGGATTTTGCCCTGCGTGGTGGTGTCTTCTCTGCTACAAGTTACTCTGCTGAATGGATTTATCCACACATACAAAACCTGCTCCTCCAACATTCCCTAACATAGGCAACCTTTCCCCTTTAAGGGCCGAGGGACTTCAGCTCCCAAAATCCCAGGAGCTATTGGCCAACATGGGACTATTGGCCAACATGGCTGAGGCTTCTGGGAGCTGAAGTCCCTCGGCCCTTAAAGGGGAAAGGTTGCCTACCCCAGGGATAGAATCATAGAGTTGGAAGAGACCACAAGGGCTATCCAGTCCAACCCTCTGCCATGCAGGAACTCACAATCAAAGCATCCCCTGTGACAGATGGCCATCCAGCCTCTGTTTAAAGACCTCCAAAGAAGGAGACTCTACCACACTCCAAGAGAGTGTGTTCCACTGTCGAACAGCTCTCACTGTCAGGAAGTTCCTCCTGATGATTAAGTAGAATCTCTTTTCCTGTAGTTCGAATCCATTGTTTTGGGCCCTATTCTCTGGAGCTGCAATATGACATCCCTTCAAATATTCACGTCACCTCCTTAACCTTCTCTTCTCCAGGCTAAACATACCCAGCTCCCTAATAAGTCTCTCCTTGCAGGGAATGGTTTGAGACCTTTCACCATTTTGCTTGCCCTCCTCTGGACAGATTCCAGCTTTTCAACATCCTACTTGAATTGTGGTGCTCAGAACTGGACACAGTATTCCAGGTGGGCCTAACCAAAGCAGAATACAGTGGCACTATTACGTCTCTTGATCTAGACACTGTATGTCTGTTAATGCTGTCTAAGATCGCATTGGCCTTTTTAGCTGCCACATCCCCCTGTTGACTCACATTCAACCTGTGGTCTACTAGGACTCCTAGATCCCTTTCACATGTTGTTTTGTTAAACCAGGTGTCCTCCATTCTATATCTATGCATTTTATTTTAGTTTTATTTTATTTTTTTTGCCTAAGTGCAGTACCTTACATTTCTCCCTGTTGAAGTTTTTTTTTAAAAAAAAGTTTTGGCTTTCTAATCTATTCAGGTCAATTTGAATTTTGATCCTGTCCTTTGGGATACTAGCTAACTCCTAGTCCTCCTCATTTGGTGTCATCTGCAAATCTGATAAGCATGTCCTGTATTCCTTCATCCAAGTCATTGCTAAAGATGTTGAATAGCACTGACCCCAGGACAGAACCCTGTGGCACCCCACTGGTCATTTCTCTTCAGGATGAAAAGGAGCCATTGCTGAGCACCCTTTGGGTTCAGCTGGTCAACCAATTACTAATCTATTTAACAGTTCCATTGTCTAGCCCACATTTTACTAATATGTATGTAAAAATATCACGAGGGACCTTGCCTTACTGAAATCAAGTTATTCTATGTCTATAGCATTCTCTTCATCTACCAAACTGGTAATTTTTTTTTCCCTAAAAAAAAAAAAAAAAAAGACCAGATTAGTCTGGCATGGCTTGTTTCTCTGAAACCCATGTTGGCTTTTTCTGATTATGGTGTTCCTTTCTAAATGTTCACTGACTATCTGTTTAATGATCTGCTCTAGAATCTTTCCTGGTATTGATGTCAGACTAACTGGCTGATAATTGGTGGGATCTTCTTTTTCCCTTTTTTTGAAGATGGGGAACAACATTTGCCCTCCTCCAGTTTGCTGGGACTTCTCCTGTTCTCCAGGAGTTCTCAAAAAAAAAATTATTGCCAGTGGCCCTGAGATTACATTTGCCAGTTCTTTTAATATCCTTGGATGTAGTTCATATGATCCTGGAAACTTAAAATTCATTTAGGTTAACCAGGTATTCCAGTACTTCCTCTTTACTTATTCTGTGCTGCATTTTCCCTATTGTGTCCTCTGTTCCATTTTCTTCAGGTTGAGCACCCTTTTTCTTTTGTGGGAAGACTGAGGCATAGAAGGTGTTGACTAGTTCTGCCTTTTCTCTGTCCCCTATTAGAATTTCCCTAACTTCTCCACGCAGTGGCCCTACCATGTCCTTCTTTTTGCTGTGGACACATTTCCCCCCCCCCCCAAGACCTTTTGATTGTTCATCTCTAGAAAGCCTCTCTAGCAAGTTTTGTACTTATTTATTTATTTACTTACTTATTTTATTTATATCTCACCCAGTGGTCTCCCTAGGGTTGGCATCACCTGTGCAGTAACTCCTGGTGTCACCCACAGACACACATTGACCTCCCCCCATATCACACCATATAAAATCCTTAGTAATGTGTTTTGTTTTTTGGGAGGTTGGGGGGGGTTGGTACTAAGTTACTCATAAGTTGTTATTCCTGTCTATCACTTAAGGTAATGGCAATGGTTGTGACAGAAACAACTAGCAAATTTGAAATTATACTTTTAAATTACAACATGATAGGCACAGCCTAAATGTATTTATGTATCCATAGTTTCATGTGGTTAAAGTGAAAATTTGGCAAGATGTGATGTTTTTAAAGAATTTGTTTAAAAAATATATATCAAAATTTTAATTATTTTAAATTCATTTTTATTAAAAAGAAATATTTCATTTATAAAAAAGCATAATACATATTAACATAAACATCAAAATATCAAAACATACAAACAACAACCAAATGTATAAACTAATATACAATTGATATACAACTAACTGGGCCTTTCCTTTCTCCTCCCACTGAGCTTTGTTGCATTCACACCATCTCTTCAGCATTTTAAAAGCACACAGGTGAATGCAAGAGCCCATTTCTGCCCAAGTGATGCCCGAAACCCCCGCACCTGCTAGTGATGCCCCTAATGTTGCCTTTCTCCCAGGACAGGACCCAAGGCAGCTTAAAATACTCCCATTAAAACACTATAAAACCTTAAAATACCCACATTAAAACACTATAAAACCATTTAAAAATAATACATTTTTTTAGAAAAAAACAAAACATATATCGAAATGAGAACCTTCCTTGCTTAATCATTAAAAGCAGGGAAGGTTCTCATCTAGATGTGCATTTTACCTTTTTTTTAAAAAAAATGTGTCATTTTTAATGGTTTAATAGTGTTTTGATATGGGCAATTTAAAACTTTTTTGTAAAAAAAAAAAAAAAGATAAAACATACATCTAAATGAGAACCTTCCCTGCTTAAACATTAAAATTTGCTTAAATACAAAGGGCTTTGCTTGCAGAGGAAAGGAAAGCAGGCAGGTGGCCTGCCTAGCTTCTGACGGAAGGACATAAAGAATACAGGCTGTACATAGGCCCTGAAAATGTTTAAAGAACAAATAGGAAACTGTTGTGATTCATCCTCTCTCATCCCACTTTTTTAACTGCTTTTATAATGCCCCACGTTTCCCTTTCCTCTTTCCCCATTTTTCCTACTGAGTTCAAAGTGCAAAAGTACTTTATACACCAAGCTGAGCAATCTTTCCTTCAAGAACGTGTGGCTTGGGAAAGCCAGCCTCATCTCAAATCATCTTGGCTTCCAGGGAGAGTTCAGGACCCATTTATTTGTCTTTTTAGCAGTCCATGGTATCCACAGAACTCTTCTCAAGCACCAGGTTTAAAATGAGATTATTTTCTTCCTATCGACTTTCTTCATAGTCCAGCTTTCACGACCATACATAGAAACTAGAAATACGATGGCATGGACAACCCTGACCAGTACATTGGACCCTTGGTATCCACAAACAGATAAGGTGATAAAATGCAGTCTTCCCTGACAACTTTGCCCATTGGAAACCATATTGTCTCTCCATTTTCTAGATGCTGGCCTCTTGTCCTGAGTACGGGTTACACATCAAGATAATCAAATGTTGTGGCACTCCTATTTTTTTTTAAGAGAGATCCATAGTTTTTAATGATTTATGTAATCAAACATCTTGCTATAATATATAAATTACAAGCTTATTTGCTTCTGAAACTCTTTGGTGCACTCTATTATCCATCGTATTGGAATATCATCCCTAATGTCTCTTCCTTTCCTGAACCCAGCTTGGACATCTGGCATTTTTCGCTCCATATATGGTAAAAAGCCTTTATTATAGAAATTTGAACATCACCTTTCTTGCATGGGAAATTAATGCAGTGGTCCTGTGTTTACTGCAAATGCACAATTACATGTTGCAAGCTTTCCAAGTTCCACTGGCTTCTTCATCAGGCAAGGTGTTAAAAACCAAGTGTTAGCTATGAGAGCTCCTCCACCAGTCTCTCTCTCTCTCTCTCTCTCTCTCTCTCTCTCTCTCACACACACACACACACACACACACATATTGCTTTCCAGTAGCTGTTTGGCCCATCTATCCTGGCTCTTCAGCAAAAGCCTCTCTGACATGGAAGACCTTACCAGCAGTTCTGGGACTTGGCAACATAACTGTTAAAGGTGGTTTATTCTCTTGAGGGCCTCTCTTGAAGATTGTAACATTCAGGCAGGTTCAGAAAGAGATAAGCAGTCCTTTAGATCAGAGGTAGGCAACCTTTTTGAGCCGGGGCCCGGGTTGCTGTCCCTCAGACAATTGGGGGGCCGAAGCACCAAAAATAAATAAATAAATGAATAAATAAAAATAAAAATATTTTTTTTAAAAAAATTAAAAATTAAAATATATATATGCATGCACACTCTCTCAGCCCCAGAAAAGCCATGGCAAAACCCCTGTGGAGATTTTGCCAAGCAAACCCCAAGAACATGTAATAACAACAATAATCAATATCATCATGGCGGGCAGCGGCAAGGGGTGGCGGAGGGCGGCGGGGGCGGCGGCAGGACTGGCCGGGGCCGGTCCAAAGGCCTCGGCGGGCCGCATCTGGCCCCCGGGCCTTAGGTTGCCTACCCCTGCTTTAGATAGTCAGATCTCAAGCCACTGAGAGCTTTAAAACCAACACCTTGAATTGTGCCTGTAAAACAACTGATAACCAGGGCAGGTCTGTGATTCTGTTCATTCACATCCTTATGCAGTAGGGTTAAAGGTTGCTTCCTTGATGTTCGGTGATAAGAAGCAATAAACTCAGGTGTTGCCGGTAGATTGGTAAATTACTCATTCCAAAGCTCCAAATGTCCTACCTCTTAAAATACTTCCTGTCCACCTTTTTGCATGCATGGAGAGTTTACAAGACTCTGATACACAGGAAAATGCAATAGAAATCTTTAAACAAAATAATAACACATCCTCTAACATTTCACAGAAGAAATCCCGGACATGTGTGGTCAAGCAACATCACAGTACAATCAATATGACAATGAAAATGAACACACAAGCTGGGAGAGGCTGCAGCAGTCTTCTTTTGCTTAAGGCTACAGGGAAGGACTAGCTTCTCACTCTTCCCCTCTTGCACCTGATGAATTAATTGAATGCAACTCTTTTTGCAGTTTGAACTCCATTTGCAGCAACTGAAGTAAGCTGAAGACAAGGGGAATGTGGAAGGAGGAGAGAGAAGGTGGGACATTTTAAAAGCAGTTAAAGAAAAAGGACAATAGAGGATTAACTGGGACTGTCCTTTCCTGCTGTCCTGGGACAGCAGGAAATCGTGTAATAGTAGAAGCAGCAGCTAAGGTTGTTGTTGTTTTTTCCAAGTAAAGACCAATTTAACCCAATGCAGGTTAGAAGAAGTGTGTCTTTAAAGTTGTTTTAAAATCCATCAATGATGCATATATCCATGGGGGAATGGGTTCTAATGGTGTGGGACTATTTTCAAGAAACCTGCCCTAATGATACCCCTGCAAATTGTTCCTGGAAATGAATAAGCAACCCACATAACTGGTGTAACAAATGCAAGATATGATTGAAGCGCCATCTGTTCTAGCTGCCACATTATGCACCACCATGCTATTGCCCTATCATAGTAGACCATTCTGGTGGGGGTGTGCTTTCAAGTCATTTTTTATTTATGGTGACCCTAAGGTGAACTTATCACAGGGTTTTCTTGGACAGATTTGTTAAGAGGGGTTTGCCCTTGCCCTCCCCTGAGCCTAAGAGAGCATGACTTGCCTAAGATTTGTTAAGAGGGTGTTTGTGGCCAAGCCGTGATTTGAACCCTGGTTTCCCAATGTCTTTGTCCAACACTCAAACCACTACACCATGCTGGCTCTCACCATTCCTCTTAGTCCCTTCAAAATTATAAGACCAAATTTGGAGAGAGGAGGTCAGGGAAGTAAAGATACACAGTTACTTTATTGTCATATGCTTCAGCCAGCCCACTCCACCCCCACCCCCACCCCACAAATAATATTTCATACCTGGAGAAAACACATGGGGGGAAAATAGCATTGCAGCAACCCATTTTATTTTAAACTGTCATGGTATGAAAAAACTATGGCTGTTTGGCGGAAATGAGGATGAACAAAGGACATAAAACACATTGTTTAGTTTATCAGAAAGAAAGTGTAATGTCTAAGTGTCAAACATGTGTCTGAAGTAGTGCTTCTGAGACAATGTAATGTGGTGAAGGAGCATTTTTTCCCCCTCACTCTGCCAATGAACAGTACCATATTTGTAATACTTGCATAGTTTCCTGGAAGTAGGAGACCAGCAGTTGATGACTCCCGGGCTGGCACTAGTCCACAGACCATTACTTTGAGTTTCATTGCTCTAGTCTAGAGCAGGGGTCGGCAACCTACGGCCCCGGGGCCGGTTCTGGCCCAGGTCGCCGGACTTACCGGCCCAGGCAGACCCCTGCTGCCGCTGCCGCCGCCACGCATTTTCACCTCTGTTCGGCCGCACGTGCCGTGGCCGCCATTTTGATTTTCAAAATGGCGGCTGCAATGCATTTGCGCATGCTCAGGAGTACTGCACATGTGCAAACAAGTTGTGGCTGCCATTTTGAAAATCAAAATGGCGGCCGTGAATGGCGGCCACCATTTTGTTCTCCAAAATGGCGGCCGCGACATGCGCGGCAGCGGCGGCGCGGGGGGGGTCGCGCGCGTCCGCCACCATTCCCCCCCCCAGCCCAGTGGAAAGGAGGACTTTGGGGGACTGGCCCAGACCTTAAAAAGGTTGCCTACCCCTGGTCTAGAGTATGACATACTCCATCTGGTTTCCTTCTTTCCTGGAATCAAGGCAATGCCATCCTCTCCAGGATCTTGCTCAGAGGGGGAGAAAATCAGCAACAATTATTGTTCATAGCCTGGCTTCTCTTCAGTAACTTCAGCTGGCTTCTCGTCAGTAACTTGACTACTGCCTCCTTTAGGAGCATCTGAACTACCATACCACAAACTAGCTTAAGCACTGATGATTTTGGATAACCTTTTTGTGCATCCAGCTCTGACAGGTTTCATGGCCAGGTAAGAGTTTAAAGAGTAAGTGGTAGTCCTTGATTCAGTATGCTTCTTTATATGAAGTCTAAACTGCATCACCCATTGAGAAGAGAGATAGAGTTGGAAGGGGCCTCATGGCCCATTGAGTCCAACCCCCTGCTCAGTGCCTCTTTTTGAAGATGTCCAGAGAAGGAGACCCCATCACCTTCAATGGAAGCCATAGGTTCCATTGCCAAAATACTCTTACTGTCAAGAACTTCCCTCTATTGAAATCTACTCTCCTTAAAACCATTAGACCTCATCCTATCCTCTGAGGGACCTTCATCTCTGTGACAGCCCTTGAGGTATTTAGAAAGTGCAATCATATCTTCACCAAAGTGAACATGCCCAGCTCCTTCAACCTTTCCTTATATACAGGTTGCACACCTGTATTTCTTCGAGTGGTCATCTGCGAATTCACACAAATGGGTTTTGTCTGCGCATGCGCAGCTAGTTCGGAACCTTCTGGAATCACTAGGCAGAAGTTGGATTGCAACATTTTGGCGGTAGCTCTGCCCACCTCTATATAGGCTCAGTGTTCCTGCTCAGTCCTCAGTTCCAAGTACGCCGCTAACGAGCGACAGCAAGGTTAACAAATAGAGCAGGACACGACTGAGGGGAGGTTGGGCGGGATTTGTGTGAATTTGCAGATGACCACTCGAAGAAATACTGTTACAGGTGTGCAACCTGTCCTTCTTCTTCGTGGTCTCTGCGAATCATACAAATGGGTTATCCAGACTTGCAAGCTAATGTCCCTGGAGGAGGGAGTGTCCTGACACAGTGTTTAATGGTGCAAATAAGAGAGTTTATTGGTACAACATAACCAAAGGAATAGGCACCTGAACCTTCATAGGTATTAATTCAAGCATGTCAGGAACTGAGTGTAACCCAGCAAACAGTGAGTCATAAGTGCAATATAATAAAAGTAAACAATTGCATAAACCCAAGGCAATTTCAAGAAGGACCCGTATTGGTAATTCATGAACAATAACAAACGTGTAGTACTGCATCATAGTGTACACATTGTAATATAAGGCAGTATCGAATAGATACTCAACTAAATAAGAGCATAAGAGTATTGCAAACATATACAAGAATCAATGAAGTCCAGATAACAACACTGCTTTCCCAAAGGCAGCCTCTTGTCTGGCTCGTGTGTCCAACCTATAGTGTTTGATAAAAGTCATTGGTTGGGACCAGACAGCTGCCCTACATACATCTTCTAAGGGAATGCCAAACAGGAAAGCAGATGATGAAGCTACCGCCCTTGTGGAGTGTGCACGCACCCGGCCCGGTGGGGTCTTGCCTGCTAGTTCGTAGCACAAGTGGATAGTGGAAGTCACCCACTTGGACAGTCTTTGTGGGGTGACAGGCAGCCCTTTCTTGTGTTCAGAATAACGCACAAAAAGTCTCTCCGAGCGCCTCAAAACCGAGGTGCGCTCAAGGTAGAAGGACAAAGCCCTACGAACGTCCAGTGTATGTAGTCTTTGTTCGACCTCAGTGGTCGGGTTCGGGGCCAGGGTGGGTAGTACGATGTCCTGGTTGACGTGGAAGGCAGACACCACTTTTGGTAAAAAGGTGATGTCGGTACGGAGGACCACTTTGTCTTTATGAAACCAAAGATATGGTTGGTCCATCCGCAGAGCACATAGCTCACCAACCCGGCGAGCAGAAGTCATGGCTACAAGGAACGCTGTTTTCCATGTTAAGAATCTGATGTCAGTAGTAGCCATGCGCTCAAAGGGTTTCGTAGAGAGGTAAGACAGTACCAAGTCTAGGCTCCAAGCTGGCGTCGGTACCGAGGATGGCGGGTGTAGGTTGTTGAGCCCTTTAAGAAATCTCTTGACCAAGGGGTCAGAGAAAAAGGATGGCCTGCCCTCCAGCTGGTAGTGAGAACAAATAGCAGAGAGGTAGCACTTAATAGAAGCAAAACAAAGTCCCGATTCAGAGAGGGAGAGAAGAAACTTGAGTACCGTCGGTACCGAGACACAGGATGGAGACAGTCCTTTGGATAAGAGGAAGTCCTTGAACTTGTTCCATTTGTAGGAATAGGACCTTCTGGTCGAAGGCTTTTGGGCTGCTTTAATCACGGTCTGGAGACGAAGAGGGAGTGAGTCTAAGGTTGGATTCTCCAAGCTACCAGAGGTAATGAGTCCAGGTCTGGATGGGGGACTCTGCCCCCGTACATCGTGAGAAGATCCGGATGGTAGTCCAGTCGGTAATAGGTTTGTCGAGATAGGTGGAGAAGTGGAGCGAACCAAGGTTGTCTCGGCCACCATGGAGTGATTAAGATGGCATCTGACTTGTCGGTCCGCATCTTGGCCAGCACTCTGGTTATGAGTGGAAACGGAGGAAACGTATAAAACTTTCTTCCGTACCACACGAACTGGAAGGCATCACCTTAGGAAGCCGGGGTCAGTGTCCTCGAACAAAACTCTTCGCAATGAGTGTTGTCCTCCGTTGCAAAGAGGTCGATGTCCCTGGTCCCCCAGAGAGCGAAGAGATGAGAGACTGTCTCGGGGTGGAGACGCTACTCGTGGCATGGGTTGGAAAACTGACTGAGACTGTCGGCAAGTTGGTTCTCCTGTCCAGGAAGGTGGATGGATTGGAGAATGTTGTGATCGATGCACCAGTCCCATATGTGGAGCGTGATGTTGAGCAAGGTCATGGATTTGGTCCCACCTTGTTTGTTCAGGTAGTACATGACGGTGGTGTTGTCCGTCATGAGCAAAACAACCTTGTTGGACAATTGTAGTTGGAAAGCCTTGAGTGCCTTTTCTACAGCTAGCATCTCCAAGGCGTTGATGTGTAGGGGTTGTTCGAGTCTGGACCACAAGCCTCTCGCTCTTAGTCCTCTGGAGTGTGCTCCCCAACCTTCCATTGACGCATCCGTGGTGAGGGTAACCTCTGGCTGAGGAGGAAGAAACGGCATCCCGGAACAGACATTGTTGGGATGGAGCCACCAACAAAAAGATGTCATCACTCGGGGCGGGATGATAAGCCATTTTGAGGGGGAGTCGGAGGTGGCATCGAACGAGGACAGGAACCAGGACTGAATGGGTTGGAGGTGAACTCTTGCCCACGGCATCACAAAGGTTGTTGAAGCCAAGTGGCCCATCAATGTCTGGACAAGATGAGCCTGAACTCTGGTGCGGTCGAGGCAGGCTGTGATGGAGGCAGTGAAGACTGCAAACCTGTCCTCCGGGAGGAAGGCCTTTTCTAGGTGTGAGTCCAAGATTGCTCCGATGAATCTCACTCTTTGAGCAGGAACAAGAGAAGACTTCTCGAGGTTGACGTTGAGTCCCAACGAGTCGAGTAGATCGAGGATGAAGTGGATGTCGCTGAGAAGCTTGTCTCGGGACGGATCTGTCAGGAGCCAGTCGTCGAGATATGGAAAGACTGTGATCCCTTCGCGATGGAGGAAGGTGGCAACCGGGGCCATGCACTTGGTGAAGACTCTCGGTGCCGAGGACAGTCCGAACGGAAGAACCTTGTATTGATAGCAGTTGGTGCCTACTGTGAAGGCCAGGAATCTGCGATGATCCTCTCGAATGTTTATGTGAAAATAGGCATCTTTGAGAGCGATGATGGCGAACCAATGGTTTTTCTGTAAGAGAGGCAAAATAGAGGAAAGAGTTGTCATGCGAAATCGCCTGTATTCAATAAAGGCATTCAGTGCTCTTAAGTCCAGAATGGGCCTGAGGCTCGAGTCTTTTTTAGGCACAATAAAATATCGGGAAAAGAAACAGTGTCGAGCCCGAGAGCTAGGAATGGGTTCGATCTCTCCTTTGTCTTTCAAGGCGCGCACTTCGTCGAGTAAGGTGTCAGAGGGGGATGTGATAACAATAGCTCCAGTTGGTGGGAGCTCTTTGAATTCCAGGGCATAGCCCCTGCTGACGATGTCACACACGCAGGAATTGGAAGTGATGGTGGCCCAGATATTGAGGAAGGGCCTTAATTTGTTATCACAGACGTCGACGGAGTGCGCGGCAACACATCATTGTTTCTTCCTGGCTTTGAAGGACTTCCTTGGAAAGGTCTGCCTCTGCTGTTGTTGGCGACAGCCAGAGGAAGAAAGATGTGGGGCTTGCCTTCGTCGAGATTGGTCTTGCCCTTGTGAAGCGTCTTGCTGGAACGGACGCTGGGAGGTTGGATACCATGGCCTTGGTTGATAGTATCCAAACCTTCTCCTGAAGGGTTGTGGCTGAACGGCATGCTTGCGAGCAGCAGTTTTCATTTTGTATTTTTTGTTGAGTTTTTCGTCGGTGTCTTTATGAAAGAGACCGGATTGGTCAAATGGTAGATCTTCAATAGTAGATTTAGCCTGAGATGTTAAGTCAGCTGCTCGCAACCAGGCATGCCTGCGAAGTAGGATGGCGTTGAGTAAAGTTTTCGAGGAGCACTCCGTGAGGTTACGGGCTGTGACTATTTGCTGTGTGCCTACCGCATGTGTTTCTTGCTGAAGAGCAAGAGCATAGGGCTTATGCTCATCAGGCAAGTACTCAAGGATTGCTGCAAGCTTCTCCATGAGGTGGTGTGTATAGGCGCCCAAGCATCCAACATAATTCGCTACTTTGAGGCCCAGGACAGAGTGCGAATATGACTTTTTGGCCAAAGAGTCAATCTTTTTCCCCTCTTTATCCGCTGGTGAGGTGGGTGATTTTGAAGTGGAGATATGTTGCGCTCCTTCGACTATATCAGAATTTTGAGGTGGATGGTCTATCATCCACACAGGTTTCGGGTCAGCAATTCTGTAAAGATTGTCCATCCGTTTGGAAACATGGGAGGCAGATGTTGGTAACTCCCAAGATCTTTTCAATATTTTGGCCAGGGAAGGCATGTAGGGAATAGCTGGCCTTTCAATTAATCTGCTTCGAGCTCTCTTTTCGAGTTGATCGGAAGGTTCATCATCTGCGGGTTCGGTGATCGGGAAATCAAAAGCACGAGCCATTCTGAGAATCTGGTCTGCGAAGGCTCGAACATCAACGGAAGGGGATGAGGATTGAATATTCAAGGAAGGCCTAGCCTGAGAAGGGGACCAGTCGAGGTTGTCGTCAGATCCGGAGGATGGGTCCGGTGAGAGAGAATGGTATGACGGGGTAGAATCAGGAGATGAAGGGTGGCGTGGATTTTTGAGCTCACCACTTCGACATTGGCTTCTAGCTGGACGTTGGCTTCTAGCTGGAGAAGAGCTAAGAGAAGAAGAACGGTGTTTAGAATGAGAGGAACGAGGCCAGACGAAGAGGGACGACGAGAAACCGGTGATCGGTGTGGAGGCGATGACTGGTGATGGGAATCAGTGGAATGATGATGGTGTCCGGATGGACCGGGAGATGGAGAGGGAGAAAAACGATGCAGTGGAACTGGAGAAGGAGGTTGCTGCCCTGGAGGAAGACGGTGAGACGATGGTACCAGAGAAGGGAGGGGCTGCTGCGTAGCAGGACTGGCGTAAGGTCTCTGGACCGAGACCGGGAAGGGCTGCTGAATAGCAGGAAAGGATTGGAACTGACGTCTCTGTTCTTCCAAGAGGAGCAACTGTTCAGGTTGAACCGGAAGCATATAGCTATTGGAAGCCTCGTTGTAAACCAGTTGAGGGAACCTGGAGAGCCACGAATCTGTAGCCGAGTAAACAGAGGCTTGCTGTCGCATCTGAACTGGAACCGGTGAAGATGCTGGATTTGCCTCGAGCCCGATGTTACAGGCCGAGGATGGAGAAACAGTAGGAGGTGCAGCTGCAAGTGGCGTCGTAAACGGAGGCTGAGCTTCCGCCTCGGACACAGTGTCGAGGCACACCATCAGAGAGGTCGGTTTCAAGCACGGTGGGCCTATCGGAGCCGGGATGGACGAAGCCATTGCTGGAGGCGTCGAGCGTGATACCATCGGGGTTGTACGGTTTTCCCCGGACCGAGACTTGCTCCGAGAGGTCTTGGGTTGTTCCCTGTCGGTAGAATGCTGGGGAGACAACAAACGGGCTTTCTTGGAAGATGAAGGGGCCTCATCAATAGTCTCCAAATGATTGCGTTTGGAAGACCTTTTTCCACCCTTTTCCAAGCCCTTAGGACTCACGCTCTCTGAAGTTTTAGAAGACCTCTTAGATCTCTCCCTGGATCTACCCCTGTGAGGGGGGTCTGAGGAAGGTTTCCTTATGGCTACGGAAGCCAAAGCAGAAGTTGGGGAGTCGGCTAGTAGGGCCTTTTCCCAAAGAGCTGTCTTGAGTTTAACCATGCGGTTTTCAAGGCTTGCGGAGTCATTTTCCTACACATTTTGCAGGACGTAGGATTATGGGACTCTCCCAGGCAGAAGATGCACTCATCTTGCTGATCAGAGGTTGGCAACTTGGAGTTGCAAAACACACAGTGCTTGAAAGAAGCCATGTCGTCGAGTTTGTAGAATGAGGCAAACACGCTGTCGAGGAAGTCCGGTCAGATTATAGTCAGGAACGCCAAGTTTTGTGGATAATCAGAAGCAAAGTCGAGTAAGGAGTCCAAGGTCAAGTTATCAGAAGTCGCAATCCAGAAAATCGAATAAGTTTTTGGTCAAAAGCTGTTAACGAGTAACTGCACTAGTGACGAGGTTCCTTGCAAGCTGCAAAGGCGGCGGACGAAAGGAACTGAGGACCGAGCGGGAACGCTGAGCCTATATAGAGGTGGGCAGAGCTACCGCCAAAAAGTTGCAATCCAACTTCTACCTAGTGATTCCAGAAGGTTCCGTACTAGCTGCACATGTGCAGACAAAACCCATTTGTGTGATTCGCAGAGACCACGAAGAAGAAATGTATATATATATATATATATATATATATATATATATTTGTTCTCCCTGCCTCATCATCATCCTCGTGTTTCTCTGAACCTACTCCAACATGTTTGTTTATATCTGTCTTAAAATGAGACACCCAGAACTGAACACAGAACTCCAGATGAGGCCTGACCAGTGCAGAATATAGTGGGACTAATACTTCCTTAGACTTGGAAACTATGTTTCTATTAACGCAGGCTAAAACCTTCTTTGCTGCATCATCACACTGCTGGGTTTTATTTAATTTATGATCAACAATAATCCTAAATTCCTCTCTGCATGTAGTACTGCTGAGTGATATATCCCCCATCCTATACCTGTACATTTTGTTTTTGTGGCCTATTTTGCATTTGTCTCTTGAATTTCACTTTATTAATTTCTTCCCAATTTCTAGTTTATCTTTTTAAATTCTGTTCCTATTTTCCAATGTGTTGCTACCCATTCCAGCTTTGTGTCATCTGCAAGCTTGATAAGGATTCCCTTTGCCCCATCATCCAAGTCATTGATAAAAAATGTTGGAATGTAATGGTCCTGAAGCTCTTCACTTGAAGCATCTTCCTAGTTTGAAGTGCAGCCACTAATGGTGGCTCTTTGAGCACATTTATTGGCAGTCTTGGGAGGACCCCAAAGTACACAAAAAACACAGAGAACTCTTTAGGGGAGAAAATTCTAAAGGTTTGGGTAGACACAAAGCAGTCGTGTAAGAACTCAGTGACATGTAAAGGCGCTGAGGTTTCCAGGCCAAAACTTGAAACCTAAAGACAATCTTTGGTGGTATCATTAAGCATTATGCACTTCATGTCAGCTACAATTGTTCACAGTCTCTCATACAAACACATATGAATGTGCATGCATTTATATACAGAGAACATATTTTCCTGTTTGGAAATTAGGAAAGAAATCTTAGGTAAAGAGGCTGTTCCCCAGTCAAGATGAAATGAGAGGATTATTCATTCACACTTATTTAGGGAGACAGGCTAAGGATAATGTTTTTATCTCGCCTATTTCTTCTAGCCAAAAAGTGGATGCACAGCAGAGTGTAGGGTGAGCCCTGGCACCACAACAGCTTGGAGGAAAGGAGGCAGCTTAGTAAATGCATAGAACCCCTGGAGAGCCTATGTACATTGTACCAACAAATGACTTAAACTTTTTAATTGTAACAATCTGGTGCTCTACCACCTGAGCTGGAGATCTGTATTTGGCCCTTTCCTGTTGTCCAGAGGTGAACCCACTAAAGGTGGAGATTTTTCAGCCTCATTTCTCACTTGTAGATAACCCATGAAAAGGACTCAGAGCATGGCCCTGAGCAACCTTAGTGACATGGGATGTGGAAAGTGAACAGAAAGAATAGACCCAGCCAGATGAGTGGGTGGGAAAGAGAAAGGGGAACATCACACATCAGTCTGTGTGTTCGGGTACACTCTTAAATACATGCAAAAAAACCTGAACATTGAGGGCTGGCTATGCTTGGTGACCAATGGCTGGAGTGTTTGACCATGGAACAGAAGCACTAAATATTTTAAAAACAAATTTTAAAAACAATTATGGGAGAAGAGGGGCAGCAGGGAAACAAATAATCCAAAACTCTAATCAGCATGCCTTCTTCTACCCTAGTTGAAGTGATTCAATAAATCATACGATATGACAGCAATATTTTATTTATTTCTTCTTCTCACCCTTTATTTTTTTTCTTTGGGGAGGGGTAGGATAATTGACAATCATTATTCTTACATATAGATATAGAGATATACACATTTGTACAAAAATTGACATACCCAAAATGTAATACAAAACCATTAATACATATAACTATCGAGTTAATTATTCCAATAACCCACAGACTAATCCTTATACTATGACTCTTCCCTACCTCCCACCCCCACCCTCCTAGGGAACAGGATTATAATTTATTTAAAATCCCTTTCCTTTGATATGGAGAATTATACTAATTGTATGATTTATATACATATATAAATTTGTACCCCTCTTCTTTAGCTATTTCTATTAGTTTATTCAATTTCCTTAGTCAATCACTTCTTCTCAGTTAAACCATATCTTCTTTCTAATATAAAATCAAATATAATATATTCAGAAATATAATATTGTCATGTATCTACCTTCCATTTTTGTTCATCTTTCCATTCGGAGGCTATAACTGCATTAGCTGCCCTCACCATTTATTTCAGCAAATACTCATCTTTTTCCAGTCCCAGATTCCTTGCATTTAAAATCATACATTTTTCTTTATTCAATTCCAAAGTTTTCCCTATTCCATTTATTTCATTAATTATTTCCTGCCCAAATCTCTGCACCTTAAAATGTTTCCACCATATATATATGGTGCCATTCCCACTTCCATACCAACAATTTGATGCCATAGCTTTTGTTATATAAGGCAACTGCTATGGTGTTCTATACCATCTATTAATTAATTGTAACTGTTGTGCCATTACTTTAGTATTTTTCATCTTAATAATTTCATGTTGCCACTCTAGGATTTGTTTACCACTTATTTTTATATCTTTTTTCCATAATCCTAGTAATCAATTTTCTGGGTTAAATTGGCTTTCCAACAAAATTCTATAAAACCTCCCCCCACAACCCTTTCCCCCCGAAAACTTTCTTCTTGTCAAAATCCTTATTTCTGACATCCTTTTGTGAATCCCAGGTTGTTGAAGCCAAAACTGTTTCACAATAATATCCCACAACTTTTCAATAATAGTAATAGCTGTCCTGTTACTAGATAACCTTTATCCTTTGATTTTGCAATCTCCTTTCCTATTAAAATGTTGTATTGGGTGCCCTTTATAATTTTGCACATGTAATGACAGCCAGTGGTGTAGTGGTTTGAGCTTTGGACTAAGACTCTGAAGACCACGATTTGAATCTCAGCTCAGTCATGGAAACCCCCTGGGTGTCCTTGGGCAAGTCACACTCTCTCAGCCTCAGAAGAGGGCAGGCAAACCCCCTCTGATGAAACATTCCAAGATAACCCCATGATAGGTTGACCTTAGGGTCGTCATAAGTCAGAAATGACTTGAAGGCACGTACAACAGGTTTTTTTTCCATATCTTCCATACCACCCAAGTGGGCATCTATTCTACTATTAATCTTTCCTCCTAATTTTCCTTCAAACCATGATCAAAATTCCATATTATTTAACTGTTTCTCTATTCTTACCCATCTTTTATTGTTAAATTCAAAATCTAATAATCTCTTCAACTGAAAAGCCTCATATTAAATTTCAAAATAGGGGAGCCTCCATCCCTTTTGCTTGATACATATCTAATAAATCATTATTAATTTTTGATTCCTGATAATGAAAAAAGTTGATAATACAATTCAGAGTAATTATAACCCAGTATGGAAAAATAATTTGGTTATCAAATGAAAAATTAGTCACTGGAATATGTTGACAGAAATTAGAGCACTGAAAATGCTAGCTATTCCAAGGTTGCTATATTTATTTCAGACTATTCCAAAGGCCATCCCTGTAAGAGTGAACTGTTAAGGAATTGGGATAGGAAAGTTACAGCAACACTTTCTAGGATAATGATCAGCATACACTTTGTGTTCATTTCCATAAACATAATAGGAGTAGGATTTCCCATTCCACTCATATTCAATTCTGGAAAGAAATACCAGCTCAATCATTTGCCTCTGTAAAAAGAAAAAGAAGATTTTTTATATCTAAATACCAAAATATGATTTTAAAACCACTGAAACCTGAATTAATGTAAAGTTAGCACCTTCTGTTTCATCTTCCTGCCCCAAATATTCTTCTTGCTTCTTGGCCTCTCCTTTCCTTTAACCTTTGCATCATGTAACTCACTAGGCACCAGGAGTCCTCTCCTCCAAGTCCTAGGGGTTCCATAGGAATTTATCACACGGGGAAAATTGGAAGTTTAAATTGGACAGAACCTGGGATTATCCAGGGTATTAGGCACAATTGTGCAATTCGTTTTCATACGACGTTGCATGCAAACCACTTAGAATCTGAACAGAAAGTGACATGAATCGGGGAATAGTCATTTTTGGGAAAATACTATGTTTTCATTTCCATTTCATTCACAAATTCACTTTTTTTGCACAATTGCTGTAGTGTGAAAGCTATTTGTGAGATTCTCCCCATTTTTGTGCTCCTTGCCAGATTTCCCATGGTGCTTTGCTGATTTGCTGTGCTTTTTTGTGCTGAGAGAGATGAAAGGGAGGCAGCCTTTTATGCTTTAGCTAGGCCTCTTAAAGCAGGGGTCGGCATACCTTTTTTGGGGGGGGGCTGGTTCCACTGTCCCCCAGATCATCGGTGGGCTGAAGGAAAAAAATGGTGTGCATGATGCGTGGCGCCTTTTGTGTTCCGAAATGGCACCCGCTCTCGCGCAGGCATGCGCACTGCTCCCAGTGTTGTGCACATGTGTGTGCGAGCGTGGGGCACCATTTTGTGTTCCAAAATGGTGCCCGCTCTCACGCACGCACGCACGCACACGATGCTGGGAGTAGTGCACATGTGTGCACGAGCACAGGCACCATTTTGGAAAACAAAATGGCACGTCGCGTGCGCGGAGGCAACAACGGTGGCAACTGGCCACAGGTCGGTTGAAAGGCCTCGAGGGGCCGGGTTCAGCCCCCGGGCCATTGTTTTCCAACCCCTGTCTTAAAGGATCAGCAGACAGACAGACAGACACAGAGAGAGAGAGAGAGAGAAACAGCTTCTCTCCCTCCCATGGCTCTCTCCTCCTCCAGACTTCCCCATTAGCTGGGGCTTTGAAAGGAACAGCTGGTGAGGAAGGCTGGGATGCAGTGAGAGAGAGAGAGAAGTTCTTTCCTACTTCTTTGGATAATGTTCTGTTCTTTTTACTCAGGTTGGATACCATTTCTTGAAAGTAAGGCAGCATAGTATATTTTTTATAAATAAAATTGTGTAAATAAAATTGTTTGTTTCTCTGGGTGATTTCTGGTAATACAATTACTGCTCCTGTGCACATGTGCAAAAATGTTATTTCAAAACCATCAATGGGATTTGTCCCCATCTGTGTGAAAACAAAATGCGTTTTCTACCCACTTTCTCACATTAGTAATGTGCTTTTAATGCATTGTTGTGCTCTGCATGTGAAAATCATTTGCACTTTTACATGCTTTTCTGGGATGCATACATTTTAACCATTTTCGGGATGGAAGCACATAGGTCCCCATGTGATAAACTCCATATTCTAATTCCCCAAATCCAGGGAGTCATGTCAGCATGTTCTGCAAATTATTTACTCCTTATGTGTACCATGTCAAGCACAACTTGGGCAATCACACATACACGTCCCCTTCATTTCTCACTTAAAATGCTCCTTCCAAAATTTCTTTGGGGGGTGGGCATAAAAAAAAGCTGCAGCTGATGCCAGGTTTGCAAGAATTTAACAAAAACATTGTTTGGATATTACAAACAGAGCTGCCACTACAAATATTGCAGTGTTCAGCAACATTTAACCCAACTGGAGAACAGAGTCAGTAAACAGTTACGCTTATTCTAACCAAAGGTGGAAATCACGTCAGCTTCTAGAAATTGTTGTACTGTAGCTTCCAGCATCCTCACCACTGGCTGTGCTGGCCAGGGCTGCTGGATCTTTTCAACCCACATGACACCCTTATCCTCCAACATTTCATAGATGAAAAACAGGAGACATGTGGCTAAGCAACATCAGAGAGTGGTCAAGATGGCAAAAGTTCTTACTGTGGAAGAACACATAAGCTAGGAGAGAATGCAGCAGTTTGTTATTGCCTGACACACACACACTCCCTAATGCTGCACTTTTTGAGTGCAAACTACTTTTATATGTTTGGACTCAGGTTGCAGCAATTGAAGCAAGCTAAGGATGAAGGGGGAAAGTGGGAGGAAGAGAGGGAAACTGGGATACTTTAAAAGTTGCTGAAAATGTTGGGTGACACAGGATTAATCAGGATTGTACCTGGCAAATTGGGACAGCTTGAAGTTATAGACTCCCACCCCTATTTTGACAATCTTAATAAACATTGCAAATATTACCACCACTGATGTAGTTGGGTTGTTAATTCTCAGGGTGGGTCTATAATGCAGACTTTAAAGTGTATATATGTGTATGTTAGGTGCTACTTCCTCTTCCAGACAGTTGAAAACTATCCATTTTAATCGCCTGCAACTGCACCCACCTGCCTCAGTATCTGAGTTGTGGATGCAAATTGTGTTTGATGTTGTTCAATAGCAGTACGGGAGATTTGATTGATGGCACTCTCAGGAAACCCCAAAACTGGATAGACCTGCAATTATGAATATGCACATTCTTAGGACACAGAAACAGAAAGTGATGTTCAAGTATTTGTAGTTTGGTAGTAATGTTCTTCAGAATTCTCTGCTGGAGTGCTTGGCTGGAATTCACTAAGGCAGATACAATTCATATTCACAATCCCTACCTAGTCACAACTTTAGGGAGTATGTAGAGAGTATGAGAAGGTCTCCCAATCGTCACTTACAGGGCAGCAGCCTCTAGGAGTGATGAGTTGCTCCCCTTTCAATTAGGAAGCAGCTGACTGATGATCCCACCCCCATCTCTTGTGCAAGTGATCTCTAGTGCAAGGGGGGAAATGACAGGGATCCTGTTTCTGCTCATCACAACAGAGATCAACTACAGAAGGGGTTGAAACCTCAGTCAGCTGCTTCTCAATGGACAAGGGAACAGACCCCCATTTATTGCAGTGGATGCTGCCTGGTAAGTGGGGATGCAGGACAGGAGGATCAGGTTGGGAGACACTACATAGCTACATACCTATGTAGTTATGTAGGTAGCCAAGTAGCTGATAGAGAATTCCAGTCTTTTCATGCCCTCCCACAAGAGAATTCTAAGTATCTCACCAAACCACAAATCACAGGATTCCCAAGGATGAAGCCATGACAATGTCACCACACTGTATAAAAAGGACTAGTATGTGGTGAAAGTGTCGTATCTTGAAGGGAAATGGTTTCTATATTATATGAAATTATTCATAAAATGCTTTCACTGGCCACAGTTATGCATTTGTGTGTGTGCTTTCAGTTACAACACGCTAGTTGCACACAAAGTACAAAAGAGGAAGTGGCTTTAAAAAAAAGAAATTGCGTGCTGCTAAATTTCAGGACCACTGTGCTACTTCTAAAGGTACAGTGGGCTGGATCTAGAAGAACTTCCTCCCCTTCAAGAAGCCTCTTCCTCTACTGAAAGGAGCTCCTCTAGACCCAAATCAGTCTCACTATATAGTTTCCTGACAAGTCTTCAGGTCACTGAGTACTTTTTCTGAAACCCTGAGTTTATTTACTGTTGCAATGTATTATCAGTCCCTAACTATCATAATTGCTCTTTTAAAATCTCCAAGTGGTTTATAAAAAGCTCAAAACTGAGTTCCCCTAATAAGGAGAGGTGAAGAAAGAACACGATTTATTCAACCATTACTGAATTGTGATGAAGTCTGGATACACTAGCAAGCTGAAGGAAGTAAAAAAGAATGTATCTGCCAATATTGAGATTGATTCCTTTTTATTCCTTCCTCCCACTTTAGTACACTAATTTGCTTTTGTTGGAAAGGTTTCCTTACCGTAGTTTGCTCCTCAGCAAACAGTGTCTTTCCATTAACTCCCTGAAAAAGTTCAATAGGAAATCCAGTTCTTTGATTTGCTTCGTATTCAAAAATATTATTCTTCCTGCAAAAGATGGATATTACAATAGTAAAATGGAGTCAACATGGAGCCAAACAGCCCTCCACAGCTGCCATTATATACCAATGGTGTCACATGAAAGGATTGCCAGTGGGTCACAAGTGGCCACATGCTAAAGGGATGGTGAATCTGCTCTTAAGTTTTAACTTGAGCTTTAAAGAAGATATCCAAGGTGCTAAATCTATTTATTCCCACTATTTGGGGGACAGGGTTCAGCACCTAGAATAATTGTTTTGAAGTTCAGACTACAGCCCAGGACAGATTCACCATCCTACTGACATGGAAGCAACTACTCATCACTGAGAACTATACCGTATCATAATCAATTATGAAGCCACATCATTGGCACAATGCCTGAAGATAATTGGTGATACTGTCAGTTACACCAATTGCCTATCTAGCTCTATGAGCTTATCTTAAGTGTAACAGTGACACAGGCATTGGTATGTATTGTGTGGAATTTATGGGTCTGGAGATGGTGCCTGTTCTTTTGTTCTTCTATGGCAGGGTATTAATTGTGGAAGAGGATTTTTACTGCAGTAGAATGGTAGAGCTATGGAACACTATGCAGGGGTCGGGTGTAATGAGAGGACCGTTAAAGCTTTGCTTTGAGAATAAAGTTTGCATGTCAGTTAGGGGTGGAGCTAGATTGAGTTTTAATATTATGGTAGGGTGGCGGGACCCGTTAGTTCTGACCTAAACACTTTGCTGGTAACTTCTGTTCTAATGTCTGCAATAAAGGTCTTTTGTTTTCACCACACTGAGACTTGTTGACTGAACATTGGAATTAGAGATTGCTGGTTCTGACAGTACCATCTTATGGAATCCAGGAATATGTAGTTTGGTGAAGTATTCAGCCTGGTCTGTCAGAGAGCTCTGTTGCCTCATCAAACTACAAATACCAGGATTCTGTAAGATAAAGTAACGGCAGTGAAAGTGTTGTCAACTTGCTTTATTTTTGCAGTGTGAATACACCTTATGACTCTGGAGACGAGGGTTTGAATACTCGCTCAGCCATGGAAACACTCTGGGTAACCTTGCGCAAATCACACTCACTCAGCCTCTGAGGAAGGCAAAGGCAAAACCCCATCAGAACAAATCCTGCCAAGAAAACCCTGTGGTAGGGCCTTAGGATCACCATAAGCTGGAAACCACTTGAAGGCACACAATAATGTTCAGAAGATTATTTCATGCCAACAGGGTTTGACTGCCCCTGCAGCATCTTCCAGTCTCTCAGAATAAGGAAAGTAAAATAATGGTTTGTACATGAAAGGATGCAGAGAAAAGGTACTTCATTATTATGGTTATATTATTACTAATGCTGCTTATAATGTTGAGGTTAAGTAATAATGGCAGTGATTTGGGGGAAGTAGGTTTCAGAGCAGATATAATAATGAGGCTAATCAAAAAGGACACTGGAGATCAAATAAAGGAGACTAAAAAATGATCTAAGTACAAGAGTCTTGTTTGTGGTCATCAGGAGAAATATATTCTTTATCTACTGTTAAGAGATGGTGTTCAACCACCTTTTCAAAGTGATTCAGTGCTTGCAAACGTATGAAGTTTCATGTATATGAGGTTCACACCCAATTTATTTCTACCCAACTTTCCCATTTGGGCTTGATCCATACTAGCAGTAAATTAAAATTAAATTAAAATTAAAATCTGTACTCACCTTTATTCTGGCTCTGTTGGAACACACAATGTATGACCATTTTCACAGTGAAAGTGCTTTTTTAGGCTTTAATGTGATTTAGAAAAGCCCAGTTTCTACTGAGTTTTCCATAGTTTTCTGCAGTTTCCAGGAAAAAACATTTTTTCCCTGTTTCTTTGCAGTGTGTGTCCTGCTGGATTGGGATGACAATGTGTGTCCTGCTGGATTGGGATGACAGGGGGTGAGGTAGTTGGAGGGCAGGACAGATAAGTAGGTGGCACCTTCATTCCTACAAGTGTTTTGCCATTTTTCATCTATCACAGTGGATCTGACCAAAGAACAAATCCAGCCCTTGTTCTCCTACATGCACATATTTAAATGAAAAGTTTGTTTCTATCTCACATCAAAGATCAAGGATTGTTTTTCCTGCCTCTGAAAAGTTCTGGCCATCGGAAGCATTTGGAAAAAGGGGATGGAGAGCAAAACATGATGTTATCTTTGAATGATATTGTTTAATTTGTTGTACTGTATCGTTGTTGTTCACCGCCTAGATTGGCTTGCCAGAGGGGTGGTATACAAATAAATCATATTATTAAAGGAGGTGGGGGAGAAGGAGCACCAGCCAGTGGCATCCCCGCCCCAATGTCACCCAGTGTGTGGGTGGGGCTTCCTTGGGGTTTCCAGAAGCAGTGTGCTCATTCTCCTCATGAGGAAAATGCGGCATTGGCACTGACGTGGTGGTGGTGGGGACTGGGTGTCACCTCTCTTCTGGATTATCACCTGGTATGGGCAGAATCGCCCGCACACCCATAGTGACACCACTGGCACCAGCCAAATATCACACTGAGAAGAAGTTCTTCTGTAGATACTTATGTTGGGGTGAAACAGACTCTTCAAGCTGCCCCTTCCAAAGCCAGATTGGGGCCTCGTCAACTGTATGCTGTGTCTCCAATGGGATAGCAAAAAGCTGGATTTTCTGCTCTGCTGCAGCCGACAGCTGGATTTAAGGCACTCTGGTGGCATGCTGCCCCCCATGTAAATGCCCCCCATGTAAATGACCAGGCGGCTTCCAGGCAGCTTGTGAATGTACGGCATGTAAACACCACACTCCCAAGCCACCCAGAGGGCAGCACAAAAGGGCTGCCTGTTTTGGCCCATGAATCAAGTAATGAGTGGGAAAGGAAGCTAGGAAGGAAACATTTTATTTTATTTTTTCTTTCTCGTTCTCCTCAGGGCTGCTTGTGTTGGAAAACATTTAAAGGTCCTTGTGGTGAACAGAGATCCAGCTGGCCTATCAGAAGGCAGCTGAGAGCCAGCCAAGGGAGTTCATAATAAAGCTAAAATATTCATTGGAAGGATCTGCCTCTGCTCCATTTCTGTGACTTCCCTGGTCTGCTCAGTATACACACTGGGAGGACGGTTCTGCAGGGCTCCGTAGCCAGCCCATCTCCCAATATTAGGTTAATCATAAATTCCCCTTGAAAATACCCTTGGCTACAAGGGAGTGAGGCGGTCAGAAGCTTGGTGGGAAGTCTGATAAAAAAGGATGCCAAAATATTAATTGCTTTTCCCCCCATTAAATGAGAAGAAGAACAAGGAGGATGATATTTGCCAAGCTCTGTTTATTGGCTTTACTCTAATTGTAATTGATCTCACAGGATAATGGTAATTATGTTTGTTTCATGTAAAATTGCCCAGGAAGATGTGTTCCTCTGTTAACATTATTTACCAAATGCTTTAAGAGTACATGCTAACATTTATAGGTATATCTCCTGCATTTTAATTCAACTTGAAACAGCTTGGTTTAGTGCCTTGGCACTGTTACATTAGGAATTATTTGGGATGAATATCTGTTTCTCAGTACAGATATTCTATTTGAACTATAATAGGACTCTCTCTTGCGTGTTAAGGTTTTGATGGGTGTGTAGGTGCTAGGGATGTGACAAAAGCTCCTTGCTGTTTGTTAAACATATGGGACGGGCTTGCTACATGCTTGGCACAAGTATTTACGAGCTCTAAAATTTCACACCTGCCTGCCTGAGATGTGAAAATTTGCAGATATTTCATTTGCAAAAGAAGTAAAGGGGTAGGCACTTGAATGGGAAATTCAATGGTCAAGACATGTTTATTGCTTAAGCAATAAAAGTAACAGTGCTTCAGTCATTCATTTTCATTGTGTGAGTCTCAGTCAATTTGAATGACTCCACTGGGCTGCAGGAGGGGAGGAGGAGAGGAAGGAATTCCATTCTAAAAATAAAGACAGGCTATCCTTCCTTGTTAGATACTGCAGAATGTAAAGATAGCTGAGTGTTCTATGGCCCTGTCCAGTTACCACCAGAAGATCATAGTATCATAGAGTTGTAAGAGACAACAAGAGCAATCCAGTCCAACCCCCTGGCATGCAGGAACTCAAAATCAAAGCATCCATTATAGCAAAACCAAAGATCCATTATAGCTTCAAATCATACAAGTATATGTATGCATGTGTGTTTTATGTGCACTTGATATTGTACATAAGCATACATAGTAACAGTAGGATTACCTAGATAACTAGATATTCCCCATTTTAGTGGTCTCAGCTAACACAATATTAATTACTCCACTGGGGTGCAGGAGACTGGGGTACAGGAGGAGTAGGGAAGAGGGAACTCCATTGTAAAGTTAAACACAGGCTAATCCTCCTTGTTAGACACTGCAAACTGAGTTTTATGGTTCACACCACTAGTTGCAAGAAGAGTTAAGGAGGCAAACACATTCTTCAGAAATTTGTCAGGAATGGATCAGCTTCTGTGAGAGGGGCAACAAAGCTGAAATACCTCACTCTCCACAGGAAGCAAGAACAGTAATAAAATTTCTCATCCTCTTCAGAAACATTAATAATAAAGGGAGAAATTTACATCACTAGTTACAACTATTAAAATAAATTGTTCATTTCACTTCAAAAGAAGAGGGAACCTACTTGGATGGACTTAACTTTCCATCAATGGGAAAAGAACAACATTTATAGCAGTGGTTTTGTGTGTTAACACATTGCTCTTGTTGTTGTTGTCATTGTTGCGCCTTCATATCAACTCCCATAGGGTTTTTTGGCAAGATTTATTCAGATGAGGTTTGTCATTGATTTCCTTTAAGCCTGAGGAAGTGTAAATTGCGGAAACCCAGTGGCTTTCCATGGTTGAATGCGGATTCAAACTCTGGTATCCTAGAGTCCACTGAAACTACTACACAGCACTGTCTCTACTAGTTTTTTTATTTCTGCTTTATGTTATATATTTTCATATAATATGTTGCATTGTTTGAAGTTTGAGAAGATAATTTACTTTTCCATCTCTCAAATATAATATAATATAAACTTTTGTTAGTACAGTTGGCCCTCCCCATTCATGGACTTTGAGTCCGCAGTCTTGGTCTTTGTGGGAGGGACAAGCAGGGAGGGATAAAATGGTGGTGTGTGCCTGGGCGCAGGTGCCATTATTTTCAATGAGGCTCAAATATTTGCGAGCTACCATTTTCATGGGTATCCCCCACAAATTGGGAAGGAGTTTTTCCTCTTAAAAGGCAAATGGTCTCAAGAACAGATCCTTTGACTTCTGTTGCTGCCCATCAGACCTAGACAACTATGTTTATAAAGTTAGGAGACAAAAACAAACAGTTTTTCAGACATTAAGAAATGGCTTCTTTTCAATATAGGTTGAGTCTCCCTTATCTGGAATTCCAAAATCCCAAATAATCCAAAAACCAAAACTTTTTTCATGGGTGGCTGAGAAACCTTTGCTTTCTGATGGTTCAGTGTACACAAACTTGTACAAAATTATTTAAAATACTATGTATAAAATTATCTTCAGGCTATATGTTTAAGGTATATATGAAACATAAATGAATTTTGTTTTTAGAATTGGGTCCCATTTTGAAAGTATCTCATTATGCACGTAAATGGAAATATAGGTATTCCAAAATCCAAAAAACCGAGAAATCCAAAATGCTTCTATTTCCAAGTGTTTCAGATAACGGATACTCAACCTGTATTGTATTTTGACTATGGTACATTATATCTGTCTACCATATTGTACTTTGAAAAGACTTGCCATTCAACTTGCACCTCAATGTATGACAGTAGCTGTGCTTTTCCTCCACAATCACGACATGCTGTTGTTCCCTGACCATGACATATCTCACAGCTGTGAAGAAAATATAAGAAAAGACCTTTTGTTTTCCCCTGGAAAGAAAATATTAACATGATACCCAAAATCTGTCAAGACATGCCTGTTGAACACTACAAAATGCAGACTGAAGAATGACTTCTTATATTGAGAATTCCATGCACATATGCTGCCTCAGCAGTGGGGAATACAACATAATCTGGCTTCTGCTGATTTTTTAAAACTTAATGTAGCACCTAAAATACATCCAAACTTTCCTTTATATAAAGTTAAGCATTATTTTCTTATTTCTTTTCTCTGCCTATTCAGGAGCCTGTGTTTCACCTAAAACAAAGGATGAGTCTTGAATTACAGCCAGATTTTATGTTTTCAGAAATGTAGGTCACTTTCTTTTCCCATAACGTTAGTTGTGACACTGCCCTGTGACTAATCTGCAACTCATGCCTTGTGCCTGAACTACACAACTTTCATGCCCACAGCCTTTGGCCTAAATTTCTTATCTCTATAATTTTTTGCTGCACAGTAGCATCATCTGGTGTTCCTAAATATACATAGCAAGGTAAGTTTTCTTTTTGGGTGAACTTTCATATTCTAGAATGAGGCATTTTAGTTCCATTTTGTGGTTGCACAATTCACACGAGAATTAGAGCTAGACAGTAGACATTCTGTTGCACCATTCCCTGCACATTTGCAAACAATGCCCTGCATTTCAACCCCCTGCCTCTTACTAGTTTAAAAAGCAAAACCAATAAAAAAAATATCCTGCCTGCCATTCCAAACAATTCTGTTCCTTTTAGCTGTGGGGCATGTGATGTATTGGGACAAAAAAAAAAAAAAAAGTCCTCTTCTGTTTTTCTGCCCACAGCCTTTGGTCTAAATGTCAGACTTTCTTTCAGCCTTCTCCCACTCTTTGATCATCTTTGTTCCAGCCTGATATAAAGTAGGGAACCCTAAAATATTCATATTCTTTTGAGCCCTTTGAGTTGTTCCTGATAAAGATATTGCCCAACTGTGGATTTTGGATTTTCCCCCTAAAACAAGAACTCATTCAGTACTGCAGGTCTCAGATGGTGTGACATCACAACAAGAGCCTTGCAAATCACACAGTTATTCAAACCACAAGCATGACCATGACATTATTTGCAAATAGTGCATCAAACACCAACAGCTGCTTTTGGGCAACATATTAGACCTGGCACTCATAACTGGTTTGAGCTTAATTCTACAAGAAATGTATCAATTGTTTTACATTTAAATTTCCTTGAATTTGTACGAGGTCTCCTGCAAGCAGAAGCATTATTTCACTGTAAAATATATGTATTTTGTAACTTTCAGAAAATGAATTTGCATGGTCAGTTTCTCGGTCTCTATGCTATTTAAACTGCTCACATCAAGTAAGAGCCCAGCTTTGGGAGAGGGAGGGGATCTCAATTATGTGATTCAGCTTTAGCATCCAGTATAGTAGGGTTGTCATATTGAACATAGGGTACAAAGTAGGGCTGATAGGTTGAAAAGTTCCTGGACCTTCAGTGGTTATACAGAAGAGGGAATTTCAGAAGGTGTTGCTTGTCACACAGCTAAGTTACAAGCAACATCTGCCAAATTCCCTCCTCTACATAGCTACTAAAGGTACAAGAGCTTTGAACCTGGGAGCCAACATGGTGTAGTAGTTTGAATATTGGACAATGATTCTGGAGACCAGGGTTTGAATCCCTGCTTGGTCATGGAAACCCACTGGATGATCTTGGGCAAGACACACAACTCAGCCTCCATGAGAGGAAAAGGCAAACCTTTGAACAAATCTTGCCAAGAAAATCCAGTTATAGGTTCCAGTTAGGGTCACCATAAGTCAGAAATGTTTTGATGGTACATAACAAGAAAGCCTTTGACAACCCTATACCAAAAGACTATATGATGGTTTATGGATTCTTCCAGGGTTCCAGTAGTGCCACTGTCTTCTTTATGAAACCTTTCTGCTAAGATTTTTGGCACATATTAAAAATGGAGTACCTTCTGTACATACTAAACTGAGAAATAATCACTAGACTTTCACACCCTTTAAGTGGATCATATCAGGAAGATGAGACTACTGAAGCTCAAGCTTTTAAACTTTAAGGTGAAGGTAAAGGTAGTCCCTTGAGATGAATATCTAGTCATAACCAACTGTAGGGGGCAGTGCTCATCTCTGTTACTAAGCTGAAGAGCCAGCATTGTCTGAAGACAGATCCAGTGGTCATGTGGCCAGCATGACTGCACCAAATGCTTTTACCTTCCCACCGAAGTGGTACCTATCTATCTACTTGCATTTGCATGCTTTCAAACTCCTAGGTTGGCAAAATCTGGGACTAGTGATGGGAACTCACCCCATCATGCAGCACTCAGGTCTTGAACTGTCAACCTTCCAATCTTAGAATTGGCATCTTAACCCCTAAGCCACCATATCCCTTAAGCCAAAGGGATGTACATTAAACCTTAAGGAAATACTACATCAAAGAAATAGGAGTGGAATGATCTTGGCGCCTCTTCCTGTGAATGAAGAAAAACAAGCAGACCTTGGTCTAAAACAGATTGCAAAAATAATCTAGTTTGAGACCCCTTCTGCCCTGGTTCAATGCTAGGGAATCCTGGGAACTGTAGTTTTGTTAAACATTTTGCTTTCTATGTCAGAGAGGTCTGGTGCTGCAATAAACTGCAATTCCCAGGATTCCCTAGCACCAGAGGGAGGTAATTTAGTGGCAGAAATTGCAGCTGGTCTGGTCTTGGTGGGGAGGAAAAGGAAAGTGTACTCCATCTGTGGGCCCAACCTCATGTCTTCCCCACTCCAAGCCAAGGCCAGCTGCTGCTTCCATGTTTGAATTCCTTCCCTTCTTCTTCCAGATGCTAAGCAGCAAAAGCAGTGGCCCTTCCGGGGCCTTAACAAATCATGAGGTAGGACACAGAGCTCTGTGGGCAGAACATTACACTCCATCTTGATTATAGTGTTGGTGTCCTATTTCAAGTATTGAAAGGACTTTGCTTCAGGAATCTTGCTACATTTTATGCTTTCAGACCTCACACTAAGGAGGCCCATCATTCTATTAAGAATATTTTATTGACTGATGTCATTAACTCGGATTTAATTCTGTATCCAGATGCTTCTGTACTCTTGCTTGAGTGCTTTTATTCTGGAACCTTGTGACTTTGTAAACTTTGCAAGATCCTTCCTGTCTGAATTGTTGTTGTGTTCTGGAACCTTGTGACTTTGTAAACTTTGCAAGATCCTTCCTGTCTGAATTGTTGTTGTGTTCAAATTGTTCTGACTTATGGTGACCACAAGGTGACCCTATCACAGGGTTTTCTTGGCAAGACTTGTCCAGAGGGGGTTTGCCTTTGCCTTCCTCTGAGGCTGAGAGAGTGTTACTTGCCCAAAGTTTCCGTGGTTGAGTGGAGATTTGAACCCTGGTCTTCAGAGTTATATTCCAGTACTCAAATCATTATACTATTCCAGGCTTTTCTTCCCTGTCTGAATATCTCTATCTCATTACCAAATTGACCATTGCTTATAATCTCACAGAGCACACATGCAAATGTGAAATATATTTGCTCTCATATTCATCTTGATACATTTTCATGACTTTTTCCCAGTCTTCTTGAATTGGTTTTTTTGGTCAGTTCAGTCACTTGAATTGTATTATTAGTTTGATTATTTCTGCAGTGTGTTTTGGACTATTGTTTTCCAAAAAGCTGTTTCCCATGAAATCTACTGAGTTTTCCAAAAAGACAGAGATAAACACATAAAACAGAATGTGGCACAGCTTTAAATGTTGAAAAGTCAAAGATTCCAAATTTCAACTCCAGTCAGGAAATTGTTGAATACCTTTTCCATTTAGAATTTAATTGGTTATAAATCCTGACAAAGATGGAATAAGCAATTTCATTCAAAATAGACCATTCTTTACAGATAATCTTCAAAGAATCCCTTGTAGCTATCTGTTTATTACAACATCATGAAATGCAGCCTATAAATATAAGGAACATTTAAGGATGATACCACCACCCCTCATCTTGGCTCCTGTTCTCTCCTTCAGAGGACATGAATGCCTTTGGGTACAAAACTTGATTTAAAGTTCTAAATTCAGCTGACTTAAAAATCCTGTAACTTTTTTGAAATGACTATTGCTTGTTACCATGACAGATGTTGAATATTGTAAGTTTGCATATTGTGCAAAATTGAAATTCAATGTGCAAATAAAAGCAAACATGTCCAGTATCTTTTTTTTCCTTGACTCACATACTTGATGATTCGACGTCCAGCACAGAGCGTGCACGTCTGATTAGAAAAGAGATTATATCCTCTTCTAGGACACACGAGACACGGTACCTGTTGGCATTTAATTTTAAACTTAAAGCCAGAAGTAAAAAGAGATCCTACATCAAAAGTTAAAATGCATAACTTTACGATGATGGCACTACATCACTGACATATTATACAAGAATGTTACTGAATTTTGGTGAAACACAATGGGGCATTGCACAAGATGTCCAGTTGTGTGATGTGAGCTCAAAATTGTGCAACAGGAGACATTGTACATCAGGATCATTGCACAGTGGCCACACTGCTGGTTCTGTTTGCACAATGATCCCAATGGCATAGCTATGTCTCTGCTCTATAATGCAAATATTGTTCAACAGTGCAAATGTTGTTCAACAGCGCAATTCAAATTTGTTGTTGTCCTGACTTATGGCAACCCTTAGGCAAATCTGTCATGGAGTTTTCTTGGCAAGTTTCTTCAGAGAGGGGTTGCCATTGCCATCCTCTGAGGCTGAGAGAGTGTGACTAGCCCAAAGTCACCCAGTGAGTTTCCATGGCTGAGTCTGTATTTGAACCCTGGTCTGCAGAGTCCACTATGCTCATTCTGGCTGTTAATTCAGTTTATGATAATATAACTTCCCAACAGGATGTCAGCCAAGGTTTCTCAACACAACCTTTTGGAAACCAACTTTTTGGATTAAAATTCTGAGAATTCCCTAGCCAGCCAAGACAGTGAGCATGCTGGTTGGAGGACTGTGTTTGTGTAATAAATAAATAAATACATTTCTAAGTTCTGGTCAGGCTAAAGCAGATCCCCATGTTCATTTTACCTCTGACTCCATTATTGATTCCATATCGAGTTAAACCCTTTCTTATTTATTTCTTTTGCTTCTATCCTGCCTTTCTCCTGGAATTTACAACATGATTATAAAACGAGTATAAATTTTAAAAACCCAACAATCTATGGGCAGAATTCTGTATCAGCCACTATGGGGTGAAACAGACTGCCCCTAAACAGCAGCTTCTCGGTGGCTTATGGGCATGGTGTATGCACACCGCATGCCCCGACACTGCATCCAAGCTGACATCACACAGCATGCGGTGTTACAGTGTTCTGGCAGGACAGCATTTACACACGCCTTACCTCAGAAATGCCAAAAGGTCCCACAGTGTAAAAGCCAACTTTCTGTTGCTTCTTTTTGAGCCAGCAAGTAGCCGGATCAGGCCTGCGGCATGTGATTGCCATGGCCCCGATCCGGTGCTCAAAGGGGCAGCATCACACTGCTCCTTCAGGGCAGTCTGTTTTGCCCCTTAGTTAAGTATAAAAGTAACGTAATTTGTAAATTGAAAAAGTAATTTGTATATTTAAAAAAATGTATTTCTATGAGTGCATTTTAATTGTTTTATTGTATTGTATTTTAACATGTTGTATTCCACCCTGAGCCTTGAGGAAAGACAGAAAAGAAATAAACATTATTATTATTATTATTATTATTATTACACTATTTAGCTGATACAGAATTCCAGTCAATATTATTAACATATTGTTAAATACACAGTATTATTAAAACCAAAAGTACTAAATACATTATCATACAGCATAATCAATAATATGGAACCCTTTCACACTATATGGCTAAAGCACTATGATACCACTTTAACTGCCATGGCTGCACCCTGCAGAATCCTGGAGTTTGTTTGCCACCTCCTCAAATCTACCTTTGCAGCCTGGCAGCACTCCAGTCAAGCACTTTCCAAGGTACTACAGATGGAGCACTGGGAAATTACATCTACAGTGCTCTCCTGGTTTTGGGTTTCCTTGAGAACAGGCAGTTGGATAGATCCCCTGAGGTCCTGCCACGACTGCATGTGTCAAGGTGCCCCATGATCAGGAGAGTACTTCAGATGCCATTTCCCAGTACTCTTCTCTCCAGCATCTCTAGCATAAGGAGCCCTGGTGGTACAGTGTTTAAATGCTGGTACTGCAGCCACAATGTTGTAACCTAGAGAAGGGCTCCAAGCTCCACTCAGCCTTCCATCCTTTTGTAGGTTGGTAAAATGATACAGCTAGTTGGGGGCAATTGTCTTACAGATTGTAAACTGCTTAAGGAGTGCTAGTTCACTGATAAGTGGTATAGAAATGTACTTGGTATTGCTATTGCTATCTCAGAAACACTTTGGCTGTGGAGCTTCCAGGCTGCAAAGTTAGATTTGAAGGGTCACATTTGGTCGTTCACAACTATAAACGTGAATCCCCAGAAGTTATGATATTGTAAGTACAGGTTACAGTCTTGCCACTACCAAACAGGATGCAAGCCATAAATATCAAGAGAGTTTAATTTTCCTAAAATGATGGAATCTGCTGGATGATGAATTAATTATTCAAAAAAATTTAACTGGTTTTTGGGTGAATTCTTGCTTTTGGTTTTATGATTTTTAATGGTATGATCCTTTTTGTTTTAATTATAATGCATTCCAACACAGATATTTTAACTGCAACCTGTTACAAGCATCCAAGAATGGAAAGAAAAATAGAATATTCGTGTTTCAAGACAGCAATGTGTGGGGATGGGGAATAGATACCCCTACCTCTAAAATATATCAGTGTATCAAGGGTTAAAATTCTAGTTTGTATCTCTAGGCCAGGGCTTCACAACTGTCTACTAATGAAGCTTGCAAGATTTTTTTAAAATAATATTGGGACTCATTGCAGTTCAGAAGAGAAATCTCACTTGTTCCCTTCCTTGATCCATGGGGAGAGGCTGGTGAGAAATTAATTTATTGTTGTTGTTGTTGTTGTTGTTGTTATAACAAATGTCATTTCCTTTCCCAGTCTCTGCAAGAGCTCACATTTATTCTAGAATTCCTCTTCATAATAAGCATGCAAATAAATTATTTGCATTCACTATGTAAAACATCTACTTATGTAAGCAGATACTTACTGTTTTCTGGCCCCAACACATGGTGCATGTTTTTCTACCTGAACACTGGCATCCTGGGCATCCCTTCAAATCAAACAAAGAAAGAAAATTAAAAATTGATCTACCTGCTTTGATCCAGGCCTTGTTGTTTGACAAGAGATAAACAACTCAGGATCAGAGCAGGTAACAAGTGTGAAGATCTTCCATTTCATGGGCTATAACCACATTCTGGCTGTCCTGTCTTCATATACCTCAATTCCAGATATATGATAACTCAGCTGCATCCCACCAAAAAACAAACAAACAAACATGGATAATAACTGCTTTTCCTTTCCTCCCCTCCCCTTCTTTCTCTAAGGCTTTGTTGAAACAATGGAATTGAAAAGCCAAAAACAAAAAGTAACATAAATAATCTTTGTCTCTTGAAAAGTAACAAAACAATGTATATCACAAAAGGATTCAAAACCAATATTTATCAAAAAGATGCAACATGAACAAGAGCAACAATAACAAATAAAGTAATATAAAATAGCAAATGTATCAAATAATATAAACTACATTGAAGCAGGGTAACACAAAATATAATGCAAAAGAAAAAAGATCAAGGGAAAGAGTGAGTGAGAGAGAGAGAGCACAAACAGAAGCTAGCCTTAGGAAGGTTCAACAGCTGATTAAGATAATACACATAACTGAAGATCATTTCTATATCAGTAGCTTACCATTAACTCTGTAATGACTAAAATTATAAATCTTGTACCTATTCCAACAGACTTTACATTTCTACTCATTCTAAGCATAACTCTAAATAGGGAGCAGGGCTTTGTCCCTTCTTTTCCCTATGGCATGTGGCTAGGAAGAAGACTCAAATTCTGAGAGCAATCGGGGCGTCTTACATCATAAAAAATCATCACATGACAATTTAAGAACAATTCCCCACTCCCCCCTTAAAAAGTTATTAAACCAATTACAATTATAAAGGAGGTAAATTCCTCCATAAAATCATGAAAACACTTGATGGCAAGCAACATTGAATTTAATAGGACTTATTTTGGAATTAAAAATGCAGAGGGATTAAGTTATGGGGGACAGCATAGTGAGCACTAGACTATGCGGGAAATGCTTCTTTTAATTTTTTGCAAGAATTTACCAAGTTTTTCAAGTTTCTTAAATTGTAAGGTTTGTAAGGTTTACAGACATCAGCTATCTCAATTGTATGAGATGCTCAAACTGATGTATTTGGCTATGAAAACTCTGGGATTTAGAGCCTTAATTCTTAACTCTCTGGATTTTTATACTGGGCAATAGTTCCACACTGGACAGGGACTAACACTATTATTTGTCTGATAGGAGTCTCATGTTTAATACCTGGACAGTCATTTATGCATGCATGTATGAATTCATTCATTCATATCACACCTTTCTCCCAATAATGGGATGTAAGGTGACTAACAACATATTTAAAAATAATACAAATTAAAAACTCTACAAAATCATTAATAAAATATAAGGGTTATTTTAAACGTGTATTAAAGAATGTATAAAATTAAAACATTTTTTTTAAAAAAAATCTTTAACATTCATTAAAAGAGTATAGGCAAACCTTAAAAGCACCACACAGCATGAATACCCTGTTCATAAAAGTCTGACAGAATAACACTGTTTTGATTTTCTGATGGAAGGAAGGGAGTTCCAAAGTCTGGGAGCAGCCACCAAGAGGACTCTGTCCTTTCTTCCCATCAAACAAGCCTGGGAAAGTGGTGGGACAGAGAAAAGGACCTCTCCAGAGGTCCTAGAGCTCATATGGGCTCATAAATGGAGCTAGGTAAAGGTAAAGATATTCCCTGGTAACAAGGTTGACAAGTCGTGTCTGACCATAGGAGGCGGTACTCATCTCCATTAATAAGCCATAGAGCCAGCGTTGTCAGAGACATGACTGCACAGAATGCTGTTTACCTTCCCACCGAAGTGGTACCTATTTATCTATTTGCATTTGCATGCCTTTGAACTGCTAGGTTGGCAGAGGATGGGACTAGTGGCAGGAGCTCACCCCATCACACGGCACCTGGGCCTCAAACTGCCAACCTGCCAACCTTACAATCAACAGAGTCAGCATCTTAACCACTTGAGCCACCGTGTCCCCATCTTAAATGGAGCTACAGTCCTTCAATACCTAGACCCAAACTATATAGGGTTTTATAGGTCAAAACTAGTCAAGTATCCTCTTCGTGCTGCAAACATTTGTACCATTTGAATTTAGCTGACACAAATGTGTATGGGGTGGGAGGAATAAAGAGTTTGTTTTAGCTACTTTGTTTTTGAAGAATTTAACAAAGATAAATTTCTTCAGAACCAGGAAAGAAAGAACTTGAGACTTTTGAGAATTTGAAAGAAAGAACCTGAGATTAAAAATTTTAAAAGATGAGGGAAAGTCAAAGTGATAGATTTCCTCATTTCTAGTTGAACGCAAGTATTGCCTTGGCTGCCAGGGTCAGTCCAAATTTGCTTTCCTCTTTCAAGCATATCTGCACATATATTTGCATTCAGTCTATACCGTTACAGATGATGTGTGAGGTACTTTGATTGTCACGGTCCTGTTTTTGAACATGTCAGGAACATCTACTCTTATAGCCCAAGGCAAAGGAGCTGCACCATTCTGAGGAGAATCTATCACTTCACCTGAGGAAAAAAGAAAGCAGAGTTGGACTATTCCTAACCACAAGTAAAATGTTGTAAGAAAAAATAATTAACAATTATCAAAGTATAAATTATTTATTATTATTATTATTATCATTATTGAAATATGTATACTCTGCTCAGTATAAAAGATCTCAGGGTGGCTTACAAAAAGTATTAAAAACACACTGCCATTCAAGCCTATAGGGCTTGAATATTGACAAATTTCTGTATTTGCAAGGGGGTCCAGAACGGATCCGCTGTTACATACCCCTATGTTTTACTCTCGACTTACCCACAGGTAATATCAAAGTCCATAATTTTGACCCCCCAAAGCTGCCCTTGTCTTATACATGAGGTCACCTTATAGTCGAGTATATACAGTAAGGATAAATTCTACCTAGATGAAAATGAGAGCAGAGATATTTGAACTTTGTTGAAAGAAGGAGCAGTTGTGCACCTTGCAGCTATGCCAAGGGGAAAAGAAGATGGCAGAGGAAACAGAGAGTAGCAGAGGGACTTAAGAGGCTGTACAGACTGTGTCCCACCACCCTTTCCTTGCCAGATCAGGGCCGCAGCAACCACACACCACTGCCCCAATGCAGTGCACAAAGAAGCCGCAAAAAGCTACTCCTTTTTGTGCTGCAGAAAGGGTGCCTAGCTGCAGCGGCAGTCACTTTTCTCTGCTTCTTTGGTGCAGCACATGTAAACACTGCACCAAAGACTTGGTGTGATGCCTCCCAGTGTGTGGTTGCTTGGGTAGTGTCATGCCAGCATGGGGGCAGAGTCGGGGTGGCTGGCATGCAATCGCCATGGCCCCACTCTGCCCCCATGCCGACTCTTTATGCCAGTCTGCATAGCCCCTAAGACAAGTACTACTACTGCTGTTTGTCCCTTAGTGATTATGTGTGCAGAATATTTAGTCAGAATTCCATAGAATTTTAATTCCAGCACTCTTTGTGGCCATCTTTATTACTGTGTAAAAAAAATGGTAGTTTACGACCTTCATATATTGTTCAGTTCTTAAAAAATTAAATTTTATTTGATATCTAGAAAATTCCTGCTTTGGTCTTTCAGAAAAATATTTCTGAATTTCTGAACTGGAGCAGGTTACAGGATGGCTAGAAATTCATCTATAATACAATAGTACTTACCCCAGTATGATTCTGATTTCCATGACGCTGATCTTGATTCAGTGAAGGTCTCTAAGCGATACTACAAAATAATTTCCAAAGGTTAAGGGGAAAACCATTACGAAAAAAATATGAAAATCATAGTTTATATCTATGAAAACTGGGCATAGATAGATCATACAGATTCTGTCATAAACTGGGGAAATTCCTTTCTTGCAATGCAATTGCCAGAATTCCCTAGCCAACATGCTCATTGCATAGGATTCTGGGACTTGTAGTAAACAATATTTGTTGTTGTTGTTGTTGTTGTTGTTGTTGTTAACTGCCCGTGAGTCGATCTCAACTCATGATGACCTTATGGATGAGACATCTCCAAGACCCTCTGTCCTCCACTGCTTTACTTAACTCCTACAACCCCTTAATACCCATTACCTCCTTAATAGAGTCCATCCATGTAGCATGTGGCCTTCCTCTCTTCCTACTTCATTCCAACTTCCCCAGCATTATTGTTTTTTTCCAAAGAGTCCTCTCTTCTCATGATGTGTCCAAAGTATGACAGTCTCAGTTTGGTCATCTTGGGTTCCAGAGAGGTTTCCAGTTTGATCTGCTCTAGGACTCATTTGTTTGTTCTTTTGATTGTCCATGGAATCCTCAGCACTCTTCTCCAGCACCACATCTCAAATTAGTTTATTTTCTTCCTATCATCTTTCTTAACTGTCCAGCTCTCACATCCATACATGGTAATAGGGAATACAATGGTTTATATGATTCTAACTTTTGGGCTGAGTTGTATATCTTTGCATTTTAGAATCTTTTCTAGTTCTTTCATAGCCACCCTCACAATCTTAGTCTTCTTCTGAGTTCCTGACTGCAGTCCCCATTTCTATCAATGTTTGATCCCAGGTATGGGAATTCTTTTGCTACTTCTATTTCTTCATTGTCTAGGTTGAACTTGTAAAGGTCCTCAGTGGTCATTATTTTTATTTTCTTTATATTCAGCATTAAGCCTGCCTTTGCAATTCTTTGATCTTCCTTAGTTCTGTAACACACTCTACATGGGGCTACCCTTATACCTAGTTCGGAAACTGCAATTTGTACAAAATATGGCAGCCAGGTTGATCACCAGGAAATCCAGAAGGGAACATATTACACCGATTTTGAAATCCCTTCACTGGCTGCCTATTGATTTCCGATCACAATATAAGATGTTGGTGATGACCTTTAAAGCCCTACATGGCCTAGGTCCAACCTACCTAAGGGATTGCCTCCTTCCATACAATCCGCACCCTTAGATCCTCTGGGAAGAATCTATTCCAATTGAGGAGAACTAGACTAACAGCAACCTCCCAGAGGTCTTTTTCTGTCACTGCTCCCAGACTATGGAATGCCCTGCCGGAGGAGATCTATCAAATAACCAGTTTGGAGAGCTTTAAAAAAGCCATCAAAATGGATCTCTTCCGGCAGGCCTTCCCCGAATAGAACTGACCATACTCAATTTATGTCTCTCCCTCTTTTTATGCTGTTATGTTTTATGTTTTGTTTTATGTTTTTATGTTTTTATGTTTGTTATATCATTTATAATTACTGGTGCTAGAACACCAGTTATTTAAAAAAAAAAGTATTATATGTAATTTTAAAGGGGAGTTATTTGTTTTATTATGTCATTATTGTTTATTGTGGGGTTTGTTTTATTTATGCAATTGTTGTGAGCTGCCTTGATTGCTGAGGCAAAAGGTGGGGTACAAAAATAAAGTTTATTATTATTATTTATTATTAGTAGGTGTTCCCAGTCTGTGAGGTTTCTGCTAGTATTATAGTGTCATCGGCATATCTTAGATTGTTGATATTCCTTCCTCCTATTTTCACTCCTTCTGTGTCCAAGCCTGCTTTTCTTATAATATGTTCTGCATACAAGTTGAACAGACAGCCTTGTCTGACCCATTTGCTGATTGGGAACCATTCTGTTTCTCCGTGTTCTGTTCTGACAGTAGCCTCTTGTCCTGAGTACAGATTCCTCATCAGGACTATCAGATATGCTGGCACTCCCATATCTTTAAGGGTGTTCCATAGCCTTTCACGATCTATGCTGTTAAAGGCTTTGCTGTAGTCTATAATGCACATGCTTATTTTCTTTTGGAATTCCCTGGTGTGCTTCATTAACCATTGTATGTTTTCAATATGATCCCTAGTCCTTCTTCCCTTCCTGAATCCTGCTTGGACCTTTGGGATCTCTCTTTCCATGTATGGCTGGAGTCTATGGGCCTTTGCAGACTGCTAGAAATAGTGCAAATTGAGTCCACTTTAAGGGTTAGGGTTAGGTTTAGGGAATCATGGGAACTGTATTTTATTTTATTGTGGCACCAGAGCTCTCTGACAGAGAAAGCTCAATGTCTCAGAAAAAAAAAAAAAAAAATTCCCATGATTCCCTAGCACTAACCCTACCCCTTAAAGTGGACTCAATTTGCACTATTTCTGGCAGTCTGCAAAGGCCCTATGTTGCAGAATTTTGAGCATGATTTTGCTGATGTGGGAGATCAGTGCAGTGCTATGGTCCTATTGTTGCTGCAGTCTTTTATGTCTCCCTTTTTGTGGATGGGGATGTATATTGATCGCTTCCAATCTGTTGGCCATCATTTTGTTTTCCATATCTGTTGACATACATTAGTTAGCACTAGAATTGACTCTTGTCAATGTGGATTGCAGCAGTTCAATTGTAATATCATCTGTTCCTGGTGATTTGTTTTTTACTATTTCTCTTATGGCAGTTTCCAATAGTAACACCCCCAAATAGTAACTCCCAATACTTACTCCCAATAGTAACACTCCCAAATCATGAGTAATGAACTGATGAGTTGCAAAGAATCAAATATGTTAAATGGCATAATGCTTAGACAGGGTCTTTTTGGTCTTGAAAATAGGAATCTCAAGGCAGTGTTTGCTGAGGGGCATAATTTTTCCCACCTGCGATTTTATCTCATAAATAGACCCACTGCAAGAAGGTAATATACCGTAATAGCAATGAATAAGCAATATCCAACACATGCTTTCATTGCCATGGAAATCTGCAGGGGATAAAAATGATGAAGCTGCCAGTAGCCTCATGCTGAATTTAGCCTAATGGGTTGAGAAAATGATGACTGAAACAAGTGATTATTCTCACTTCTGAGAAAAACAAAAAGTGTCTTATCTTAAAAAAGCACACAATTAGATATGTCATGTACAAAATAATGGGGTACCCTGAGAAGTGAATAAATAAACAGAAAAATACTATTAGGGAAGGCACAAGCATGCTTTATCAAGTAGTCTGGACAATATCTATAAACAAAAAGGACTGTTGAGTTAAACACTATCACTCAAGTTCAGTCTTTTTGAGGAGTGATACCTTATAAAACTAATCTTCAAGGGCAGATGTTTATCTGAAGAATGCTGGATTGTAAAACTTTATTACTTATACTCAACTTTATTACTTATACTCAAAATTACTTCATGGAACTTTCTCCCCACACCTTCAAGTGGATTAGTAAATACAATGTGCCCAACCAAACAACATACCTTATTTTCTGGCGTATAAGACTACTTTTTAACCTGCAAAATCTGGGGTTAAAGTGGGGGGGGGGGTCGTCTTATACGCCAGGTATAAGGAGGTTCATGATAGGTTTGCCTTAGTGTCATCATCAGCTGGAAATGACTTGAAGGTGCACAGCAACAACAACAACAGTTTTGGAAGTCATACTCTTCCCAAACTCTATATTTTAACTGGAAAAGTGGGGGGTGGTCTTATACGCCCAGTCGTCTTATACGCCAGAAAATACGGCACTACACACACACACACACACACACATATATATATATATATATATATATATATACAATCTGTGTGTGTTTGTGTGTGTATTTTCAGTACAAAGTACTTAAGTTACTACACATGTTTACTGCAACCTAAAATCCCTTCAGCATAATGCAGATACCTGTATGTGCGGATATGGTATGTGAACACTGCACAACAAATCTCAACGATGGGGTGCTGTTGTGCAATGCACAATGTGCAACCACAATGTGCAGCTGCAACATACAACATTGCTTTCTGCCCAACACTGCTGCTGCTGTCAACAGTGGTAATATGTCTGTTGCTCTATGGCAAATAATTCACCCTGCATGTATAGTGCAACTTATGCATGCATATTTTACTAACAGGATGCCATCCATAGTAAAGTAATCATAGGAAACAAAGAAAAATACTTTACAATATAGGCAATAATGCAGCTGCAGTGTTGTTGGTTTCCATGTCAGTGGGGCAGTGAGTCTATTCCAGGGATTAGTGTGATGTTTAAAGGAGGGGTCTGAACCTATTTGGGGAATGAGTTTGACACCTTGCATAACTCCTTTAAAGTTCAGGGTAAAATCTGGAATAGATTCAACATTGTACTGACATGGAAGCCACCAACTTCCATTTCAGTAATATACAACACTCTACAGCAAAGTGAAGCAGACATGCCTATATGTGTGATGCCTAATAGAATTACAGTGGGTCCTTGCAATCCACTGGGGATTGGTTCCAGGAATCCCCTTGGATAGCAAAATTTGTGGATGCTCAGGTCCCATTATATACAATGGCACAGTAAAATGGTGTCCCCTTATATAAAACTGCAACATCTAGGTTTCATTTTAGGATGTGTGTGTGTGTGTGTGTGTGTGTGTGTGAAGCCATTAAATTAGATAATTATAAATAGGCAGAGGTATGCACATGCACAAACCATATGGACCACAAATCTGCGTTCTAGCCTTTTTCAGGGACCATACTAATCTTCTTATCATTGTTCTAAATAAAGTATATGTGCTGCTGGACTGAGCACAATGTTAAATATTTCAAATCTATGCATTTTTTCTCCTTTCCTTGTTTATAGCACAATATGCTTGCTAATACAATAGAAACCTACGCTAATATATTTGCAATATATTTGCTAATACACTAGAAACCATTTTTTAAAAAAAAAATTGTTGCATTTCACAACAAATATTTTATGCATTTGCACTTATCCTAAAAGTATATATATACCCTAATTTGATTCATCCTACAGTTGTCTATGCCAGTATGATAGCAAAAAGGTATAATCCATACAACATGTGTTAGTAAGAGTCACTTTTTACAGCCATTAAATAGCTAATTTCTTTCTCCTTATTGTCCTGATCCAGGGGAGCTCTTAGCATAATGCATTCTAATAAGGAACCTGACCTTGGGGAATTTTTAATATTAGTTCAGATAGTTAGCATGAGGCAAACCCAGCGTTTATGGAGGTGGCTGAGGGACTAGATATATAGAGACAAAGTTTTTATGAATTAATTTATATTTTTACTAAGGGATCAAGCATACAAAGACATATGGCCTCAGGAGTAAAGCAAGTTAGTGTGGGATAGACAGAAGCTTTCTAATGGTGATAATTACCTGTCCAGAGTGCTCCAAATGTGCTGATGAGAAGATGGACTCAACTGAGAGAAAGAAGGGGGACATGGACCGAGCTGGAGCTGAATCAGAATTCAAAGTGATGTAGTGTCACCAGGAATCCTAACCAGACACACTGGACCAGAATTTTGGTAGACTATTTATAGGCTGAAAATAGTCCTGGCCAAACATTGATAGCTTTGCCTTTTCATCCTTTTTGGGATTCAAAGGGCCAAACATCTAAAGGTTTCCTTGAAAGAGATAGTTTCCAGCATGGGGTAGTGAAGCTTATCTCTCTGACTGTCAGAACCCATCCGGGTTGTAAATTTGCTGGCTTCCCTGTCTCTTGAGGTGTGAATCTTTCAGTTTTACAACTCCTAAAACTTAAGTGTTTGATCTGTAAATTAAGTCTAAATGACCACTTGACTTCAATGGTGTATGTGACTATATCGCTCTTGGGTAAATGGTGGCATAGAGGTTTCCATTTTAGGGCCATGACAGAACAATGCACACATAGGGAATATATTAATATGAAAATGCTTCACTTCTGGTAACAGCATGGACTCCTACATTATGCATATGTATCTTTCTACAACTGTATCAGTTGGAAAATTTGTACCCCAAGCTACAAAATACGGTTAAATAAAGTGTGGGCTACTCTTGCATTCCCTCTCCCATTCCTGTTTATCCTCTCAATGCTGTAGCAACTATCCTTGGAGAATGGTAAAATGGAGAATACCTGGCAATGTGGGTTACCAGGAAGCTAACCTCTGTTTCAACATAGGGAATGTTCTTAGTCCAAACTGTCCCTCCAAAACCATCTGACTCTGAAGACTCACAGAGCCAGGCACTGAGAAATTAATCAACTCCACGCAATCAAAAAAGTTATTGGTGGCAGAGGTATGAGGGCCTTTTAAACATTTAGTTAAAGAGTTCCATAGCCCAGGAACCTGTGACAATAGAAATCTACAGAATGTTCAAATCTTCCTTTTTTTCAAATAAAGTGGGCCTTCCACATTCACAAGGGTTAGGGAAGTAGGACCCATGAAAGTGGAAAAACCACAAAATTAAAAAAGTTTTTTTGTGTGTGTGTGTTTTATCTGAGACAACACCTGTCTAGAAATCTCTAGGTCTCCCAACGCAACTCTATGGTCAACGTCCAGCAGAGGCTGGCCATAGAATTGTGCTGAAGGATCTATAAATGGCTTGAGAACTGTTTTCTTTAGGAATCTCTAGGTCCTCCACTGTAACTTTATGGCTAACCTCTGACAGAGTCATGCTGGAGGACCTAAAGAGAACATATAAATCAAATCTGTGTATAGTCAAAGCCACAAATGTGGAGGGCCAACTGTACATTTAGCTACTTTGGTGTGGATTACAAAGTAAGATTACACAGAGTTGGACATGATTGATACTATTTATTCCTTATTTAGAGATGCAGTGTGGTGCAGTGGTTTCAGTATTGGAGTAGGGCTTGGGACAACCAGTGTTTGAAGCCTTGCTCAAGCTTGGAAATCCCCAGATGGCCTTAGGCAAGTTCCACTCTCTCAGCTTAAGAGGCTCCTCTGAACCAATCATGCCAATATACAGTAGGATATGGTCACTATTATTTGGAGTCAACTTGAAGGCTGAGAATAGCAACAACAATTGCTTATTTGTGTATTGTTTAAGTTTGTCTATCCAATTTCTGCTCATGGCACTTGAAGCAGATAACAATCAGAATATGAAACACTACTTTAAAACATTTAAAAAGTATATAGTAACAAAATATGCACAGCTGCTTACTCTATAGGTATTCAGTGGTTGTAAGTCAGTAATCACCATCTCTCTGGCAGGAGTTTTGTTGTAGCAACGTTTCCTTGTCACATACTGGACAAAAGCTTCTTTGGCATCATCTTCTGCAATGGTTGGGATACTGAAGAAAAGAAGAAATTACATGGGAGGGAATAAGCAACAACTGAAACTTTTCGTACTCCTTTAACATCTCAGGCACCTCAGAAAACTATGCAGTATTAACATTTGTTGTTGCTGTTGTTGTGAGCCTTCAATTAATTTCTGACTTGTGGTATCCTAAGGTAAACCTATCATGGGGTTTCCTTGGCAAGATTTGTTCACAGGGAGTTTGCCATTGCCTTCTTCTGAGGTTGAGAAAGTGTGACTTGCCCAAGGTTACTCAAAGGGTTTCCATGGCCAAGGGAGGATTAGAAACCTTAGTCTCTAGATTCATAGTCCACTGCTCAAACTACTACTACTCCACACTGGCTCTCACAGGGATCATACATTCTTTACAATATCAAGCAATACCTAACTGTTTCAACTCCCTCATTTCTTTAACAATATCTCTTCATTTACCCAAAGATGAGCATTTATACTACAGTTTGCTTGTAGCAAATGTAAAGGGAAAATGAACCATGACTGCCACATTTGAAATAGCACTATCCCTCTTACTTCCAATTCCTCGGAACTGGATGTGGTTCGCTTCCACAGTCAAGAAGCAAATCAGGCGGAGGAAGGAAACATTTTCTTTCTGTGAAGGAAAGAGATGACAGTGAGGAGAGTAATTTTTAGGATAAATGGTTGTGAAGGATCTGTGGTATAAGATGCATAAAGCTTAAAAGTTCAACTTTATTTGTCTCTTAGCATCAACTTGCATTGTTCATTTTGTTTAATAGCACAAGAGCTACTTTAAGCTAGACAAGTGGGTCTCAAATTGTCGTGCGGGAACCCGAGAGGTGTATAAGAATTGCTCAAAGGGGGGGGGGCAAGACTTGAAGGCCCTGATCCCCCCCTTCCTTGCCTCCTTCTCCTCCTCCTCCTCTTCCCAATCTTTTTTTGTCCTAGAAGAGAAGAATAAGGCAAGGCGAGCACCTGGAGCCTCTGCCGGGGGGGGGAGGAGGAGGAAAGCTATTTCCTAGTAAGATATTAAAATATGAGTAAACATGAATGTGTGAACAAAAATACACACATTAAACAAGCAAAACATGTTTATTGATATACTATGTCGAGGGAGGTCTAGATGTAGATGGAAAGGGGATCACAAGGGTAAAAATTCTGAGAACCACTGAGCTAGATAAAGAGTGAGGCAGGGGACAATAGACACAGGTCCAAAACACACTGCAGAAATAATCCAGTTTGAGACTGCTTTAACTGCCCTGGCTCAATGCTAGGGAATCCTGGGAAGTGTTATTCTGTAAGGCATTTAGCCTTCTGTGTTAGAGAGCTCTGGTGCTACAATAATCTACAATTCACAGGATTCCCTAGACAGGACAATTAAAGTGGTCTCAAACTGGATGATTTCTGCCATGTGTTCTGGATCACAGTCATCATTTCCAGACATAAGACTAAATGGTTTGAGTGTTGGCCTACAACTCTGGAGACCAGGGTTCAATTTCCAATTCAGCCATGAACACACTGGGTGAGCTTGGGGAAGTCACACACTCTCAGTATCAGGGGAAGGCAGTGGCAAATCTCCTTTGAACAAATCTTGCCAAGAAAACCCCATGATAGGTTTGTCTTATGGTCACTATAAATTGGAAATGAAGGCACACAATAACAACATTAACAAATGGTTTATAAGAACCAGTGCTACCATTTGTAGAGTCAAATTACTCCCTCAGGTCGCAGATGTTCGGAGTAGCAGGAGGAACCACTACAGGTCTTCCTAAGCCCACTGTTCATTCTCTTATTTTGGGGATAGTAGATATGTATGTCACACAGTCTGTCCTAAGCCCCCTGCTGACTTTTTTTTGTAATAAGGGCCTCGGCAGACGGGAGGCCATGGGCCGCCCTGGGAAGGTGCGCCACGGGACTGAGGCATCCTCATCCAAGAAAGGAGCGCGAAAATAGTGTTCCTTTCATATGGCGCCGAAAGTGCACCGCAAAAGCTTGCGGCGCACTTTCGGCGACCCTTCCACCGCAGCGTGTCTGGATGCTGCGGCGGGAGGTTGTCTTCGGCGCGCCGGCCGTGCGGAGGGCCGGCGGCTCCGAGGACAACCTCGGGAGGAGGAAGGGGCGCCGAGCGTGCGGCTGCCCCTCCCCTTCCTTGCGCCTAGGACGGCTTTTTAAGCCGTCTGCCGAGGCCCTAAGAACCCTTTTGTATTGGCAATACTGAAGCAAGGTTCAAGGATTTGTTGCCAATATTGAAGCAATATTGAGGCAAGCCAGTCAACACCTCTATATGGAATGGAGGGTGGTGTCTCGCCCCCTCTTTGTCTCAGGCAGGAAAATGTCTCGGGCCATTCCAGTTATGAGGATTATGCCACAATGAACCTCTTGTTTACACACTGCATCTATTTTCCTCCAGCAGAGTTGTGAGAAGCTCAGAAGCCTTTGCTTCTGTTTTAAGATTCATTCCAACTTTCTGTGTTCTCTGGAAAATGTGGCTAATCTTCACAATTCTTTGTGATGCTTGGCGGAAATAAACCTCAAATTGCAGTTATGAAGTTGGCTTGTTTCAATTAACTATAGTTAAGAATAACTGTACTTTAACACCTGGATGACAGCATTTAAAGTGCAGCTACTCAAGAGCTCGGAAATGTTAGTTTTTCATACTATCGTTCCCAGAATCCTCCAGCTAGCATAAACATTGACTCCCAGCCCTGTGTTAATCTACTATAGTAGTGGGAGATTCCAATCCCCTTCAGATGACAAAATGGCAGAGACACAAGCAAGCTCATAGGCTCTGAGGCTTGTTTTCAAAACTCTAAACCATTCCTAATGAAAAGCCTTACCTATTTAATAACTGCAATAAAAGCACTGAGTTCTTTGTAGGTGTCTTTTTATAGACCCCCAGTTTGGTTCAGAAGAAATTGTTGTTTGTTGTTGTGTACCTTCACATTGTTTATGGTGACCCTAAGGTGAACCTATTGCAAGGTTTTCTGGGGTTGAGAGTGTGTGACTCACCCAAGGTCACCCAGTGGGTTTCCATGGCTGAGCGGGGAATCAAACCATGATCTCCAAACCTGTAGTCCAACATTTAAACTACTATACCACACTGGCTCTCTACAGAATATATCTTCATAAGAAATAACATTGATATATTCTGAGGTGGGGTGGGGATGGGTGGATTTACTTGACTTTTTTCTGCAAAGCCAACAAGCTGTCATAGCTTGTTAAAAACTATGGCTGGCATCCTGTCAGTTACAATGACATAAGTTAGATGTATGGCTTTGCAAATTCATATTGCAATGATTGTAAATGCCTCCAAACCCCCTTAAAATCCATCCAGCTCCACCAAGAGAGGGTGGCAAGCAAGGTGCTAAGAGATGCCATGTCTGGCCCCTTCCTGCTACTGAACCACAGTGCTCAGAGGAGTTGTGAGGGGGTCCCTGCTTCTGCTCCTGGCACTTCAGTTCACTGATAGGAGGGGGCTGGATGTGCATCCCATTCACTAGGACCACAGAACTCAGTCCCTTGGTATACCTGGCTGGATTTTAGAGTGGACTTCAGGGATCAGGTTGGGAGACAGAGCATAGTCACAACAGCATGGCTACATAACTGATGGAGGATATCTGTCTACCAATTTTACTATGGCATAAGATTTTATGAATGAAGTCTTCTCCATCAGATGTATCTCTTGTATACTGTACTACTTGCCTACATCTAGAAATGTTATGCTTTCATAGCCAGCAACATAGTCTACTTCATAGACAGATGGATGAGAAGGGTCTAAGATTTCAGCCATGTCCTCAGGAGCGATGACACCTATGACATAAGAGATTATTAAATAAATAATGTTGTGATTCCGGTAACACATAAATGATATGAGGCATCAAATCCTACATAGAAATCATTCTCTTTAGAATCTAAATGATATCAATTGGAAGCCAAGAATTAGATTTCTTTCACTATCTAATGAGGAAGATCATTTTATGCCCCTGATACAGCTGTGCGTCAGATCCAATGTAGATTTATATTCATCCAGTTATGTGCAACAAAGAGAAAGCAGGCAACCCTTTACAGTACAAAAACATAGGGTTAGAGTGTGGATTTTGGGAATGTTTTAATTGCTTACTGTTTTTATAAGGTTGTACGCTGCCCCGATTGCTGAGCAGAGGGGCGGGTTAAAAATAAAACTTTGTTGTTGTTGTTGTTATTGTTGTTGTTGTTGTTGCAGTATGATTCCACCTTAACTGCCTCTTATGCAATCCTGGGGCTTGCCTTTAAGCGAGGGACTAGAGGAACTCACTGCTGAAACTTCTAGCACTCTTCTCTAGACCACCAAGTCCAGCATTCCTTTGGATGCTTATGCCATATAGCACTATAATACTACAGTGTGAAAGCACCCCAGAAGTAGACTGGCCTACTGCTGTTGATGAGCAACAGACTTAGGAGCTCATAACCCAAGGGAAAAATGAAACTTCAGCCCCACCCCCATTCCCCCAGGTGGCATCGTCACTGCTGATGATGATTTTTAAAAAGCTGCAGGCCCCACTCCTTGAACATATGTTTGTGCATGCATGCATGCATGCACAGACACACACACACTGCAGCATCTCTGCCATGGATGGAGGAGACAGAGGGGAAGACCGCAGTTGTGCAGTCCTTCTCTTTCATGCTCCTTCCTTGTTTCTTGTTTCCTCCTCTTCCCCCTGCCATGAGAGGGACTGGGGTTAGGGCAGATGGCTTCTGGAAGCCGTGGCTGGCTGGTAGTCCAGAACCCTGGCCCTCTTCAGTCAAGTTTATGCTGTTGACAAAAAGGCAGATAATGTTGGTTGCAGAAAATACTAAAATTCTACATTTGTATGTTTAATATTTTATGTGCCAATTGTTTCACAAGAAAATATCACCAAATGATGAAAATCACTGTATTTTATTGCAGTAGAGAACTTACAAAAACACATTAGATATGATCTTATAAGTCTCCCATGGCTGGTTCTTCTTACTTTACAAATGGAACTAGATATATAAAGTGTTATATATATATCTAGGTTTTTGTTCTGTGGGTATTTTTTTGGTTTGGTTTTATTTTTACTGCTTGTTTGTATAATGTATTTTATTGTAATTTTTTGTTGTTGTTGTGTGCCTTCAAATCATTTCTGGCTTGTAGTGACCCTAAGGCAAATCTATCATGGGTTTTATTGGCAAGGTTTGTTCCAAAACAGTTTGTCATTGCCTTCCTCTGAGGCTGAGAGTGTGTGATTTGACGAAAAGTCATCAAATGTGTTTCCATGGCTAAGCAGGAATTCAAATCCTGGTCTCCAGAGTCATACCCCAATGCTCAAACTACACCACACTGGATCATAAAATACTTCTTTGGGCAACAGTGCAAGTGTGTGTGTATGTGCCTTCAAGACCCCTGTAGACCTACAGTGGCTCCATGTATTTCATAGGGTTTTCCTAAGCAAGGAATCCTCAGAAGTAGTTTTGCCAGTTCCTTCTGAAATATTGCCTACAGCACTTGGTATTTGTTGTTGGTCTCCCATCCAAGTACTAATCCTGCTTAGCTTCCAAAATCCCGATCCTGCTTAGCTTCCATGACAGCCGAGGGTGCATGCATACTGACCTGTAAATAAGATCTGGTGCCTGTAGAGCAAGGGTAGGCAACCTTTTTGAGCCAAGGGCTGGGTTGCTATCCCTCAGACAATTGGGGGGCCGAAGCACCAAAAATAAATTAAATAAATAAATAAAAATAAAAATAATTTAAAAAAAATTAAAAGATTGAACAATATATGCATGCACACTCTCTCAGCCCCAGAAAAGCCATGACAAAACCCCTGTAGAGATTTTGCCAAGAAAACCCCAAGAACAAGTAATAACAACAATAATAAATATCATTATGGTGGGTGGCGGCAGCAGCAGTGCATCCGGCCCCCGGGCCTTAGGTTTCCTACCCCTGCTGTAGAGTATTTAGGCCCTAGATTGTTTTAGCTATTTTAGCTACCATCTATACTCAGCTATAAGTCAAAAAATTTATGCCCCAAAATTGATCCCAAAATGCCAGGCCAACTTATTTATGGATGGTAATGTGATAGCAGCTCTTTTAGATTTCCCCATGCAGTGAAAAGAAAAGCCAAGCAGAAAGCGTCCTGGCTGATTTATTGCTCTTAGAAAAATTTATTTCTCTATTGAGCCAAGCAGAAAGATTTATTGCTCTTAAACAAAGAGGGCTCATTCCCACTTACACTTAACCTGGTTTGTGATTCGCTTTTGCTTTGAGTCGGTGAATCGATTCCAGCTGATGTGTTGTTCCCAATATGGAAGTGGGTCTTTTCTTTATTTGCTTCTTTTTTTGCACAACAGTCGTTCCCATTAGTTTGTGTCTCTTCAAAATGCCTGTCAATTATCTACGTATAATCGGTGATGCAACCAGCAACACATTCAAGAAAACATAGGAGGGAGTCATGGGGTGGCCAGAATTGTTTCCTGGGATGCATGCATCCATGGCTGACATGGAAGACTCTCCTCTGGGATGCATGCACCCATGGCTGTCATGGAGGATTGTCCCCTGGGATGCATGCATCCATGGCTGACATGGAGGACTCTCCCCTGGGATGCATGCTCCCATGGCTGTCATGGAGGACTCTCCCTGGGATGCATGCACCCATGGCTGTCATGGAGGACTTTCCCCCAGGATGCATGATTTTTTTTTTAAAAAAAGACAATATATGTGCTCTATTGTCGGTCTGCTCACCCTGCTCGCCAACCACAAGTAATTGCAAATATAATGGAGTGCATATAGTGTGATATGCACCCAATGGTCACACCACAAAGCACAAAGGCAGAGCTGAGAGGGAGGAAAATGGTTGATTTCCCCCCAAACTGGTGAGGGATGTGCCAACCCTCTGCCACAGTAATCCCTCCCTTTCAATTTGATGCGATTCAGGTCCATTGTTCCCACTTGCTGAGCTTGCGAATCACTTCTTTTCAAAAGTACCGGCAAAAAACTAGTGTCTGAAAAGAGAGGGTTTTTAAATTATTATTATTATTATTTTGCATTTGTCTCACTTCAAAGCGAGTCCAAATGATCACAGTTGCATCTGAAACCATTTCAAAGGGGGACGAGGCACATTTAAAGCAATCAGCAAATCGATGTAAATCATAGTGGGAATGAGCCAAAAGTTTGCAGAGTGAAGGCTGAAATGAAAGTTGAAACACTCAGAAGCAAAAAGCCTCAATTAGTCGCTCTTGCCCTGCCCACACATACATACACTGAAGTTTTACTTGAAGCCTCCAAGTTTTAACCTCGACTTATCCATGGGTCATGGCAAAATCCATAATTTTGGCCCCGAAACCTGCCCTTTATACATGAGATCAATTTATAGTCCAGTATATATGGTACTTACAATTTGTAATTTTGCATTTGTGGTTTTTATGTAAGCTGCAAGCTGTGCTGGGTTTCTGTGAAGAATGGCAATCATTAATTAATTCAGTCTCATAAGGCAGTTATGTGAAATAGCAGTGATTTAATTCCCAAGTATTAAGTACCCAACCAAATTGCTTCTCATTAGTAGAGCTGCTTGATATTTGAACAGCCACAAAAACCTCTTAGATGTAGACTGCCTTCCATTCTATGGGGAATAAGACACAGTAACTACAGTAGGATTTACTTTTGGGTAAATATGCATAATTAACCTACTAAACGTCAAGCTGTATAAACTGATGCAACTATGGTAAACTTCTCCGAGTACACCTACTGTGTATAAAGCAGCTTTCTCATTTGCAATCTTAGAGACAAAATAATGGGGTAATTATTGCCAGTTATGGATCCATTTGCATACCAAATGTCCCTTGAGCAGGTGTCTGATGAAATTTCAGTAATTCAGGAGAGGTGGTATTCTGGTAAGAGAAACACAAATAGAGAGACACATATACACAGCAGGTGCATAAATGAGCAGCAGAGATACATAAACGAACATTTCAGTTGTCTATTAATATGGAAGCCTGGAGGTCTGGTTTTTAGTAAAAGATAGTTTTATATGTTCCTAACAAAGAAACTGGAATAGGCTCACCAGTTTATGTTGTTCTGTTTGCTTCTAAAGCTGAAGTAAACTTTTTTTCTTGATGGGACTCAGCATTTCCCCAACTCCTTCTCAACAATTTTGGAGGAGAAAAGAAACATGCTCAAACATCTTGGTATGGGTACAGTGCGATGGAACCAAAGCACAAAGCCAAAGTATGTGCTGCAATTTTGGCATACAGTCAGCCCTCCTTATCCATGGACATTTTTATCCATGGATTCAAGCATCCACAGCTTGAAAATATTTTTTAAAAAGTATAAATAGCAATAGCAAACCTTGATTTTCCATTTTATATAAGGGATGCCATTTTGCTATGCCATTATATTTAATGGGACTTGAGTATCCATGGATTTTGTTATCCATGGAGAGTCCTCGAACCAAACCACAGCGGATAACCAGGGCCCACTGTACAACCTAAAGGCAGTTATGTGCTGTCTCCTTCTCACTTCATGTAGCACCATTGGAAATTTTTCCTGTAGTCTGGGAAGAGAAAGAAGACCCTGTCAATACAAGCAGAAAGTTACAAGGCTCTCACCAGATGGCCTAACTCCATTCCATCATGACTGTTTGAAAAATCCACTTGAAATAGCTTGTCAACACTGCTCTCATTCCTTTCTGTAACCCATTTCCCAGGTCTGTGATAATGGAAACAAGAGAGTTGAGTCATTTGTGCAACTTCAGTCCACTGATCAAGCACACCCATATAATAAACTAGAGCTTTACGTTATTTTTGGACGACAGCTTCTAGAATGTGTACCACGTGGCCATGCTGGCTGAAGGATTCTGGGAACTGTGGTCCAAAAAAAATAGCTTTTCTGAGGCTCCATAATAAACACACATGGTTTTATAACCATATTTATTATTGACCTTTGCAACAATACTATGAAAGCAGATAATGCTGACATTTGTTACTCATTTGAATTCTACTTCCTTGGTTGCATATAAGTTTGAAACACAGCATGCTGATACTCAATGCAGAATTGTATGTGCTGCACCCCACATAAACCTTGAACTGCCCCATATCATATGTCTCTATCACTAGGGTAAAATCCACATCAAGAGCTACAATAATTCTTTCAAGTTTAAACTTCTCCTTTTACACACTACTCATTAATGTATGATTACTCCAGTTAACAATTATGAAGAAGAAACCAGGAGAGATGCATCCCAGTGCAAGCTTTGTGCCCACTCTGAATGATACTCCCTGTCATGGTCAGCCCTGAGGAGGACGAGGAGGACGAGGAGGAGGATGGGTCTCCTCCAGAGAAGGAAGAGATGCAGGCTCCATCTGGTTCTCATTCTGCTCTCCCAGCCCCAGAGCAGGAAGAGATACAGGCTCCACCTGGCTCTCATTCTGCTCTGTCTGAGCCAAGCCCGGTTCTCCCAGCCCCAGAGCAGCCAGGTCCTAGTGCTCCTTCCTTGGAGGCTCAGCTGCCTAGTGGGGAGAAGCAGGAGGATACAGCAGAGCCAATGCCTTCCTTTAGGCAGAGGAGAGCTGAGAGTGCTGGCAGTCGCAGGTCCAGGAGACTAGCTGAAAAGCAGCTGCTGAACAAGCCTCAGCTGGCACTGAGGTAGGATTTGACTATTTAAACAGTTGCAAGAGGCTTCTTCAGTGCCAAGACTTATTGTAGTTTCCTTGGGAGACTACGGTCAGTGTGGCTCCTTGTTTCCTGCTTTGTGCCTCTCGCTCTTGCCTTGTGGAACTCTGTTGCCTTGACCTTGGACCGGACTGGACCTTTGCTGATTGCTGCCTGCCCTGACCTTAGACTGACTGACGCTGATTTCTGGACTCTGCTTTGCTGGTGCTTCAACTACAGGAAGGTTTGTGGCTGGCCTTGCTGTTTGCAGCTCATCCTTTCCATCCCTAGCAGCTGTGGGAACTGAGGCTGGCTGTAGTTGAGGACAGAATAAGTCTTGGCCATAATCTAAGCTGCTACAGGATGGCGGAGGGAGCCTTAATCAAAGAGCTCTTCGAGCAGAATCAAAAGCTAGTTGCTCAAGTTGCAATGCTTACACAGGCGGTCTCAGAACTCCAGGCAAATCCTCAGCTGCCTGCACCCCCCAGCCCAGGCCCAGGGTTAAATGCCTGACTGCCCTGCCTGCATTTTCGAATCAGGGAGGCAGATTTCCCTAGTGACTCTCATAAGGTGGCTTTTGTCATTGGACTGTTGGCTGGTCCAGCTCTTAAATGGGCAACGCCCTACCTGAATGCCCAGAGCCCAGTGCTGGCTGACTGGCAAGCCTTTGAACGTGAGTTTAAAGAGACGTGGGGGGACCCTGTGAAGACTGAGACTGTGGGACACAGGCTTTTGACCCTGAAACAAGGCCAGGGCTCGGTAGCGGACTACTCCGTGGCCTTTCGCCTCCTCGCACAGGATGTGAATTGGGGAGACAGTGCCTTGCAGACTGCGTTTCGGCATGGTCTGTCAGCGGCCATTCTGGATGAGCTGGCCCGCTCGGAACCACCACAGACCTTGTCAGCCTTGATTGCCCAGGCCATCCGCCTGGACTGCCGCTTGACAGCCCGAAGGGAGGCTCGACACGCTGACCTTCCGTCTCCTTCTAAGTCAGTGCCGTCCTCTCTTGCGGTTGTTCCTGAGGCCGCTGCTCCTGGGACATCAGTGGAGCCAATGCAGTTGGGAGGAGCTCGGCCACGGCTGTCAGGGACAGAGAAGGAGTGGAGGAGACGGGAGGGCCTGTGCTTGTATTGCGGTCTCTCTGGACACTTTGCAAGGGCTTGTCCTGCCAAGGGACGGCAAGCCAAGCCGGCGGGAAACGACGCAGCCCAGGTGTAGAGCAAGTGGGGCACCTGGGGACTGCTTGGAAACCCACCTCTGCTGTCTCGGTCTCGCGGAGGGACCCCTTGCTGTCGCTGCCAACCTGAGGCTGCCATCCATGGAACTGTTGCCGGTGGGGGCTATGTTGGATTCGGGGGCCTCCAACTGCTTCATGGACTTGGGGTTTGCGCAACGTCACGAGATCCCAATGGAGGCGTCGCTCGAGCCCCGGACAGTGGAGACCATTGATGGACGGCTTCTCCGGTCGCGCCCCGTGACGCACCAGACTCCAGTACTTCACCTGGAGATCCAAGGACATGTTGAGGAGCTGCGGTTTTTGCTGGCCGCGGTTCCTGACTTCCCACTAGTGCTGGGCATGTCGTGGCTCTCGCAGCATGATCCGCATATTTCCTGGTCCCGACGGGAGGTGCTCTTTGGTTCGGAGTACTGCCAGGAGCACTGTTGGCCAGAAAGGATCCCAGCTGCGGTGGTGGCGGGGGCTCAGGACAGTACCGTGATGTTGCCGGAGAAGTACCGGGACTTTGCAGATGTCTTTGACAAAAAGGAGGCGGACCGGCTTCCCCCGCACTGGCCCTATGATTGTGCCATTGATCTGGTGCCAGGAGCCCCTATTCCGGCAGGGCGTCTCTACTCTCTCTCGGAGCCTGAGCTGGCGGCTCTGAGGGAGTTTTTGGAGAAGAATCTGCAGCGGGGCTTCATTCGTCCTTCTAAGTCTCCTGCGGGAGCACCGGTACTTTTTGTCCGCAAGAAGTCGGGGGAGTTGCACCTCTGCAACGACTATCGAGCCCTGAACAAGATCACTGTCTGGAACCGCTACCCCTTGCCGTTGATTCCGGAATTGCTGGAGCGGCTCCGCCACGCCAAGGTCTTCACCAAATTGGATCTTCGTGGGGCTTACAACTTGGTGAGGATCCGGGCTGGGAATGAGTGGAAGACGGCCTTCCAGACTCGTTATGGGCATTATGAGTACACAGTCATGCCCTTTGGACTCTGTAATGCCCCCACCGTCTTCCAGCATTTTGTCAATGACGTGTTCCGGGACTATTTGGATCGGTTCGTCATCATATATCTACATGACTTCCTGATTTACTCCCCAACTCAGGAGGCCCATGATGCCCATGTGCGTGCCGTGCTCCAGCGCCTGAGGGACCACCGCTTGTATGCCAAGCTGGAAAAGTGTGCCTTTGATCTCAGGGAGGTGGACTTTCTGGGGTACACTGTTTCGACACAGGGCGTGGCCATGGATCCTGCCAAGATCGAGGCGGTGCTGTCTTAACAGCCCCCTCGCAACAGGAAGGATGTGCAGCGGTTCCTGGGGTTCGCCAACTTCTATCGGAAGTTCATCAAGGACTATGCGGACCTCACGAGCCCTATCTCCCAACTGTTGCGGGGGAAGGGCTGGTTCCAGTGGACGGTGGCAGCACAGTCTTCATTCGAGGCCCTGAAGATGCGCTTCACGTCAGCCCCGATTTTGCAGCACCCGGATCATAGAATCATAGAATCATAGAGTTGGAAGAGACCACAAGGGCCATCCAGTCCAACCCCCTGCTATGCAGGGACTCCCAATCAAAGCATCCCTGACAGGTGGCCATCCAGCCTCTGCTTAAAGACCTCCAAGGAAGGAGACTCCACTACTCTCCGAGGGAGTGTGTTCCACTGTCGAACCGCCCTCACTGTCAGGAAGTTCCTCCTAATGTTGAGGTGGAATCTCTTTTCTTGCAGCTTGCATCCATTGTTTCGGGTCTTAGCTTCTGGAGCAGCAGCAAACAAGCTTGTTCCCTCCTCGATATGACATCCCTTCAAATATTTAAACATGGCTATCATATCACCTCTCAGCCTTCTCTTCTCCAGGCTAAACATCCCCAGCTCCCTAAGTCGTTCCTCATAGGGCTTGGTTTCCAGACCCTTCACCATTTTAGTTGCCCTCCTTTGGACACGCTCCAGTTTCTCCACATCTTTTTTGAATTGTGGTGCCCAGAACTGGACACAGTATTCCAGGTGAGGCCTGACCAAAGCAGAATAGAGTGGCACTATTACTTCTCTTGATCTAGACGCTATACTTCTACTGATGCAGCCTAAAATTGCATTGGCCTTTTTAGCTGCTGCATCGCACTGTTGACTCATGTTCAACTTGTGGTCCACCTGGATTCCTAGATCCCTTTCACACGTAGTCTCATTCAGCCAGATGTCCCCCATCGTATATCTGTACTTTTCGTTTTTCCGCCCTAAGTGAAGTACCTTACATTTCTCCGTGTTGAATTTCATTTTGTTAGCTTTGGCCCAACTTTCTAGTCTGTTCAAGTCATTTTGAATTTTGATCCTGTCCTCTGGGACAGGATCCTTGCACGCCCTTTGTGGTGGAAGCTGATGCTTCGGATGTGGCCATCGGGGCAGTGTTGCTCCAGCCCACGGGTCCCCAGGGGCATTTGCTACCATGTGCCTTCTACTCCCGGCAGCTCTCTTCTCCAGAATTGAACTACACCATCTGGGAGAAGGAGCTGTTGGCAATCAAGGCAGCATTCGAGACGTGGCGGCATCTATTGGACGGGGCGGCACACCCGGTGGTGGTCCATACAAACCACAGGAATTTGGAGCATCTGCAGACGGCCAGGAAGCTGTCTCAGAGGCAACAGCACTGGTCGTCCTTTTTCGCAAGGTTCCAGTTCCAGCTCCAGTATATTCCGCAGTCCCGGAACTGGCAGGCGGATGCTCTCTCCAGAAAGCCGGAATACGCCACGGGACCAGGGCAGGAATTGCGGTCCACCATCCTCCGTCCAGAGAACTTCACGGCTGCTCCAAGAGAGGCAGCGCTGGTGGACCAGATCCGTGACCTTCAGCGCCAGGATCCACTGGTGGCGCAGCATTCGGAGGATGGAGAGGCCTCGCCGTTCACCGTCTGCAATGGTCTCCTCTTCCACCGGGGCCGCCTGTACGTGCCAGCAGGTCCGTGTCGGGAGGCAGTCTTGCGGCTGTGCCACGACTCCAAGCCGGCAGGACACTTTGGCTTCTGCAAAACTCTGCACCTCCTCGCCCGGGAGTTTTGGTGGCCTCAAGTTCGGGCGGAGGTGGCCAAGTATGTGGACACGTGCCCAGTGTGCCATTGGGCGAAGGACCATCCGGGTCGGCCGGCGGGGTTGCTGATGCCACTGCCAACGCCATCAGGTCCCTGGAAGGTGGTGTCCATGGACTTTATCACGGACTTGCCCCCCTCTGCTGATTGCACCACCATTTGGGTCGTGGTGGATCTGTTTTCCAAGATGGCACACTTTGTGCCATGCGCAGGTCTTCCCACGGCCAAGGAGACGGCTCGGATGTTTATCCACCACATCTTCCGGCTCCATGGCCTGCCAGAGGGGGTGGTGTCTGACCGTGGCAGCCAGTTAACCGCCCAGTTCTGGACCAGTTTGCTCCGGCTCTTGGATGTCATGCCCCACCTGTCTTCGGCTCACCATCCTGAGTCGGACGGTCAGACGGAGAGGACCAATGGCACCCTGGAGCAGTACCTTCGCTGCTATGTGAGCTTCTGCCAGGACAACTGGGTGGATTTGCTCCCGTTGGCAGAGTTTGCTTATATCAACGCTGTGCATGCCTCAACCCTGCAGACGCCTTTCTTTGCCACAGGAGGCTTTCATCCGCGTGGTTTCCCGGCAGTGGTGCCCAGTTCGGACGTTCCTGCGGTGGACCAGTGGCTTCAGGAGCTCCGGGCAGCACAGTCGCTGCTGCAAGAGCAGTTGGAGGTGGCCAAGGAGGCTTACAAGAGGGGCGCAGACCGGCACTGTCAGGAGGGGCCTCCGTTGCAAGTGGGGGACTCGGTCTGGCTCTCTACGCGTCACCTGCCCCTGCAGCGGCCTTGTCGGAAGTTGGACGCACGGTTTGTGGGGCCCTACAAGATTGTGGCCTGGGTGAATCCGGTGGCGTTCCGGCTCCAGCTGCCTGCGACATGGCGGATTCATCCGGTGTTCCACCGCTCCTTGTTAATTCCAGCCTTGGAGGTTCGGCCTGATGCTGGCCTGATGCGTCCGCCAGAGCCGGTTTTGGTGGATGGGGAGCAGGAGTTCGAGGTGGCCCAGATATTGGACTCTTGTCGCCGTCGGGGGTGCCTCCAGTACCTGGTGGACTGGGTTGGCTATGGGCCAGAGGAGCGCTCCTGGGTGGACGCTGTGGATGTCCATGCTCCACGTTTGGTTCGGGCTTTCCACCGCCGCTGTCCAGACAGGCCATGTTCCCTGCCGCCGGAGGGGGACCGTTATGATGGGGGGAATGATGTCATGGTCAGCCCTGAGGAGGACGAGGAGGACGAGGAGGAGGATGGGTCTCCTCCAGAGAAGGAAGAGATGCAGGCTCCACCTGGTTCTCATTCTGCTCTCCCAGCCCCAGAGCAGGAAGAGATACAGGCTCCACCTGGCTCTCATTCTGCTCTGTCTGAGCCAAGCCCGGTTCTCCCAGCCCCAGAGCAGCCAGGTCCTAGTGCTCCTTCCTTGGAGGCTCAGCTGCCTAGTGGGGAGAAGCAGGAGGATACAGCAGAGCCAGTGCCTTCCTTTAGGCAGAGGAGAGCTGAGAGTGCTGGCAGTCGCAGGTCCAGGAGACTAGCTGAAAAGCAGCTGCTGAACAAGCCTCAGCTGGCACTGAGGTAGGATTTGACTATTTAAACAGTTGCAAGAGGCTTCTTCAGTGCCAAGACTTATTGTAGTTTCCTTGGGAGACTACGGTCAGTGTGGCTCCTTGTTTCCTGCTTTGTGCCTCTCGCTCTTGCCTTGTGGAACTCTGTTGCCTTGACCTTGGACCGGACTGGACCTTTGCTGATTGCTGCCTGCCCTGACCTTAGACTGACTGACGCTGATTTCTGGACTCTGCTTTGCTGGTGCTTCAACTACAGGAAGGTTTGTGGCTGGCCTTGCTGTTTGCAGCTCACCCTTTCCATCCCTAGCAGCTGTGGGAACTGAGGCTGGCTGTAGTTGAGGACACTCCCCCATTTCCAAAAGAACCACCTATAACATATTACTTATCAAGTCTGGCATAATGGGATAGGATCAGCATCAAAACCAAAAGAAGCAAAGATTGCAGAGGTTTAGGAGATATTGCCTTGATAATCAGATTTTGATGGAAGTACCCCCACTGTCCTTTAAGAATGTGGCTGTCAACTTAAAACATTATGGGATTTCCCAGATTTTAAAGAAATATTATCATCTGATAAAATAGGGGGGGTTAAGTCTCTTTTGGGGAGTATCTTCTTTTGTTGCTTCTCACAGAAGATAAATGCACAGAACAAGTGTAAAGAAGTGAAACAAAAACTAATATCAAGATTGAAGAAAGAATGTCAGGAGGGAGCAATGGAAAAGAAGTAGAGGCAAGAAAAAAGATAGGTTAAGGTAGTTCCTTTCCATGAATATCTAGTTGTAACTGACTGTAGGAGGCAGTGCTCATCTCCATTACTAAGCCAAAGAGCCATCATTGTCCAAGGACTGCTCTGGTGATCATGTGGCCAGCATGACTGAACAGAGAACTGTTACCTTTCCCCAGAAGTGGTAACTATTTATCTACTTCCATTTGTATGCATTCGAACTGTTAGATTGGCAGAAGCTGGGACTAGTGACAGAAGCTCACCCCATCATGCCGCACTCGGGCCTCAAACTGCCAAGATTCTGATCCTCCAGTCTTCAGAACTGGCATCTTAACCACTAAGCCACCACATCCCAAGAAACCCAAGCAATTAATTAAAAAGGCAATTCGGGGTCTTTTTGCTATCACTAAGTTCCACCAGTAAGAAGACATCTATTAAATTGTTGACTTTTGTATTTATTTATCCATCCATTATTTATAAAAATGTATAAATTTCTATTTCTATAAATATTATTATTAATGAAGTAATATTATCCTCACCACCACAACCATTCCAGTTCCCTATGGAATGAGTAGCTATCAAGGTCCATAATCCATTCTGTATTATTTCTTTCTGTCATGACATAATATCCCACATAGATGTATATCTGCTCCCAAATTAGATTCAGATGTGATGAACAGTAATGAATGACAGTAGCTTAATTTCCTTTTTCTCACCAAGTAAAGGTAGTATGGTACAACTCCATAGCATACAAAGACTATGTTCTTTCCACAGAAACGTAGGAAAGGTCATGCTGGATCTGACCAAAGGCCTTTCTAGTCCAGCACTGTTATCATAGTGACCAGTGACCAGGTAGTTGCCCATGGGAAGCCACACACAGGACATGTATGCAACCACACTCTTTTCCCATACTCCCCAACAATTGATATACACAGGGATACTTACTCCATACTAGAGAGCATATATATTGATCTTGATAGGTATCTGCCTGTTACCTAGCCCTTTGCAAATGACACTTCAGTACAAAGTTCTCACTGTAGTAAAATCCTGCTACATGTATGCATCTCAAAGATCACTGAGTTCAGGCTCCACCTTGGTGCAAAAAAAGAAAAGAAAATAAAATCCTATGGAACTGGAAGGGTTCTTATCAGCTCGAGCAGTTGTCAAAACATAGAATTGCAACATGCACTGATAGGGGCAGAAATTCCGCCCCACACTGACAACTACATAATGTATGCAGAATCAATAATGAAAAGTTAATGAAAAGTTTAACCAGTTGAAATTAAAAGGGTAACCATTGCTTTCCCTTTTACCTATAACTGGGCAGAATCGATTTATGTAGTTTATTCTGTTAAATCTGTTTTACTACTTTGTGGGCTGGGTGAAGGAACATTTCATATTGTCTTATATAGTCTTATAACATTAAGTTTTAAAATTAATTCAGTAACATTAACTGTTAGTGATTGGAAAATTAATATGATAGGATTTGTTTAATTTGATGAGATATTGTTGATCAAATTGTTGACTGAACATCAGTGTTGGGCCAGATCATGGGATTTACAGACAATGGCATGAAGGTGGTCTGAGTTTTGTTACCAGTGCCTTTAAAGGATCTCTTTCATCCTTTTAAAGTTGTCTTCCATCCAATTTTACTCATAATTCACATATACACTTCTGGCTAAAGGATGAGGTATAAATGCTCTAATTTCTTGTATCACATTTCTCCTGGCATGGACCAGAGACACTTGAAACAAAGTGCAGCTAAAATCAACCACAATGCAAATTTTAAAAAAATCAATAAGCCATTCCATCTTTCCTGTCATAACACATACAGTGGGACTTGCCATCCACAGGCTTGTCATCCATGGATTTGAGCATCTGAAGACGTCAAGCCCTGTTGTCTCCAATGATAGCGCGTGCGCAGAGACGCACACATATCATAGTGCTATTAGGGACAATGGGACTTCAGGTCCCATGTTTTCTTGTATGTGTGTGTGTGTAGATCCGGAACGAATCCCCCCCCCCCCCCCCCGATACAAAGGTCCAACTGTACTTTTGTAACAAGAATCAAAAAGACTAAAGAAACAAAGGGAGAAAATGGTAAGGTTGCAAGTTGAAAACAACAATATTGGAACCTGTTTAAAAATTCAGGGTGAGAATACCCTTCATCTGGAAACATCTTTGAAGACATAAGAATGAAGAATTCCCATCCAGTGAATCAAGAAACCTCAGGTTTTGGACAAGGGCAATCATTTCTGAACTCTCTGATACAATGAGTAAATCTTAACTCTTCCCTTTTCCCAGGTGTTCAGGAAACAAATCATTCAATTTACTTTGCTTCTTTCCAGGATCTTTTGAAACCAAGACTCCATGTACTTCATTTTTTCTCTTCTATCTCCCCCACCCCACTCATTGTTTTTCATGTAAAAGTTTAGGTTCACCAGCCAGAGCCAGGTTAAAAACAGTCAAGCAAGCAGACAGAATACTAGAGAAGACCTCGTCACCATGAGTTAGGGAATTACCGTAGATTATGCTCAAAGGTAGAAGCAAGGGAGGCATGGTGACCAAAAGCCTCGAGGAGCTTTTCTCTATATATACAGGTCCCAAGGCCAAGCAGAACTTCAGAGGTGGATTTCCAGATTTAACAGTTTTATTTAAAAGGGGGAAGCACACACACAGAGACTCTTACATAGCACTCACTCACACAAGATCCTAGTGATATAAACAGGGGCTAGTGTGAATAGAGACAAGACCATCTAATGGAAATATTGCACCTGAATGGATCCTGGTTCCAGTCCCAATTGCGGGGATGCTGGAGAGAGAAAGACGACTCTACCACTCCCTTTGCCCATGTGTTTGGCAAGCAATAAAGGTGCTTCTCCAAGCAAACTGATATAGTTCCAGGATGCAGAAGGAATAAGACAATGAAATGGGCAAATGACCCAGTATTTATACACACAGTTCCTCAATGGGGCAAATTATATGAGTTTGATATGACCAAAAGGGTCTTTGAAATAGGCAAGATAGGCTTTGATATGTTTCCGAGGTGCTAACACCAAGGTGTGAAAAGATGGTAATCAAGCACACACTTTCAAGCTGGGAGAGGAAGCCAAACCATGCCTCCAGTTGTGCTTCATCCCAAGGCTTGAATCTCTTTGTTCGGGGTCCCCCACCTCCTCCTCAAAACAAGCCAACATGGAACCCCTTCTGTGGCTCTTGGTAACTCTGCCTACATGCAGAAGTTATGCTGTCCCTTGAGGACACTCCCTCCCCCATTATACTAGCAGGTTCTGAGGTCATACTCAATCTGATCATTTGTTTTCAGACCTGAGTTGATTTATAGTAGGTGCAATGTCAGAAGACTCAATAGATGAATATTTAGTATGTATCAGGGCTACGTTTATACTAGGTATGCATAAAACCAGGACTGGACATCATCAAAGACATTTTCCTGTTTCCCAGCAACAACAAAGGGAATGTGATCCTGTTAGTTTTTATGCTATTGAAATTATACATTTTACACTGAGGCTCACTTCAGATAATGGCTCAAGTATATGGGTTGAGAGGCAAAGGACCCCATGAATGTGGAAAAACTACAGATAACAAAAACACTGTTTTTACCTGAGAAAGCACCTCTCTAGGAATCCCTAGGTCCTCCAGTGCATCTCTGTGGTCAGCATCTGCCAGACATTGAACACAGAATTGCACTGAAGGAGCTACAAATGCCTAGTGGAGTGTTCTCTCTAGGAATCTCTAGGTCCTTTAGTGTGACTTTCGGTTAAAGTTGATGATAGAGTTACACTGGAGGACCTAGATATTCTTAGAGAGAACATGTTAATAAAATCCAAGAATAATCAAAGCTGCAAAGGTCAAAGCTGCAAATATGGAGACGAGTGTATATTCAATTACACACAAGATTTGGACTGCCTTTAATGCATATGTGAACCAAAATAAACAGATCATACACACCTCTCCAATCACCCATAGCAATTTGTAGAAAGACATTCTGGGTTGAACTGCCTTGTTGGACATTGTTATTTATGTAATTTTTGGAATTTTGGAACCTAATAATAATAATAATAGTTTTTTTTTTTTTTGTATTTTCCCGCCTCTCCCTACGGATCGAGGTGGGATTACAGAGAAATATAGAAAAATACAATATATAAAATCATAACAATAATAAAAAAACCCACAATCCATGTAATAAAATCCAATACCCAATCATGTGCACATATATAAAAAGTTTTAGATTTTTTGGCTAGATAAGTTTCCTTCATCTGACTGTTGTTTCTTACTGGTTTTATTTAAATAAATTGAAGTTCTATAACATTAAATATTTTAAAAGTAATAGCCCAGATTTCATCTTGGAAGTCCATCTTAAAAACTGAAAAAAATGGATATTTTTTACAACCAGTGTCAACAAGTTTAAAATGCTTATTCCAATATAATAAACTGTGGTTCAATTTTAGCACTGGTGGCTAATGAACTGCTCTTCACTTCCACATTGCCACCCTTCATCCGTATAACACGTACTCTTCTCTAAAAACTTCATCATGTTTATGTAATCATCTGCTGATTGTCCTTCACCCTCCAACCCCAGAAACCAGCATTCACGAAAACTGATCCCTGTTGCAAAGATAATAATAATAATAATAATAATAATAATAATAATAATAATTTATTTATACCCTGCCCCTCTGTCAAACAATCAAATAAATGTTGAATAAATAGGGCTATATAAATGAAATTTTTCTTTTTGAAGCAAGAAAACTGAAGTCCAGGCCTTTGGGCAAATCATTTTTCAGAGGAAAGATGGACCAGAGAAAAGACATGCCTACCAAAGAAGGGGAAACATTGCTTCCATGTCCTCTCCCATTTCAGAGTTGGGGGGGGGGGAGAGGCAGACTTCTAAAAACAACAACAACAAAAAATCAGGGGTCTGAAGTATAATTACCTAATCTGGATTTCTAGAATGGAAAAAAATTCTTCTTACATCTAATTTCTAATGTCTTCTTTCCCTACAACCCTTGCACTGTGGACAGAACTATCAGAAAGCATAGGAATCTTGGCTCTAAAGCTACCATTCTGTTTAGATTTTCTGTTGGATAAAGACACCAGCTGCTGGACCTGGAACACGTAACAGGAACTTTTCTTTTAGGGGTCATGCAGATGGGCAGGAAAAAGCAGCCAGAGGTTGCTCCACCCAGCAATCGCCCAGGGATCGTGGCAGCCTGCCAGTGTGGTCCTGAACAGGCTGCCAGCAAGGGGCACACTCCTTTTGCCAATGGCCCAAGGCTGCCTTAGGTGGTCATGGCACAGCTTCCAGCCAATCCAGGGACGTGCGTCATCTGTACTCCACACCCCCAAAGTGGCTGGAAGCAGCTTCTTCCTGGCCATGTTTTAGGCCTCTGTTAGCAAGCTTTCCCAGTATGGTCCATACATCAGAAAGATGGTAGCAGTATTCATACCACCTGCTGCTGCTGCTGATTAATACATAAAACATATAAATGTCTTGCATACATAAACACACAAACACACACACCATAGCATTAGAGCCATTGATCAGATTGCTATATGTATTCCTATTTTAACATATGGGCCTACACATCTCATAGCTTCTTATTCTCCATCACTTATAATACTATGGAACTCCTTCCTAAAGGAGACTCAATCCACCACCACCACCCCAAAAAAACATGACCACACAGAGAGAGGGAGAGAGAGAGAGAGACCTTTCCCTGGCAGGCAAAGATCTTTCTATTTAAACAGCTTTGGTTCTAGGACATACAACCCACCCACCCACCCCCAGATACCAAAATCATCCCTCTGGATGAGATATCTACCGCTCCTATCATCTACCACTCTGCTCAGGTTGTACAGACTCAAGCCTCTGGCCTCCCTGATTGAATCTACCCATGTGGCTTGCGATCTTCCTCTCTTTCTACTTCCCGTCCACCTTCCCCAGCATAATTGTCTTCTCATGATGTGTCCAAAATATGATAGCCTCAATTTAGTCATCCTGGATTCCAGGGAGAGTTTGGGCTTGATCTGTTCATGGACCCATTTGTTTGCCTTTTTGACCTTTTACAGTATCCTCAGCACTCTTCTCCAGCATATCTCAAAAGAGTTGATTTTTTTTCCTATCAGCTTTTTTCACTGTCCAGCTCTCACATCCATACATGGTGATGGGGAATACAATGGTTTAGACAATGCTAACTTTAGTAGTCTACATTATGTCTTTGTACTTTAGGACTTTGTCTAGTTCTTTCATAGCTGCCCTTCCCAATCCTAGTTGTCTTCTGTTTTCTTGACTGCAGTCTCTGTTTCATTCAGTTTCTTTACTGTATACTGTAGAATTCATTTGTGGTGGTGTTGTGTACTTATAATATAGCACTGTATTCATATATTTGTGCTTATACAGTGCAGGTTGAGTCTCCCTTATTCAGAATTCCAAAATCTAAAACCCTCCAAAACCCAAAACTTTTTTTTTCATGGGTAGCTGAGACTGTGACACCTTTGATGTTTCAATATACACAAACTTTCTTCATGCACAACTTATTTAAACTATTATATTGCCAAGAAGCCATCTGGTCTGGGTGATTTGCCAAGTTTCATCTCTTTTATTGTTTCTTGGCAATATATTACAAGACATTCCAGGATGAACTAAGGGCCAGAAATAATCCAGTTTGAGACCACTTTAACTGTCCTGGCTCAATGCTAGGGAATCATGGGAACTGTAGTTTATTGTGGCACCAGAGCTCTCTGACAGAGAAGGCTCAATGGGCCTTTGCAGACTGCCAGAAATAGTGCACATTAAATTGAGGCACTGCCCTGGCTCAGTGCTAGGGAGTCATGGGAATTGTATTTTTTTCTGGGACATTGAGCCTTCCCTGTCAAAGAGCTTTGGTGCCACAATAAATTACAGTTCCCATGATTCCCTAGCACTGAGCCAGGGCAGTGCCTCAATGTAATGTGCACTATTTCTGGCAGTCTGCAAAGGCCCAATGTCTCAGAAAAAAAACTACAATTCCCATGATTCCCTAGCATTGAGCCAGGACAGTTAAAGTAGTCTCAGGATGGATTATTTTTGGCAGTCTGTATAGGCCCTAAGTCTTCCTTTCTTTATACTCAATGTTTAATGAAGTAAAACAAAAAGGAATACCAGACTCATGGCCCAAAGCAAACATCACTCTTATACCAAAAGCAGACAAGAGCTTATCTTCTCTACAGAATTACAGACCTATTTCCCTGTTAAACCTAGACTACAAATTATTTGCTACGATATTAGCAAAAAGGCTAAAGTTGATACTCCAGGACATTATACAAGATGACCAAGCAGGTTTTTACCCCAAAGACACATGAAACAAAATATAAGAACAATGATCAGCTTAATTGAACATTAAAAAAAGAATCCAGGAAAAAAGGCAGCATTCATATTTCTCGATGCCGGAAAGGCATTTGATGTGGTAAACTGGAATTTTATGACAGAGATAATGAAAAGGATGGATTCTGGTTTGAAACATTTGTAAACTGGATACAGGCCATTTACAAGATACAATCTGCACAAATTAAAGTGAATGGTGAAAAACATCACCAAATCATGAAGGGAACAAGACAAGCATGTCCTTTGTCTCCCTTACTTTTCATTTTGATTCTAGAAGTTTTAAATAGCCAGATAAGAAATGATAAACAAATTAAAGGAGCTTCAGTTAAAGGTTATAAATATAAAATCAGAGCTTATGCCAATGATTTGGCGATCATTTTGGAAGATCCTATTCAAAATATTGATAGATTAATGGACAAGATTCAGAAATTTGGAACCTACGAAGGCTTCAAAATTAATTAGACTAATATCAGCTATGTTAACATTGAGTATGGCAAAAAAAAAGAGAGAGAGAAGATCATGAACTACAGGGTAAATCTGGTTTTCAAAGTTCAAAAAAGGGGAAGCATCTTCTTATAACACTTTCCAAAAATAACTCTGAACTCTTTCACAATAATTATGCAATTCTGTGGAAGGAGATAAAAAAAGGACTTGGACAAATGGAATAAATTAAATCTATCACTTATGGGAAGAATCGCCTCGGTTAAGATGAACATCTTATCTAAAGCAATGTTTTATTTCAAAACCTGCCGATTCTACTCAATGATAAACCTTTTCAAGTATGGGAGACTGACCTATCAAAATTCATCTTGTCTGGGGAAAAGCCATGAACAAAATTAAAAATATTGAAGGATGCTAAAGAATGAGGCAGTTTGGGAATTCCAGACCTTAAAACTTATTATTGCTCTTGTGCCACAGACTGGATTCAAAGCTGGATATCATTAAAAGATGAAAAGACATTGAATTTGGAAGGATTCAATAAAAGATATGGTTGGCATGATAGGAGATCACTCCTAAGAGTATGGTACAAAATCAAACAGAAAATTTATAAGAAATGTCTGGTCTGGTTGTCACAAGAAACAATGATGATAGGACAAGAAAAATATCAAAAGAGTTATTTAAAATACAAGGATTTGTTGAACTGGAATGGAGGTCTTCCCAAATTGAAAACTAATAAGGAATTAGAGGAAGGTGGTTATATATGTCACTGGTTTTCTCACCATCAACTAAATGAAAGATTCAAAATGGATCTCAAATTAAAAGGCATTAATAAAACAAGAACAGAATTAGATGAAATAACTTAAATAAGAAGTGGATTGAACAAAGAAATTGAACTAATTTAAGGAAGACTACTACCTGTAAATTATGCTCTATTGTAATTGCAAACTACAAAGATACAAATGGGGGGGGGGGCTTTGAGATTAAAAGAGAAAAAGAAATTATACTGATGAATGAAACTGTAAACACACAAGAATTTATGTAAGTGTAAGCAGAAACTGCTGTATGAACTGTTCGTGTGTTTTTTTCTTATATTCTATATTAAAAATATATTGTATAAAATTACCTTCATTCTGTGTGTATAATGTATATATGAAACATAAATGAATTCTGTGCTTAGTTTGCATCCTACTCCAAGATATCTCATTGTGTGTGTGTGTGTGTGTGTATGAAAATACAGGTATTGAAAAAAATTTAAAAATCCAAAATCCAAGACACTAATGCACCAAACATTTTAGTTAAAGGAGATAACAGTAATATGGGTTCCACCATATTCAGAGCTCATGTGGTGTTATGATTTGACTGTTGGACTATTACTCTGGAGACAGGACTTGATTTCCCACTTAGTCATGAAACCCATTGGGTGACCTTGGATGAGTCACACACTCTCAGCCCCAGAAATCCCCATGATAAGTTTACCCTGTGGTTGCCAACGATGGGTTCCGCATTTTAAAGAATTCCACTTTTTGACAATGCTCTGGGCCCTAACCTGTTGAATATGCAGTGGGATAATGTATGTTCAAATGGTGCAACATATTGTATTATAGGTTAGTTGTTGATGGTGGTGTAATAATTTCTACTGTAACTGACAGGGAAGGACAGCAGAATATAAATGCCAGGGTAAAACTATAGAAACCCACCCTCCACAGCTCACATAGTGAGTACATCAGTTGACTGTCTGGTTCTTATCTCTGGGGTTCCCTGTTGGTCCTTGTAATGACAATCAAAACAGTTGGGATAATATGGGGATTGATCTCATCTCAGAACTAAAATGAACAGATCAGAAATGGCACATCCTTCCCACCCTGCACTAAGAGGACATGCCTTTTATCTTCTCGTTTTATGACTTTTCCTTACAATAAACAAGAATAGCAATTCTACATTTTCCCAGTCCTGAGAGATAGCAAAAGCATTTTTCCCTTCCCACAGTGTGGAGATATTCAGCAACCTTTCTTCCCCCGCTGTGATGGGAAACTGTACCTTTTTGAAGAAAGCTTCCCCAAAAGCAGCATAATTTTCTGGAAAGTGGTGCAGCTTTTCCACAAAAGCTACAGATCTTTCCAGTAAGACAGAGGAAAAACGCATAGAATGGTATCTTACACAGCTTTAAACACTGCACAACTTTAAAAGCTTTTTTCTCTTTAAAAGGTGCGGGTGGTGCACAAATCAGAATGATGCAGTTTCAAAAGCCGCTGGAACCTTCCAAAAAGCTGGAGGTAAAAGCACAAAATGTTGCACAACTTTAAAATCTTTTTTTTTTTTCTTAAAAGTCAGCAGGAAAGCACAGAAGAAAATTATGCAGAGTTTCAAAACTTATGGAGCTTTCCATAAAGGCAAAGGAAAAGAAGTACAAAAAAAATGTTGCACAACTTTAAAACCCTTTTTCTCCTTAAAAAAAGAGGAGCACAAAATGGAATGAAGTGGAGCTCCAATAGCCCCTCGTACATCTTTCTAAAAAGACTGAGAAAAAAAAGCACAAAAAAACCCAGAATAATACACAGCTTTAAATGTTGCACAACTTTAAAACAAGAATGGAAACTACAGTCCCAATAGTGCAAGAAACAGCACATATACAATGACAACACTTCAATATATAGTTCTTTATTTGTACAGTTTTTTTTTAAAAAAAAAAAAAAGTTGTGTAATTTTCTTAAGTGCATATGTGGCGAAAACCAATGTAAACTCCCCCCACCCCTTTGGAAAGCTGTTTCTCAAAACTGAATAGTTCACAAAGTGTGCAGCCTTTGTTGTACCTAAAAATTAAAAGAAAGGTCCCACAAGGTTGCAAGAATATTGGGGTGTTATTTTTCTTCCGGCAAATCTTCCCAAGAAGTCAATTTTGACCTCAATCAGGAAACTGTTGAATACTCAATCCATCTCTACAATAAACTGTATACTAAGCAAGACCTTTGCTTTATGCACAACTGCTTACCATAGCATTTGTGGCAAAGATGTCTACCAGAACAACCACACATTGGGCATGCCTTCCAATTTAAAAAAATACAGAATTAAAATGGAATGATCTGCTTTTATGTAGGTCTACTTTGGCTAGGAAAGACATTTCTTTTTCTCATATCTATGGGGGGATGCAGACCAGCACTTTAGGCTGGCCTGGGGGTGGAGTTGAGGTGGGGCAACTCTGCGCACCTGTCTTGGTGCAGCGTGCATATATGCTGCACCAAAGGAGTGCAAAAGAGCCACCACCACGGTCGCCCCCAAAAGAACTGGCATTTGCCCGCTCTTTTGGGGGCAGAAAAAAGGAAGATCAGGGCCATGGTGTGTGATTGCCACAGCACTGATCCGCCTCTTTTGGGTCATCTGCATTGGCCCTAAGCAACCATTCCTTCAACATAATTTTTTTTTCTGCCTACATTTTCTTTTTCTTTTTAAATCCCACTGCAGACTTGTCCATGAATTTTGTTCCTTGACTTTCATAGCCATAATTACATTGAAAGGCTTCAGTCCCTCTTACATGACAGACCATTCTCCTTCTGGCCACTTATAAATCACACCCAGAGTCAAAGCTGTAATGTGTGTGTATGTGCCTTCAAGTCTCCTGTTGACATTCTGTTTGCCTTCTATTTCAGGGAATTCTATGCATGAGTAAGAGTTTACAATATTTGTAATAATACTAACAGTGCACATTATAAGGATGCAAAACATTGAAAATAATAATAATAATAATAATAATAATAATAATAATAATGTTTTATTTATATTTCCCACCTCTCCCTACAGATCGAGGTGGGATTACACAATAAAATGAATACAATGTACAAAATATAAACAATAAAATAATAATCAAAACAATAATAATAGATTAAGAGAATAGAATACAATATAATAAAATAAATGAAAATAAAATAAGATAGGATAAAAATAAAATAAAATAGCCAATCATTGCCAGAGTCTAAAAATCTGGAAGATCAGATGGATAGGAAAACAGATCTTTATGTATTTATCCCACTATTATCTAGCATTTTTACAAGCTAACCAAGGACCAAAGGGGGATTGGAAGAGTAACCTGCAAATTAGAAATTGTCATAAACCTGGAAGTGCAACCGCATATCGAGAAACAATTATGATTATACTGTACTTTTACTAAACAGCCAAAATGTACCTATTTATTTCTCCTATTACCAAGCCTCCTAATGACAAGAATGTGGAGGCGAGATGGTCAAAATGGTAGTTGGAAGTGATACAACATCATTTTAGTTATGACCTGAATGCAATGGTCCATGGGGAGGGCATGCTAAAGCAAAAACTGGTCTCTGCAGTTGCCCACTCAGGTAGGTGCCATCTGTCCTCAAAGAGAATGTAGCTCAACTGTCAGATATCCTAGATCAGGAATGGAGAACTGTGGCAGGTGCAGGTGTCAATTTGTGCTCTTAAAGCAGTCTACGCCATGGAATTTTGGGCTAAAAATCATTTCATGATTTCTGTGTTTTTGGGGGCATGTTTAAGTTGGTGTGGGAATAAGCTAAAAGTAAGAAGCCTGATTATCAGCTGAAAGGATCATGATGAACAAATGCATATTCAGGATCTAGGAACCAGAACTCTCAGATTCCCATATTTTATTCACCAGCATTTTTCTCCTCTCAAGATCAGTTTGTATCACTGGCATACTATTAGTGCAAAACCACATGAATTGCTGTGAAAGTAGATAATCATATTTTATGCTTAATTGTACAGATTCATATACCATTGTGCCCAGGGCTTCCAAATTAGATATTAGGTCACTTGATCGGATCCTATTTTCAGGCCAATAAGATTACAAATTTATAGCCATTAAAATCTGAAAGCTATTCCATTTTTTTCATCATTACAATTGAAGCAAAAGCCAGTTAGCATTACACTATGGATGCAATTCCAAGATTACGCTGAACTGAAGTACTAACCAAACATATGACATGCAGGCTTAAATTTTTACATGGTCCCCAGAGAAACCAGAAAATCTCTGTAGTTGATGCTTCACATGTTAAAAATGTAGAGCAAACTGAGCAAACAGTTTCCCAGATATCTGCACAAAATGCCAGAGCAATTTCATTTCAGGATACTTCCCAGTATCAGATTCCAAGCTTTGCCCCAGTTCCTCTTTTTTCGTTCCTACAACACTTTACCTACTTCTTCCCCAAAGGGTTCTCCCCTCCGGAGGATTGATCACTATTGCTTTCACCCTCTCTTTTTCCCACTCCACTCCACTCTAGAGATTGGGTCTGCCTGATGAGTCTCTTTGCTCAGCACCCTTTGATGCTACTTTACTGTCTCTACCTTCCACTTCGGAGGCTTCTAATGTTACTGCCGCCACTCTTTATTTCCGTTTTTCTCTGTCTCTGTTTCGGGGCTCCTCCTTTGTCTTGGAAGTCTCCTCCCACTTCTCCCTTTTCTAGCCTCTTCTCATTGACCTCAAAGCTCAACTGTTTCTCCACCTGCACCTTTCTCCGCTCTCTGGCTCTGTTAAAGGGGCAAGACCTCCTTACTGTCTCTACCTTCCACTCCAGAGGCTTCTCAGCTGGCAATTTTGATTCTAATGTTGCTGCTGCTGCACTTTTTTTCTCTGTATCGGGACTCCTCCTTTATCTTGGAAGCCTCTTCCCACTTCTCCCTCTTCCAGCTTCTTCTCATTAGCCTCAAAGCTTGTCGGTTTCTTTGCCCATGTCCGCGCGCTCCTCTCTCCACTCTCTGGCTCAGTTAAAGGAGCAAAGACCTCCTTACTGTATCTAGTCTTCCAAGCCTTCCGGCCCTTTGGTTCTACTACAAAACTGAGGGGAGTGACTCAAACTACATGTGTGATCTCCACTGTAGTCCATGAGTTGTGATGTTAATGTACTTGCTTGAGATAGTATGGTGGTAATTTGGAGTCTTTTTGAAGCCGTTGTGTCTAATAATCAAATTGCTTCTGGACTTCCTACACCCCTCGCTCTCCTCTTTTCCTTTTTATTTCTACTATTCAGTTGTCACCCTTATCACCATAGCAGCAGGATTCTTCTTTACTCAAAGGATGCTTGTACTACATCTATGTAGTCGCTTCTTCTGCCTTTTAAAATGTTAATATAAAAATAACAAATCCAGCTTTAAAATGAGTTGGCAGTCTTGTTTTCCTCAAGGGCGACACAAACGTGATTGGGATAGCATCTATAACCTCACCGTGTTCTTCCATGTTCAGAGTCTCTCCTTCTCTCTCTGTTTCGACCCTTGTACACCCAGAACCAATTTTGGGTTAATCCCAAGCTTCCTCTGCACCCCCTATGCCAAGGGGGGGGGGTGGTCTGGTTGCTGTTATTAGTTGGCTCCTGTATAAATTTGATCTTTTTGCAACATAATAACCATGTTTCGTGAGAGTGGAGCCCAGCAGCTAACTTGGCTCCCTCCCTGTTGAGAACCACAGCCAAGAGAGAGAGAAGGAAGAGAAAGGACAACAACGATGGAAAGAGGACTTGCTAGGACCCCACAGAACAGGAAGAACAGAGCCAATATCAGCAACACTGGACTCAAGGCAGAAATTAAAGTTAGAAAGGGTTAAAATATAGATTTCAGTAAGTGTTTATTGGGAAAAGAGGCAATAATAATAACGACTTATATAACACGAATAACTTGATAATTTGAAATCATCTGTAACCCAAGGCCTTGGGTAGAGAGCAGAAGGATTGGAAACCTAGGTTTATTAAAGGTATAATATTAATATTAAAAGAGATAGACTAGATAATTTATGTATGAAAAGGTGTTGGTGGAGAGATGAAAATATCAACCAAAAATTAAAAATGGGAATACTTTGATATAAAACTGTAACTTAGCTAATACGTTAAACTAGTCTATCTCTTCTCTCTTTACCTTGTGTAAGAGCATTTATTTAGATTCAGAATATTACTCTGAAGATTTATTTGTATCAGCAGAAGTTAATTAGATAAATACAGAAGGATTTGAGGTAGGCTGAAGGGTAATAAGTGACCTATATTAAATTAACTGTATCTAAATATTGTTAAACCGTTTTGTATAGGAAACTGAACCGTCCTTTTCATAGGCTGTATTTAGGTGTGTGTGTGTGTATATATATATATATATATATATATATATATATATGTTGATTTAGCATATTACTTGGATTAGATGGATTATAGACTGATGGGAAATGATTCCAAAGATCTTAAAGATCTTTATGTTAAAAATAAAGGAATTATGAACAATTAACTACTTACCTTACTGTTATAAAGGCAATTTACTAGGATAAAAGAATAAAACACTTCTAAAATATGTCTGTTACATCGAGATCACAAGCAAAGCACAAATGGCAGCAAGAAGGCCATCTATAGAACAACCAAAAGCATCAGATCAAAATAGTTTGATCTTGGAAGAATTAAGAAAAATCAGGATGGAAATTAATCAAGATAGGATTGATAGGAAACTAGAATTAAAGCAAACAAGGTCAGAGATCAAACAAGATAGAAAAGCAGAAATAAAAATAATACACCAGACTATGGAAAAAAATTTCTTCAGAACTCGGAAAAGCAATAGAAAAAATAGTTGAGCTTGAAGAAAGAAATAAAATTCTAGCAAATACGTTTTTGACCTTAAAAAGAAACAAGATCTAGAAGGAAAACAGAGACTAAGAATAGGAAAAAAAATATGTGACAGGTTTATCAAAATAAGAAGGCAAAAAAAACAAAAAACAAAAAAGAAAATGTATATGAACGAATCACACCCCACTTAGTGGAATTTATTGGGATGGAACAAGTAAAGATGCAGATAGAAGTAGACAAGATTTACAGAATCAACTCTACACTGGCCAAGCAGAAAAATCTCCCAAGGGATGTGGTGATATATTTCAAACAAACACAAATAAAAGAAGAAATTCTACAGAAAAAATTCTATTCAAGATTAAAGATAGAAGAATCAGAGATTCTTTTGTTCAAAGACATTCCAGGTGAGATTTTGAGAGGGAGGAAAGAATTTCACTTCTTGACAAAAATATTAAGGGACCATGACATTACATACAAATGGGAAAATCCAATAGGAATTTCTTTTATATTCCATCAAAGGAGAATTGTGATTAAGACAATTCAGAAAGCAAAAACCATAGTAGAACAAAGTGTGAAAGAATATGAAAAGAGAAACAGATGGGGCAAAAAAGAAGATAATCAGAGTAGAAGATTACCGGAAAGAAATAAGGAAGGAAAAAGAAGGAATGAGGAAGAGGAAGTAGAGGAAATAGAGATGACTTCACAAGAGGAAGTGAGAGAACTGATAGAAGGGAACGAAAAGGAAGGAAATGAGGAAGAAGAGGAAGAAACAGCCGAGGGGACAACAGGAAGATATGAACAAGATGAAGAAAAAGAAGAAGAGGAAAGAGAATTAGAAGAATATGATGATGAAAGGAGAGGGAGAGAGAGAAAGGTTAAATTATTATCATGGAATGTAAAAGGTCTAAACAGTCCCCAGAAACGAAAGAAAATATACCATTGGATAAAGAAACAGGAATGTGATATCATCTGTTTACAAGAAACGCATATTAAAAACAGTGAAATCAGATACCTGGAAAACACTGGATTGGGAACAGAATTCGTATCCGCGGCAGAGAAAAGGAAAAAAGGGGTAGCACTATATGTTAAAAAAGAATTTGAAGCACATGAACTTTTCAAGAATCCAAGAGGACATTTTATAGGGGTAGAAATTAATAGAGAAGAATCAAAAATCTTGTTAATAGAAATATATGCACCTCTGATTAATAAAAGTCAATTTTACAAAAACTTAAACAATCTAGTGTCTGATTATACCCATGATAAGATAATTATGATGGGGGACTTTAATGGAGTCATAGACCCCAAAAGGGATAGAAAATTGGTGAAAAAAAAATTATGAGAAGCAGGAGAGATTTCCAAACACTTTTTTTAACATGATGGAACAATTCAGACTAGAAGATGCTTGGAACAAAGAGAAGGTGCTAGACAAAGAATACACATTCTATTTTGAACCACACAAGGTATGATCCAGAACAGATATGTTCATAGTATCCAAGGAAGTAATCTCTGAAATAAAAAAGGTGGAAATACTCTCTAGAATTGCCTCTGATCATAACCCCTTTAAGATGATTTTGGGAAGGTGTAAAATGGAATTTTCATGGAGGTTAGATGAAACATTAAGCAAAGAAGCAAACATAAATCAAGTAAAAGAAATTTTAGATTATTTCTGGAAATTGTTTGGGACTCAGCAAAAACAGTAGTCAGAGGCGTGTTCATAAAATTAGCGAGTGAACGGAAAAGAAAAAAGGAAAAGAAATTAAAAGAGTTACAAGATAATTTGGAGAATGAAGAAATTAAACTTCAGGAACATCCAAACGATAGGGAGGCTAGAAGAAATATAAGGAAAATCCAGAGGGAGATTTCGCTAGAATTGATAGAAGAAATAGAAAAGAAAATGAGATTCATGAAACAACACCAGTTTGAGTTCGCCAATAAATCAGGGAAATGGTTGGCTCGAAGACTCAGGAAAGAGAAACAGAGAAAGTGGATTAACAAAATAAAAATAGATGAGGTTACTGTCCGAAACCTGAAATTGATTAAAGAAAGCTTCCATAAATATTATACAGCCCTCTACGCACAAAAGGGGAAAAAATTGCATAAGATTCAAGAATATCTAGGGGAAAATAAAGGTATGGAGATAACAGAACAGCAAAAAATAGAATTACAAAAGGAAATATCCCTGCAAGAGACTGCAGCTATAATCAAAGACTTACCAACATCAAAATCTCCAGGGCTTGATGGGTTATCAGCAAAATACTACAAAAAATTCAAAGACCAATTAATTTCGTTCATGAAGAAAATTTACAATAAGGCAATGAAAAGAGAAATACTCGACTCATGGAAAAGGGCTTATATAACCCTAATTCTGAAGGAACAGGATAAGATTCTAGAAATAGAGAAATTTAGGCCCATCTCACTTCTTAATGAAGATTATAAAATATACACAAAGATCCTCGCAGAGAGACTGAAGAAGACATTAAAACTACATATTCACGAGGATCAAGCCAGATTTTTGCCCCAAAGGAATATGAAAAATAACATCAGGAATTTAATAAACATAATAGAACACTGTGAGAAAAGGCCAGATAGGAAACTTGCAATAATCTCACTAGATGCTGAGAAAGCCTTTGACAATCTAGATTGGGAATTTATGTTAGAAACCCTGAAAGCGATAAAGGTGGGAGAGTGGTTCTATACAGGAATTAAAGCATTATATACCAAACAGACAGCGCAGATAATAATAAATGGAGAAAAAACAAAAACCTTGAAAATTCAGAGAGGAATGCAACAAGGTTGCCCACTCTCGCCACTTCTCTTTATAACGGCTTTAGAGACTTTCGCAAATAATATAAGAGAAAATAAAGAGATAACTGGTATTAAGATAAAGGGCACTGAACATAAAGTGAAATTATATGCAGATGATATGTTGGTATATTTGTCGGACCCGAACCAAAGTATCTCAGCACTTCTAAGATTATTAACAGATTTGGGGCAAATCTCCGAATTTAAAGTAAATAAAGAAAAGACTAAAATGCTCATGTTAAACTTGAATAAAGAAGAAGTAGAGAAATTGAATATGAAATCACAGTTTAGAATAGAAAAGAAATTAAAATACCTATGCATCGTCTTTACAACAAAAAACACTGACATATTCAGAAATAATTATAAGTCCATGGAATGAAATTAGGCAAGACCAAGCCAGATGGAGCAATCAAAAACTGTCTTTACTGGGAAGAGTAGCAGCAATTAAGATGGCAGTTCTTCCTAGGATGATCTTTCTTTTTCAAAACATTCCCATTATACACAAAGAAAAACCGTTCAAATTATGGCAAAAAGATATAGCAAAATTTATATGGGCTGGAAAAAAGCCGAGGATAAAATTCAAATCTTTGACAGTGGAAAAAGATAGAGGAGGCCTGGCCCTACCGAACTTAAAGATTTATTACAAAGCAGCCAGCCTTGAGTAGATCCGAGAATGGTTATTATTGTCTGATAAACAGCTTTTAAATTTAGAAGCCAGCGGTAACAGCTTTGGCTGGCATGCATATTTGTTTTACAATTAAGTGAAAGCCAACAGAAGTTTTCAAGACCACATTATAAGGAAATCATTACTCAAGAGTCTGGGAGAAATACAAAAGGAGGATAATAGATAGATTTCCGCTCTGGCTTTCACCAATGGAAGCCTTTCATCGTAGAGAAAGTATAATGGAGGGACATATTAAAGAAAGATCAGGGTAGTAATTTAAGACTGAAAACAAAGGAAGAACTTAAGGAGGAGAGAACAGAAATCTCGTGGTTCACATATTTTCAACTGAATGAAAGATTTAAAATTGACAGTAAAATGGAGAAGTTTACACTATGCAAAACGGATTTGGAGAACATAATACTAGAGGTGAAAGCATGAACAATATCTAAACTTTATAGAAGGATATTATAAATTGAGACAGCAGACGAACAGGTAAAGGACTGCATGGTCAAATGGGCCCAAGAAATGAAAGAAAACATAAATTTGGAAGAGTGGGAACGAAACTGGGAAAAAAGATTGAAGTACACTTTATCAGCAGATGTGAAAGAAAACTATTATAGAATACAATTCAGGTGGTACTTGACACCTGAGAAAAACAGTAAAATTTATAAGTCAACATCAAACAGATGCTGGAAGTGTAGGAAAGAGAAAGGTACCATGTTTCACATGTGGTGGGCATGTAAAAAAAGCTAGAGAATGGTGGAAGGAAATTAACAAGAAGATCAATGGAATCTTGCAGATAAAGTTAAGAGCCACACCCAAACTATATTTATTGGGAATGGTGGAGGAAAGATATGAGAGGGACTATGGGAAAGTTTTATTTTACATGATTATAGCAGAGAGGGTGATATATGCTTGGAAATGGAAGGATACAACAAACCCGGATGTAAATGAATGGATATCAAAAATAGCTGAATATATGGAGAACGATAAGCTAACTATGCTGCTGAGAGACTCATCAAATGAGAAATTTGAGAAAGATTGGGAGAAAGTGACAAATTTTAAAAATAATTATGATTGAAAATGCCCCAAACCCCTATATCATGTATTTGGCAAACTAATTAAGGTACGCCCGAGCATAAATAATTTTATTTATTTTGACAGAGGCAGAATTACTAAAATGAGTGGGTTTTGTATGTAAATAACAACATGATAAGCAACATCATAGAGAAGAAAAGGACTTAGAGAGAGAGAAGCCATACTATATGAAATGTGGTCGAGGAAGGGATATTTGTTTTTCTTGTCTGTGAATGTTGTTATGTATATATGTATATATATATATACATATATATATATATATATATGTGTGTGTGTGTGTGTGTGTGTTATATGTTTATGTTTTGTTCTTTGTTTGTTCTTTGTTTTTAATGGAAAATTAATAAAGATTAATTTTAAAAAATGCCAGAGCAAATTTTCACTTTGTAATTCTGGAGTTTCATCATCTTTTTTGCAAGCTGCATCATAGTCTATGTCCTTTCAAAATCTGCCTAATGTTTTTTTCATCATTGCTATAATTCATGCCAATCAATTTCTTTTAAAGAAACAAAGTTTACAAAAGGGAGGTAGGAAATAATCCAGAATAATCAATCACACTTGCTCTGTTGTGCTTGGAATAATCTGTAAATCATATGATAGTACAGCAACACATTGCAGGATAATCCTCTGCATACACCTTGTGTTCATTTCCATAAACATAGTACGAATGGGATTTCCCATGCCACTCATATTCTACTCGAGTGAGAAATATCAGCTCAATCGTTTGTCTCTGTAAAAAATAAAAATAAGATATTCTTAGGACCAAAAGAACAAGCTTGATTTATAGTAACATTGAAAGGTGGATTAATTTTTGTTCCAGACCAACATTTTACAGACTGGAATAGGTTCCATCCCACAATGTTCTTGAATTCTAATCCTGAAAACATACCATACTTTGAATGTTTCATGATGACAGAGTTCTAGTAGAAGATGCTGAACACCTTGCAGGTATAACAAATACAAAGCATTTTGAATTCTTTGTCAAAGACAGTGAAGTGGAAAGGCGATTTGCTGGGGACAACAGCCTGCCTCTGTAGAACAGTGGCATCATTGGACTAGACTAGCCTTATCCTTAAGAAGAACGAGGCATCTGCCTCAGTCAACAGATGTTTGGAACTAGTGCTGCTCCCCCCCCCCACACACAGCAGTCATTCTGTTCTCTTGGGGAACATTACTGGGGGTGCCACATCTCCTACACCTGCTAAATTAGCTGCTGCTCTCAGGAGCTGTGGTGAAGAAAATCCTAATATCACGAAGGAATGCAGAATTTCTTGGACCTGCCATCCTTTTCCAGCCCCATGGACAGGAAAATAAATTATTCAGGCTTATAAATCGCAAAGGAGGCAAACCAATCTGAATGCTGCAGGAATTCTGGGCTCTAGAACTGGGATGCACCCTCCCATTTGTTGTGCTTGTCTTCAGGCTATTCTTTCCTGGCACCCCAAAGATGTTCCAGCTATCCACATGCAGTAGTTGTAGTTGTGTGCATTAGTACAAATGCTTCTACACCACTTGCCTGAACAACAGTGCTGGACATTGCATCCTTCATCCATTGATCCTTCACTTTTCATTTAGAAAAATATAAAATAATAGACTTCCAAATCTTTCTCTACATTCTGTTTGATCACCAGCATTTAGATATGGCTGGATTCGTCTTGCTTACACTCCTGTTTGAATTTTAAGGCTTGAAGAGGTTACAGTTAAAGCTTGCCTTTACAATAACATTCACACACAGGATGAAATAAATTCCATTTTCAAGGTGCTGCAGCAGTAACTCAACAGCTTTTCTTGTGTTTATAATCACCATGTAATCATTCCACCCTGCATTTAGTGACTGTAGAGAGGATGAGGGTCTAGGGAAACCAGAATGTGGAGAAAGTCTGGTATGACTTTCTGTAAACAGCCAGCATTGTATGCATTCAATAGAAAATTCCTTCCATGCCCATGTTTTAATTATGTTTTAATTATTATTTCTCACAGAACAAAATATGAATCCCAGGATACCTTACACTATGGCAGAACCCAGTCTTTACATCAAATGTTTAGTTAACCTCCTCTGCACTTACCTGTCTCAGTATCTGGCTTGTGGATCCAAACTGAGCTCTATGCTGTTCAACTGCATTCTTGGAGGCTTGACTGATGGCATGGTCAGGAAAACCCAACACTGGATATACCTATGAAAATGTATGGTTTTAGAATACAGAAAAAGAGATGGAAGCCCAGACCAATTAACAAGAATGGGATGGCAATTTTTTAATTACAGTAGTCACCCCTTCATATTTGTGGGGGTTGGGCATAGGACCCCCTGTGAAAGTGGAAATACCTCTAGGTCCCCAAACAAGCATGCTACAGCCTCATGTCAACAGCATCAGCCCATCACTCCATTTCCCACCTGGCCACCAGCATGCTTCAGCCAGATTTTAAACCCTTTCTAACCCATAGATCGCCTTGCCCCACTCCTGTTCATCCCAATCCACTACCTCTCAATCTCTCATCCTTCCAAAAGAGCCAGCCAGGTTTTAAATCTCTTTTCAGCCCATCAACTTCCTAGCTGGCTCTTTTGGAAGGGAGATTGAGAAGAGGTGGACTGGAATGAACTGGAGTGGGGTGAGGAGATCGATGGGCTAGAAAGTGATTTAAATTCTGGCTGAGGCTCTTCTGGGAGGATGAGAGATTGAGAGGAGCAGGAGGAAGAGGAGTGTTCAAGTTGGCTAAGCAGCAGCTACAACCCCGTAAATAGCCAGACCCTCAAATGTCAAACCCACTGTGAATCCTATTGTGGGAGAAAGGCGGGATATAAATGTTAAGGAAAAAGCAACATGGGATATACAGTAATAGAAATAAAAATATGTATGTGAATGTCAAAGTGACTAAGCAGGAGCAATCAGGAAGATACACAGGTGAAAAAGATAATATAATTAAGAAGCCTTGAGAGCCAAGGACAAAGTTATAGAAGGTATATTGAGAACACCTGTGACAGATTGCAAACACCTGAGACTCATTAAGTGGTCAAGGTAAAGTGATGAAACACTTGGGTTGGTCTTAGGTATGGGATGATCTATGTGGACCAATCAAGATGTATGTACACACCCACTGGGTGGAAACTGACTGGTGGGTGGTGTCTAACAATGGCTATAAATTGCAATGTTTGCTAATGTACATTGTGGAGTAGTTTGGTGTATTGTGGAGTAGTTTTGGAGATATTGTGAAGTGTAGAGATTGTGATTTGTAGGGCATATAGTATTTATGTATATAGTAGAATAAAGTAGATCTTTTATATAAGACTACTGAGTTGTCTGGTGTCTTGAGGGAAGATACAAGAGCCAGAAGAATCCTGGAGAAGTTTGGAGACATCTCAGGAAGAAGAGTGAGAAGGCTTGGAGAGTTTGTCAGGGTCTTCAGCCTATTCTCTGAAACTCTGCTGCTTGGGAAAGAAGCATCAACCACTGATCAAAGCTGGTCAGCTCTGCTGCATAACAAGGTGGTGAGTTAGAGCCAGAGGTGAAGAGCTACAACTCCCATCATCCCTGACAAGGGTTATGGGCCCAGATACTAGAGCAACCAGCATCCACAGAAGCTGAAAGTTCCAGAGAGTGGAAGAAGGTTTTGTGGAGCCTTGAGAGTAAATCATTTTGTATTTTGTCTGCTGTGCATACTCAGAGGGACTGTGTCAAATTGAGTCACTGCACAAATTAAGATGGAGATACTAAAGTTTAGTAAATTAAATAGAAATAACTACTCTACCTGGAAGATATATGCCCGTTCTCTACTAATAAAGGAGTCTCTGTGGTCTACAGTTGAAACAGGGCTGGCAGCTGATGCTGATGCAGCCACTCGAGAAAGAGACGCTAAAGCAAAAGCATGTCTTTATCTCATGCTAGAAGAAGACTTGATTAACGACGTAAGAGATAAAGTGTCCGCCAAGGATGTGTGGGCACTAAACTGAACAAATCCTTTGCCCTACAATCTCTTTGGTTGCACAGGTAAGATATTATGAGGCATTATAAGGATGGGTCATTGTAGTATATTGGTAATCTGGAGAAGGAGGGTATATTTATTGATATTGGGGGTGGCTCTTTTCAGTCTCCCCCTCTGAGTATCTTGTTTTTATTGGAAGGGTTTTATTACCATCAGTTGCTCATCGCAAAATAAGTTCTTTCCATTTACTTCTTTGAAGAGTTCAGTAGGAAACCCAATTTTTTGATCCACCACATGTTCAAAGATGTTATTCTTCCTAGGAAGACAAAGACATGTATTGCAGTGTGCACTTCTTGCTTGTCTTATTCTCATGAAAAATCAGCAACTATATCAAAACAAAGCATTTTGAAAAGACTTATGCTGTTCAATGTAGGGTGAAATACCCTGCTGTAACCAATACTAGATATCAACACTGGTAAAGTTACATAAATAGACAGAAACCACTTTGGGAGCTAGTCATAAATTAAAAGCCCTGGACATAACTATTAGTTGTGCTACTGATTGTCAGACTTTTACTTCTCTTTTGATATTCAGTGCCAAGATGGGAAAATAGTCCTAAGTTTTTGAAGATCAACTATGAAAAATAATGCAGGGATTTGTAATCTGAGTTTAAATGTCCAGATGTGGGAAAGTGACAAAGGGTATTACAGGTCACTTTACAGCTTATTAGCTGGAAAAGTTGTTTGCAGCTGGGACTCAAAACATTTTAGCAGTGTCCAAGGTCAGGATGTGCCAGAGAACACGTAGACCAAGTGTAAACACATTATGTCATCATGTTTCGGGGACAACAATTCAAGTGACACAGCAAGAAGTCACAGGGAGAGGCTGGACTTAGTGGCCGCATGACAAGTGTCTATAAAAAACCGAGACCACAGGTTGTTGTTAGGTGTGGGTTGTCGTTCGTCAGTGGTGAGTGTATATAATTTTGTACATATTGCAACTAAAGAATAAAAGTGCTGTGGCTGCATCCTATGGAATCCTGGGATTTGTAATTTTGCAAGGTCTTTAGCCTTCTCTGCCAGAGTGCTGGTGCCTCAAAAAATGTGAATCCCAGGATTCTATGGAATTAAGCCATGGTAGTTAAAGTTATGTCAAAGTGCTTATTTCTGCAGTGTAGATGCACCCTAAACTATTTTTCCTAACATCAATATTGGCGATCCTTTGACTTGAGAAGCTGAATGTTAGACCCAGGCAGATAAGATATACTTGCATACAACAAAACCAACTGTTTTGAAATTCATAAATGGACTCTTCCTTTCACCAAACTATATTTTAACAAGACTTGCCATTCAATTTGCAACTCAATGTACACCAGCAGTTGTCCTTTTCCTTTACAGTCAGAGCATACTATAGTTCCCATACCAGAACAATCATTGCACCTGTGAAAAAAGCAGAACATGTTTTAATGGAAAGCAGAATAAACATGTCCTAAACACATGTAAGCACCGGGGGGGGGGGGGGGGACGACAGAAACATTTGAAGGATTTCCCCCCTACTTTTCTTTTTAACCAAGTCCTTTTTTTTCTGGGAAAAATTGATTATAGGATATTTTCCTTTATAGTGATAAATAAAGCATTTAAGGCAAAGTATTCATATATTTATTCCTCTTGCATAATTACAGCAGGTAGACATCCAGGGAAAAGTATGTATAGTATCTCACATCACTGCAATTCCTGGCCCTGGTTTCCTTTTCTCAAGTTCTATTTATGAGAATGAATGCTGTATTTTTTTAAATATATTCTTTATTGATTTTTTAAAGTAAAACAAATAAATCAAGACAATAAAACATATAATAACAGATTACATATAATAACACAGACATATACTTTTTATCTAAATTAAACATATAAACATATATACATATTTTACCTATCTTTCATACCTTCATTCTTCCTAAACCATTCATAACTACTTTCTTTCATCTTACTAAGTTAAAAAGACTTCTTTATACCTAAGTCCAAGAAATAACTGATTTTTCTTGATTCCATTTTTTCCTTCTCTCAGATCTTAATCAATTCTTAAATTGTAAAAATATTTAAATTAATTCAACCCTTTGTTGTGGTTGTATTGTTGATATACATTTATACATATATACATATTTATCTCTGTATTCTATTAATTCCATTTCATCTTTTGTAATTTGTTGCAATATACTTTCTTTTTGTAATTAATTTTTTTCTATTCTTATCATTTCTCTATCTGAAGTAACCTCTTGTCTATTAAGAATTAGTTAATCTATATATGTTAGTATGAATGTTATCTATTACAGTTGCCCATTTTTTTTGTTAAATTTCTCATCAGACTTGTTTCTTAACATATAGGTTAATTTGTCCATTTCTATATATTCAAAAAGTCTTCAGTACCATTCCATAATCGTCAGTGACTTGTTTTGTTTCCAAATAGTAGCATAAGTTACTCTAGCTGCAGTCAACATAAAGAAGATTTCCTTCCCATATTTTTTTTTCCATTTCATCACCTGTTATGCCTAATAGATACAACTTTGGATTTTTATCAAATTTTATTTAAATAATATCCTGAATTTCTTTATGGATTTCCTCCCAATATCTTTTCACTAGTGGACATAGCCACCACATATGGTAGAAGGTACCCTTATATTTTTGACACTTCCAACATTTGTCTTTGAATGCTTTATGTCAGTCTGGCATTATGGAGGATTAGAGGAGACACCATAATTTTCTTTGCTTTACTAATGTTGACAATTTATCCTGTTTTTACTTGCCTACTCTTCATAAACTGGCAAAACCAACTATGCTCCTTATAATTCTGATGTCCTTTACACTATAGAACTTTACAGTTCCATTTGTAATGAAAAATATTTTAAAAAAGTAAAATCAGTTTGTAATTATTTTCTGAAGAAAGCACGCTTTTAAAATACCAAACATTCCAATTTTGTTTCAAAGGGAGTTATTTTCATATTTCTAAAGTAACAAAGTGACATTCAATTTTGTAAAGTATCCATACTGCTTTCCCCTCATTTTTCTAAACATTTCTAGAAATTTTATGTCTCTTCGTATGTCTACCAGGAAACAGGTATTTAAGTAGAATCTACCAAGTATTTTTATATGGTTTAAAGCCTGCTATCCTTGAAGAATTCTCACTGAAGAAATTAAAAACACTTTCATTCATTCAGTTTTCTACACCATTGTTTAATCACTTCTTTGCCAGAATTCTTCTTGTCGTCCCATGCCAATATTGTTTACATTCTAAGAAGAGAACCATTTTTACCACCACAGGTATTCTAAAATGGCATGGCTTCCCAATAAGAAGGTTCTACAACACATAGCTATTCAGTTCAAGAGCAAACCCAAATTAGTTGCTCAGCATGAGTCAACTGTTCTTCGAAGATGTACAACAGTTGCCCACCATGACTAGACTAAGTCCAATTCTATAAGGGACATATACATGGTGAATCACATCTCAAACTTTACACACACACTGTAAAGAGCGCTGTAGCACCTTTGAGACTAACTGAAAGAAAGAAGTTGGTAGCATGAGCTTTCATAGACTCACTTCCTCAGATGCATTTGGAGGACTTAAGTCTATGAAAGCTCATGCTGCCAACTTCTTTCTTTCAGTTAGTCCCAAAGGCACTACAAGATCTCTGTATATACTGATTCTACACACTAACACAGCTATACCTTTGAATTTACACACACACATTGAACAAACATGTGTGCAAAGACCTTTATCAACAGGTGTACGCACAGCTGTGTCAAGTCTAAGCATAATAGTGCTCCTAAAATGGTTTCCTAGTTTATTTTTAATTGCACTGTATGTCTCAAAAGAAAGCCAGCATGACGTAGTGGTTTAAGCATTGGATCATGACTCTGGAGACCAGGATTCAAATCCTAGCTCAATCATGTAAACCCACTGGGTGACCTTGGACTAGTCACACTCTCTCAGCCTTGGAGGATGGCAAAGACAAACCTCTTCTGAAGAAATTTGCCAAGAAAACCCCATGATAGATTCACCTTAGGGTCACCTAAGTCAGAAATGACTTGAAAGCACACAAGAATAACGAAATGTTTTAAAAGGTAAGCAAATGAGGAATTTTGGACTTAAACTTCCATATTTTTTTCAGTCCCAAGTCCACTTCTAGGTTCAGTTCAGAATAAGCTATCCTCCGTCTCGCTCAGCCTCCAACCCAAGAAAGCAAAATTCACCACATCCAATCTCTGTTGCAAAGTTAAACAAAGTTAGTAAATGACCTCTCTTCACTTTGAACCAAGAAACCTGGGTCCCATTCCTTTGGCCAAATCTTTGCTGTGTAGAGGAAAGATGAGATTGACATCCCTATCTAAAAAAAGGAAATTGTTTGTTGCTTTAATGCCCTCTCTCATTTCGGAGTCTTGGAAAAGGAAGCAGACTTTTTAAAAGACAATGTTCAAGTGCCGAGGTATAATTGCCAAATAATATCTCCTCTTCTGGTTTCTTAGATATAATAAAGATGAGAAATTTCTGCTTCCCCAACCCTTCTGCTGTGGGCAAAACTAACAGAATGCAGAGGAATTTCAGCTCAGGAGCTACCTTCTTGTTCAGCTTTTCTGTTGGGTAATGGTACCACCTGCTGGACATAGGGACAGATAGCAAGTAGAAGCTTTCTTTCCATTACCAATCTTTCCAATGCTTAGTATCAGACAGATGATAAAGCTACTTCTGCCATCTGCTGGTGAATAACATGACACACAATCACTCCCGTACATATATAAAATGTAACAGCCACTGGCTACCACATTTTTCTCTCTCTATCCCTATTTTAAGATATATCCTGGTATATTTCATAGATGATCTTCCAGCACTTGGCTTCCATTATGTTGTTGTGTGCCTTCAAGACATTTTCAACTTATGACAATCCTAAAGTGAACCTATCATGGATTTCCTTGACAAGATTTGTTCAGAGCAGGTTTGTCTTTGCCTTCTTCTGAAGCTGAGAGATTGTGACTTGCCAAAGGTCACCTGGTGGGTTTCCATGGCCGAGTGGGAATTCAAATCCTGGTCTCAAGAGTCATATAGTTAAATGCTCAAACTACTACACAACACTGGATAGCCTTGATTCCATGAAGGCAGCCTGTAGGAACAGAGACAAACCTACTGTAGATGCTTAGCCAAACAGGCAATGACCAGACTAAACACAGGAAAGGTATCTGCACTGCATGGATTTCAGGACAGATAGCAAGTAGAAGCTTTCTTTCCATTACCAATCTTTCCTACTATGCTCAGTATCAAGACAAATGATAAAGCTACTTCTGCTATCTGCTGGTGAATAACATGACACACAATCACTCCCATGCATACATATAATGTAGTAGACATTGGGCTAAGGGCTATCACATTTATCTCTCCCCTTCCCCATTTTAAGATATATCCTAGTATATTTCATAGATATTCTTCCAACATTTGGGTTACATGTTGCTGCTATGTGCCTTCAAGTCACAGGGTTTTCTTGGCAAGATTTGTTCAGAGGTGGTTGCCTTTGCCTTCTTCTGAGGCTGAAAGAGTGCAACTTGCTGAAGGTCACCCAGTTGGTTTCCATGGCCAGGAGGGAATTTGAATCCTGATCTCTAGAGTCATAGTCCAATACTCAAACAAACCACTACACTGGCTCTCTTGGATTCTATGAAGGTAGCCTGTGTGTGAAACATATAAGGATATAGGGACACAGATGATTGACCAAGCAGGCAATGACCAGACTTAACATGGGGAAAGTTTCTGCATTGCATGCTTTAAAATTGTGTTGTGGTGCTCCATGATGGATGAATTTGTAAGGATTATCTTTCAATCAAAAATCCTGTCTTGATTGGGATGAAACATCTACTTTGCATACCAAAGCAAAAGTCTGCAGGCTAAAGTAAACATTTCTTTGAAATGCAAAAAATGTTGAAGAGATTTCTACATATATTTTAAGGAGCTAGTTATACCACTATCCTTAATAAGACATGAAAAATGATTGAGAATTGGGTAAAATTTCCTCATGTTAAAGACAGGACAGACATTAAAATGCATAAAATATTTTTCAGCACAAGAAAAGATAGATACAGGACACCACTTATGCTAATAAAATTTAACATACTTTACATCTGTGTGGTAGCATTCAAAGTACTTCACATAAATTTTTGTTTGTTTTGTTTTGTTTTGTTTTGAAAAAGCCACAAGTCATTCTAAAGGAAGGTCAGTTGTTATTTGTTGACTGTAAATAAAGCTCTGAGATACTGTAGTCTATCAAAACCCAAAGAATTCATACTGAAGCAGTATTAGAACCATACATTTCCTTTGTTGTGATTTACTCTCCAAGCCACTGTGATACAGTAACTAAGGGGCTTTGCAGACTGGCACAAAGGACCAGCCTGGGGGTGGAGTTGGGGCAGAGCAGCTGCAGGCCGGCTGCCCTGACTCCACCCTGACGCTGTCCTGATGCCGCATGCCCATTTGCATGGCGTCAGGACACCCTCCTGATGCAGCGTGTACACACACTGCACCAAAAGGGTGCGGAAGAGCCGTGGCACATGCTCTTAGGGCAGCCTTTTGCCGCCCCCAAAAGAAGTGGCATTTTGTCTGTAGAGGCCCTACATAAAAGAAGAATTTTATGCATGACTACAATGTGGATTGTATTCTGGTATCTGCATGCTAGTATAAAGTTAATATGAAAGGTCACTCTCTCAAACTACCACCAACACTGTAGGACAGGAAATGAGGGCAATTGTCTCACCATGCAACATTCAAACCCATCAGTAACTCACGCACATGGTAGTTCCAGTTCCCATACAGCTGGTGCACCTCTCATTACTCAATCTGTGTTCTTTTCCACTGCATATTCCACACTGTTGCTGTTGAGATTTAATTATAAAGAGAAGAACCAGATATTAATATTAACAGCGTTTCTTCAAATAAAACTTTCATTTGATAAAAGCAAATCTTCAGGACCATATTGAAAAAGGTTCCACTTTTTTGATCCTTGGTGTCTGTACCTTGATTGTTTATTATGTGCCTTCATGTTGTCTCCAACCTATGAAAAGGTTTTTCTGGCAAGATTTATTCAGAGCAGGTTTGCCAGGTCCTCCCTCTGAGACAGAGTGTATGACCTACCCATGCTCACCCAGTGGGTTTCCATAGCCAAATTGGGATTTGAAGCCTGGTCTTCCAGTTTGAGTGCTGAACCATTCTTCCAACACTCAAATCACTACATCACATTGGATCTCTTTAACATGCTTGTGCATGTGTGTTTCTGGTAACAATGAAGCAAACACTACCAGACTAATCTGATCTCTTTTTTTGATAAAATTACCAGCTTGCTAGATGAAGGGAATGTGGTAGACATAGCATATCTTGATTTCAGTAAGGCTTTTGACAAGGTCCCCCATGATATTCTTGCAAACAAGATAGTAAAATGTGGGCTAAACATGGTAACTGTTACGTGGATTTGTAATTGGTTGACTGACCGAATCCAAAGGGTGCTCAGCAATGGCTCCTCTTCATCCTGGAGACAAGTGACTAGTGGGGTGCCACAGGGTTTTCTGTCCTGGGCCCAGTGCTATTCAATATCTTTATAAAGGACTTGGATGAAAGAATAGGGGGCATGCTTATCAAATTTCAAAACATCAAAACATCAAATTAGGAGGAATAGCTAATATCTGAGAGAACAGGATGGAAATTCAAAATGACCTTAATAGATTAGAAAGCTGGGCCAAAGCTAACAAAATGAATTTCAACATGGAGAAATGTAAAGCACTGCACTTATGGGGGGAAAAAATGAAATGTGACTATGTGTGAAAGGGATCTAGAAGTCCAGGTAGACCACAAGTTGAACATGAGTCAGCAGTCTGATGCCGCAGCTAAAAAGGCCAATGCAATTTTAGGCTGCATCAATAGATGTATAGTATCTAGATCAAGGGAAATAATAGTGCCACTGTATTCTGCTTTGGTCAGGCCCCACCTGGAATACTGTGTCCAGTTCTGGGCACCACAGTTCAAAAAGGATGTTGAAAACCTGGAGCGTGTCCAGAGGAGGGCGACTAAAATGGTGAAGGGTCTGGAAACCATGCCCTATGAGCCCTGTTTAAATATATGAAGGGATGTCATATTGAGGAGGGAGCTAGCTTGTTTTCTGCTGCTTCAAAGAACAGGACCCAGAACAACGGATGCAAGCTACAGGAAAAGAGATTCCACCTCAACATTAGGAGGAACTTCCTGACAGTGAGAGCTGTTCGACAGTGGAACACACTCCCTCAGAGTGTGGTGGAGTCTCCTTCTTTGGAGGTCTTTAAACAGAGGCTGGATGGCCATCTGTCGGGGATGCTTTGATTGGGAGTTCCTGCATGGCAGGGGGTTGGAGTGGATGGCCCTTGTGGTCTCTTCCAACTCTATGATTCTATGACTCTATCATTAAAGGGAGGGCATTCTTCTAAGTCTGGAAAGAAAGAAGACAAGAAGGACTAAACTTTTCTCTGATTCAAAAGACAGGGCAAGCCCAACTTATAACTCTGGCTGAAAAAGATTGTCCTCCCACTCCTTAGAGACTGTTTCAGGGGTTTTTTCCCAATCCTAAGGGAAATACAGGAGTTATTAACTAAGAAAAGAACTGCAGACAACAGACAGAATTGTCTAGGAAATAGTTTTGAGTGCTAGAAGCTCTAAGAGATCATTGAATCAACATACCAAGGTTACTATAGTTTTCTCCACCCTCTATCCTGCAATACGACCACTATTTATTCAGTTGGATTTCAAAAAGATCAACTTTTCTTTTGAGAGAGTAGTAGGATAAGAGGAAGAAGGGGATCCATTATTCACCTACTTAAAATTCATGGAAGTATATTACTGCTCACTAAAAATCACAGAACAGACTTTGTAATGTAATTACAGTCGTCCCTCCTGATTCATGGGGAATCTGCTCCAGAACCCCCTACCCCACGAATTGGAAAAAATGCAAAAATTCAAGTCCCACTGAATAAAATGGTGGCATGCATGCCATGGATATGCACACCATTTTGTCCCTCCTGGCTTCCCGTTTGCAGAAACTCAAGACTGCAAATGGGAAGTCAGCGAATCCAGAGGTAAGACTGTAAATATAAATGGAGATGGTAAGTGAAAATGGTAACTGTAAATGTAATGTTGTGCATTGTCTTTGATCAGGTGAGTAGTATGGAGGCATTCAGAAGCAAATGTATCTCCAAACTAGTCAGCTATAGTACAGTCAGCCCTCCTTATGCACAGATTTTTTTTATCCGTGGATTCAAGCATTTATGGCTTGAAAATACTTTAAAAATATACCAATTCCCATAGGCAAACCTTAATTTTGCCCTTTTATATAAGGGACACCATTTTGCTATGCCATTATATTTAACGGGACTTCAGTGTCCACAGATTTTGGTATCCATGGGGGCGGGTCTTGGAACCAACCCCCTGCAGATACCAAGGCCCACTGTATCAGCAAAACTATAAACCTGAAAGACAGTCTGGCTAAACCATAATGTTTTGTTTTTCCTGGGTAACAGGTGATCTCAAGGCATCTAGTTCTCAGCCCCCCCTATTTATAGAAAGTAAAGATGGCTCTTTGGCCACAATCCACAGAGCATGCCAAAACATAGTTAAATGTGAGGTACATGAGCCACACTGATCCACATGTTCATGCACTCACCTCTCCTTTTCTCTGTTTCTTAGTACACTCTGCATATTTGGATTTGGGATCTCCATATTTTCATATTGGGGCAAGACATGTCCATAAACTGTTCCTTTGACCCAGACAAAGAGGCCAAAGGACTGGGTTAGTTGGTAATACTATCAGAAATATACACTTATTTTGACATGCCCTCTGAGCTGGGAGAAGTCAACATTCTCCTGCTGCTTCTTTACCACTAAACAAACAGCTGGGAATTTCCTGCACCTCAGCATTAGTTGGCAATACTCAGTTCCAGAAGACCCAAATCTATGATGGCATCAAACAGTTTGTTCTCAACTCAATCCACAAGGGCACATTCCTTACCATTTCTAGAAAGCATGCATAGATTTTTAAGGGGATATTATTTTCAAAACTGATGTATCTCAAATTTAAAAATGATTTTTTCCAATTATCCAGCAAACCTTTTTATTTTATCATTTATGGCCAGAATCCTGTTAAGACACTATGCCAGTGTAAAAATCATGTCACATGTCAACAACTGTATAACAATTATAGCTGTAATCTCTGTATTGTTTTCTTTCTGGAATGGACAGAACAGCAGAACACACATGCCAGGGTAAAAAATATAGAAACCCATCCCCCTGGCTCATACTGTGACTGCAACAAATTTTACTTGCGTATCTAGTTTTTATCTCTGGGGTTCCCATCAGTCCTTCTAATCAAAGTCAACAGCTGCTAAGATAATACAGGGATTGACCTCAGTTCAGAACTGAAATGTCATAAGAAATAGCACTGCCTTCCCCCACCACTTTAAGAGGACCTGCCCTTTATCTTCTCATTTTATGACCTTTCCTCACAATAAGCTCTACACTAAGCAAGACCTTTGTTTTATGCACAACTACTTACCTTAGCGGTGCCATGGCATTTCTGGCAAGAACTTCTACCTGAACATCCACATGTTGGGCAGCCCTTTCAATAAAAAGAAGAATAACATTAAAATAGAGTACTCTACATTCATTCCAGTGTAATTTGACTGGAGATGTGACATTACATAGCACCAAAGCAAATTACTGCTGTTAAGAGTACAGTTTTCATTTCCTTTGCCTTAGCCATATTCTGCCTATTTAACACAAACTCCTTGTCTTAAGCATTAACCTGCAACAACATTGTCTTTTTCCTCCTATGTTTTCTCTTTCGCTTTTCAATCCTGTGTAGCCCTGTCCATGAGCTTTGCACCTCAAATTCTACCACCATGATCATCTTGAAAGGCCTCCATCCTTTGTACGTGACTGGCCATGTTTGTTCCAGAATGTTACGAATCTCTCCCAGAGCCAAAGAAGCAATAGACAACAGTATTTGCTTTCTGTTCAAAGAAAGCAAAGCAAAGCAAAGCAAAGCAGCTTCATTTATATACCGCTTCATATCGCGCTATGGGATGTCTAAGTGGTTTACAACTGTAAGCTCATTGCCCCCCAACAGTTGGGTACTCATTTTAGCGACCCTGGAAGGATGCAGGCCTGAGTCTAGCCTGAGCCCTTGCTAGTACTGAACTCGTAACCTTGTGGTCTATGAGTGAGTGGCTGCAGTACAGGCATTTAACAACTGCGCCACCAGGGCTCCTCCACTGCGCCACCAGGGCACTGTGAGCAACCAAGACTTTGTGATTATTGTAATACTAGTAACAGCAGAAACTATGAACATGAAAAGCATTATAAAATTAATAAAGGACATATCTGAAAGTGTTTTGGTATTCACTATATGACTACATTTGTAACATTTGATATACTTCTCATTCGATGTGATTGTTTTTGAATATCATATCACTCCTGATTACGAAGGATTGCTAGGGCTGTCTCTTCATTGTCACGTTGAAGAACAGGAGGTGTTAAGAGTGTTAAATGGAGCAGAATTGCTTATAATTCTGCTGTTATATACACAAGGGACACTGGCTCCTTTCCAAGTCCAATTCTCCTTATGAAATTAATCCTTGTTTGTGCAATTGGTTTTGCTGCTGTTCAGTTGAATATATCAGCAGAGTTCAACATTTTCATTTACCATCCAAGATATTTCAATATTTGGACTGATAAGTTACTTATTCCATTTTCCAATAGTTGAAACCAATGGATCAAGTCAGATAAACAGAAAGGCAGTTATTTGGAGGTTATTACCTTAGCTTCATGCAGGAATACCTTTTGTTCAATTAAAATGCAATGCTATCCCTCATTTTCTTAGAAGAATTCCCAGCACTGATGTGTGTTCTGTAAAACTATGCCTACGGTGTTGTTGTCTATACTATTATGCTATTCAGTGGATTCTTTATATGAATCTAGGTGAAAACAAATTTGAATTTTGGATACAGAAGGATTTCACTATGCTTAGTGAATCTGTATTGTTTCTATTGTTTGACAATGAATAATATATAAGTTTCTGTTATGTTATTTGTGTTGGTGAAAAAGAAATTAAAAGATAAATTTCTTCCTGAATTTTGAATCCCAGTTTGGTCATGGGTTATAACTAAACAATACAATAATGACTTCTACACTACTATACAATTTGCCATCTTGTTATGCCAATGGCCCCATCAGTCTCTTATGATGGTGATAAAAGGAGCCCAGTCTTCCTTTTCTGAAGAAGGGAAATGTGCAGCTGTGCCAGAAGACTCAATATTGTGATAGGGAAAACCTACATCCATTTTCAAGTTTCACAATTGGGCTGGCCATTTTGGCAGCTGGCTACTAAAGCCTACCATCAAAACAAGTTGAACCTTTCAACTTCAAGCTTGCCCCAAAGAGGAAAGGTCACATGTTTTGGCTTGGTTACAAAGCAAACCAAAATCTGTGAACCTCTGTACATCATCATATTTATTCATACATCACCTTTACTGATGATGTGTGAGGCACTTTGATTCTTTCAATCTTGTCTTTGAACATTGCTGGAATCTGTACTCTCACATCCCAAGGTAAAGGTGGTATACCACGCAGAAAGGAATCTACCGGTCCACCTGAGGCAGAGGAAAGATGCACCATTTTATGGCATTAGATCATGTAATTACATAGGACCGTTCTAGAAAAGCTAATTAGAAATCATCAAGACATATACATTTCTGTCTTCCTTTCCCTGTTTCGAATTTCTTTCTTTTGATTTCATATACAATGAATGTGATTGAATCCAATTATACTTTACAAATGCAAACATATATCTGTAATGCAATGTGTCATCATGGCTCAGATGCACATTGTCTATAATTTGTTTTGGAATATTGAATATTGAATATTTACTAACATATTTTCTTAAAACTTCCTTATTAATTAATTTCAAAACATGCAGAATAAAATTTATGTGACCCAGTCCACCTGTAAGATTCTGCAACTAGAAGCCAGTGACATAACTGTGAAAACCTCCTCCACTTAATCGTGAGATGTTCCCAGTCAAACCCAGTGTAAGCCATCCCTAACCATCAGGATACCAACACAAAGTATATTTAGAATGGGTGTGGTGGCTTCCATTTTTAAAATAATGGTTTTCCAGAACCCAATCTTGTGTTAATATTGTAGTTCACCCCAGAAAAGTTTTTAAAGTAGCAAGGAGATGAGCTAGATTATGCTTTGGGAAAATGGCATATCTTTACCACCTCTGTAGTCCTGCATGGAGTGGCCCTCCTCCCACTTTGTTTTTTAACCCACTAGCAAAAATTCAAGCTTCCCTTGAATTGGGAACTAGTATGGAGGAGGAGTATGCAAAATCAAACCAAATTATTTCAGTAAGGCTCCATGGAAAACCTATGAACATCACCATAATTCAAGTATATTCACCAACCACAGAGGCAGAACAGGAAGAAATTGAAAGATTCTGTGAAAGAAATTGACAGTACCCCAACACAGAATGTCAAGCTGATTATTGGAGATTGGAACACAAAACTTGAAAGCAAAGAAGAATCAAAAACAGTAGGCAGATTCGGATTAAGTAAAAGAAATGAAGTAGGTGTGTGTCTGATAGATTTTTGTGAAGCCAACAACCTATTCATTGCTAGCACATTTTTCATACAACCAGAAAGAGGGCTATACACATGGACATCACGAGATAGTCAACACAAAAACCAAATAGATTTTATAACTGGAAATAAGAGATGGCAAAGCTCCACACTGGTAGCCAAGATTACACCTGCCACTGATTATGTTATAGATCATGAATTACACATTTTAAAAATAAAAGTAAAACGCAAAAAGGAAACAAAACCAGTCATCATACCAAAATATGATCTAACCCAGTGGTTGGCAAACTACGGCTCGCAGGCCGAACCCAGCCCGTCGAGGCCTTGGAACCGGCCCATGGCCGCTCGTGCCGCTGTGCGACGCAGGGTGCCATTTTGCTTTCCAAAATGGCAGCCGCGCTCGTGCACGCATGACAGCGGGCGCTATTTTGGAATGCAAAAAGGCTCAGTGCACTGTGAGTGCATGCGCATGACACCGGCGCCGTTTTGCATTCCAAAATGGCCCCACCACCGTGTGCATGCATGCGCGATGCGGGGCGCCATTTTGGAATGCAAAATGGCGTCGGCGTCATGCACATGTGCTCGCGATGCGCGGTGCACTTTTGCATTCCAAAATGGTGCTGCCACTGTGCGCATGCGTGCACGAGTGCACGGCGGCAGGAGTTGTGCGCATGTACGTGCGTGCGTGCCTCCGGCGCCATTTCCTCTCCCTCGGACCACCGACGATCAGGCAACAGCAGAACCAGCCCCAACACAAAAAGGTATGCCGACCTCTGATCTAAACAATATCGCAACAGAATTTAGCAACAATATACAGAACAGATTTGCACTACTTAGCATAATAGACTGAGAACCAGAGGAACTATGGTCTGAAGCCAAGGACATAATATAAGAAGAATGCAGACAGACACTTTCAAAAGCCAAAAAGAAAAAGAAAAAACCATGGATGACAGATAAAACTCTACAAGCAATAAAGGAAAGAAGGGAAGAAAATCAAAAAGGGGATAAGAACAAACTAAGAACCATAAATGCAACAGTACAATGGCTAGTTTGAAAGGATAAAGAAAACTACTACAGAGAAATAGAAAACAACAACAAAAAGGGAAGAACAGGAGACCTATTCCACAAGATCCGGGACAGATGATATTCCAATTGAACTGCTGCAATGCATATTGACAGAGTCAACTCTAATGCTGACCAACATATGTCAACAGATATGGAAAACAGAACAATGGCCAACAGATTGGAAACAATCAATATACATCTGAACCCACAAAAAAAGAGACACAAAGGACTGCAGCAACTATAGGACGATGGCACTAATCTCCCATGCAAGCAAAATTATGCTCAAAATTCTCCAATATAGACTCCAACTCTACATGGAGAGAGAAATCCCAGAGGTCCAAGCAGGTTCAGGAAAGTAAGAGGCACTAGGGACCACACTGCAAACATACGATGGCTAATGGAGCACATGAGGAAATTTTAAAGAAAATCAGCATGTGCATTATAGACTACAGCAAAGCCTTTCACTGCATAGACCATGCCCTTAAAAACATGGGAGTGCCAACACATATGATAGTCCTGATGAAGAATCTGTACTCAGGACAAGAGGCTACTGTCAGAATAGAACATGGAGAAACAGAATGGATCCCAATTGGCAAAGGGGTCAGACAAGGCTGCCCCTTATCACCCTACCTGTTCAACTTATATGCAGAACATATCGTAAGAAAAGCAGGCTTGGACACAGAAGGAGGGGTGAAAATCAAAGGAAGGAATATGAAAGAACTAGAAAAGATTCTAAAATGCAAAGGTATACAACTAAACACAAAAGTGAGACTCGTACAAGCCACTATATTCCCTATTACCATGTATGGATGTGAGAGCTGGACAGTTAGGAAAAATGATAAGAAGAAAATCAACTCCCTTGAGGTGTGGTGCTGGAGAAGAGTGCTGAGGATCCCATGGACAGCCAAAAAGACAAACAAATGTGTCCTAGAGCAGATCAAGCCAGAGATATCCTTGAAAGCCAAGCTGACAAAACTGAGGCTGTCGTACTTCAGACACATCATGAGAAGAGAGAACTCATTGGAGAAAACAGTAATACTAGGAAAGGTGGAGGGAGAAGAAGGCCACATGCTAGATGGATGGACTCAATTAAGGACATGGGTATGAGTGTACAGGACCTAAGCAGAGCAGTGGAGGACAGGGAGTCTTGGAAATGTCTCATCCACAGGGTCGCTATGGGTCGAGATTGACTCGAGGGCAGTTAACAACAACAAACAAAAGTTTGGAGGAGGGTAAAATAGGAATAAGGATGGGAAACGCGGTTAAGCCCACTTTCTCCTGTACCAAAATTCAACAGATGCTCAAGGGTGAGATGATACATTTCATCTTTGGTTTTCTTTTTTCTTTTTTTATATAATTTTATTTATATATACATACAAATAAACATCTTACAATAAAATAAACAAGAAAAATTCTTAATTGTCAATTCATTTTGTCTATAACTGATACTTCCAAACGTGTGTCGACAACAGATACTTATTATTTGTATTCGCAATTCCAAGTCTTTCTAAGTTTCTCAAAGTTATTTGTCTCTCTTGATGTCAGAGAATAATCAATTCCACTTTCTTTTAGGTAATTCTGTATAGCGCAATTCAATGCAATTAAATACAGTTACCTAATTTAGTCAAAACACTTTAAAAATTATACTCTTATTCTTAAATAAAAAGTTAAAAAAATTGCTATCTCAGCACCATCTTGTCTTCATATACTCATCGATTGGTGACCCCGTGTCTACCTTTTCTAAATCTTTTTGATTTAATAAAGCAGTTAATTTGTCCATGTCTTTCATCTCTATTAACTTCATCAGCCAATTGTCCAGTCGGTAAATCTTGATTTTTCCACTTTGGGGCTATAAGTAGCCTTGCTGCTGTAATCATATATAGAAGAATCCTCCAGTACTTTCTTTCTATTGTTGGGTCTAACTTATTTAACATACTCAATAAGTAAATGTCGAGTCTTAATTCATACTTTATCTTCAAAATTTCTTGTATTGAATTGTGTATTTTTTTCCAATAGCTTTTAATTTTGGAGCATCTCCACCAAACATGAAACCACGTTCCAACATTTTGTTTACATTTTCAACAGCTGTTTGATTTAGTATTATAAATTCTTGCAATCTTTACGGGGGTTAAGTGCCATCTTTGTTCCATCTTCCAGTAGGGTTTTTTTTTTTCCAAATCTTGAGACTTAGGGGGGTTGCAGACTGCCAGAAATAGAGTCCACTTTCAGGGTTAGGGTTAGTGCTAGGGAATCATGGGAACTGTTTTTTTTTTCTGAGATATTGAGCCTTCTCTGTCAGAGAACTCTGGTGCCACAATAAACTACAGTTCCCATGATTCCCTAACCCTAAAAGTGGACTCAATTTGCACTATTTCTGGCAGTCTGCAACTCTGTCTTCTTTCTGACGTATTCCCAACTCTCCAGATCAATTGTTTTCCCTATATCAGTTGCCCATTTAATCATGTTGTCCATAATTATCTCTCCTTCCTGTTTTATATCCATTAACATTCTATAGAGTCTTCTTGTTCTCTTTTTTTCTGGTTTCTTCAGTATCTTATTGATTTCTAAAGATTCATCCTCAAATTCTTCTAATTTCGAGTCCATCTTAAACCTTTCTCTTAACTGAATGCATAACAGCCAATGTATTTTGGGATCTAATTGTTCTAATTCTTCTATTGTTTTAAATTCATATTTATCTCCTTCTATTTTTTTCAATGTCACTGTACCTCAACCATGTTTCTAGTGCTGTCCATTTACCAAAAAAAGCCTCATGAGGCGATACCCATAATGGAATTTTCCTGTATAGACCTTTTTTGATTCCATTCTATGCATTCAAAACTGACCTTCTTACAGCATGGTGGCTAAATTCTTTATGTACTGTTGATTTCTCGTACCACAAATATCCATGCCACCCAAAGTGATTATTAAAGCCTTCAATATTCAATATTTTTGTATTTTTAAGTAATATCCAATCTAATAACCAATTGAGCATGTTAGCTTTATGGTATAATTCTAAGTCTGGTACCCCCTTCCTCTGTCCTTCTTGTGCCTTGTCATCGTTATCAATTGATTCTTGTTTTCCAGATAAATTCTCTTAAATCTTTATGTCACTCTTTAAATGGTTTTGTATTGTGAATGATTGGAATGCATTGGAACAAAAAGTTCATTTTGGGGAGTACCATCATTTTTATAGCTTCTACTCTACCCGTCAGGGAAAGATTAAGCTTGATCCATTTTAATAAGTCTCTCTAATGTCTTTCCATTTTGTTTTATAATTGTTATCACATAAGTCAACATTTTTCTTTGTAAGCCAGATCCCTAAGTATTTAACCTTGTTCTTAACTGAGCATTTAGTAATTTCTTCCAAGTAATCATCTTCCTTCATTGTCATATTCTTTGTAATTATAACTGTTTTCTTATGATTAATCTTGAAACCTGCTAACCGGCCATATTCTCCTATTGTTTGGAATGCTTCAATAATTTGTTGTTTGGGGTCTTCTAAAATAAGGACCAAATCATCCGCGAAAGCTTGTAATTTATACTCCAATCCTCTAGTCTTCATTCCTTTAATTGTGTCCTCCTCTCTTAATCTGTTCAAAAGCACTTCCAAGACTATTATAAATAGCAAAAGAGATATTGGACAACCTTGTCTGGTTCCTTTAGAAATTTTAAATTCTTCTGAGCAACCCCCCATTAATTATTAGCTTTGCCAACTGTTCCTTATATATCTCTTTAATCCATCTGCAAAATCTAGGGCCCATTTCCATTTTTTTCCAGCAGCTGCATCATAAAATTCCAATTTACAATGTCGAAGGCCTTTTCAGCATCTGCGAATATTAATGCTAGGGTTTTTTCCCCATTATGTTTCTAATAGTATTCAATAGTGTCTATAATCAATCTAATGTTATTTTTGAGCTTCTTCCTGGTAAAAATCTTGCTTGGTCTTCATGTATTGTATTGTTTAAAATTTGTTTTAATTTGTCAGATAGAATTAACATCATAATCTTGTAATCCATATTCAACAAAGATATAGGCCTATAATTCCCAATTTCTTTATCATCTTTGCCTTCTTTCGGTCTCAATGTAATGTTTGCCTTCTTTCATGAATCTGGGATCCCATCCTTAACTATGTTATTGAGAGTTTTTAACAAAAGAGTTTTTAACTCATCTACAAACATTTTATAGTATGTTGCCGTAAATCCATCCGGTCCAGGGGCTTTCTCTTTTCTCAACTTCCCAATAGCTTTAACTATTTCTCTCTCCATAAAGTCCTCATTCAACAAATCCTGTTGCTCCTGTGTAATTTTTCTAATCCTTTGTTGCTCCAAGTACTGTGTTATCTCATTTCCATCAATGTCATCAACCTTATAAAGGTCAGTATAATATCTTTTAAAAGCTTTCTGAATTTCCTCCTGTACCTGGAGTATTTTACCACTATCTTTTATTTTTGTAATTACTTTTCTTTCTTTTTCTTTCCTCAATCTGTATGCCAGCCATTTCCCAGATTTATTAGCAGATTCAAATTGTCTTTGTTTGATAAATTTCATTTTCCTTGCTATTTCGTCAGCTACAGTTTTGTTCACCTGTTTTCTTAACCATTGCAAACACTTATTTTTCTTATCACTAGTAGGGTCTTTTAACAATTCTGTTTCAGCTTCTTGAATTCCCTTTTCTAATCCATTCATGTTATCAATATGTTGTTCTTTCAATTCAGCTCCTCCTTGTATCAATATGCCACACATCACTGCCTTGCTGGTGTCCCATACCATTTTAGCTTTGACTAGGTCCGTAGTATTTTCCAGAATGTACTGTTTCAATGCCTTTTTTAGTTTGTCTCTAAAATCATTACTATTCAACAAGTAATCATTTAATTTCCAAAATAATTTTTTTTTCGTAGTTTCCACTTTTAGCAAGATTTGATTATGATCTGACATATCTTTCATAGGATTTCCATATCTTTAATTTTCGGTACTAATTTGTAGGATACCTGGAACATATCGATCCTAGAGTATGATGTATAGCTTTCTGAAAAGAAAGTAAATCCGTCCTTGTCTGGGGTAAAGATTTGTCCAAACATCTTTTAAATTGATTTGGTCTTGTAATTCAAAAAATGAGGTGAGGAGTTTACCTTGATTTCTTTTTGTTCTTTTTATAGAGGCTCTATCCTTTTTTGGATCAACCACTCCATTCCAATCTTCCAGCATGACGTTTCCATAATCCGTTTCTAATTTCTGTATCTCTTCATTTAGTTTCTTATAGAACTCTAATTGTCTTTCCACAGGACTATATATGCCAATTAATAGAAGTATTGTATCTTTGGTTTGTAATTGCACTCCTATGTAATGACCTTCATGATCTTTGAAAACTTCTTTGGCCTTATATTTATTTTGGACATACATTACAACTCCTCCTTTCTTTTTTTCATTAGCCATGATAAACATTTGTCCCAATTTTGTATTATTCAGATAATTTATTTCAGTTTTATTAATCTTGATTTCTTGTAGACAAATTATTTCTGCCTCTTTTTTTGGCCAAATAATGGAAAGTTTTATTTCTCTTGAATTTTGAATTAAGACCTTTTATATTCCAAAAAATAATTTTGATTGCCATGTTCAAAATGGTTATTTATTTATTTAAATAAGTTAAATATTTAATTATTCATCTTCTTCCCCCTCTCCAAGGTATTTTTGAATACTTCTGTCCTCTTCAGAAAACAGTTCTGTTAGATTCTCTTGTGTATCCTCCTCTTTGGTTTTTTGCAGTGAAGAAGCAATTTTTTTAACTAGAATGTTCCACGTTTCTTCCCCCACTTCTTGCATTTTGCACTAGCTTACTACTGGTGTACTACATTTTTTACTGAATTTCTAATGGCAGCTTGATATCTGAGAAGAAATTATCATCCTCTGAGACAAGCATACACTAAGCAAATTGTGAGGAAAGTACAAGTTATTTAATAGTGTTCCACTTACCATTGTAAGGTTCTGCTTTCCATACAGAGGACCTTGATTCAGTGAAGGTTTCCAAGCGATACTAAGAAATCATTTTTAAAAATTAAACAAGAAAGATTTATTCATTCATTTATATGTTGTATTTTATTTATATTTTGTAAATATATACAGATAACCTGTGCTAAATAAGGATACCTCAGGGTGGCATGCAAATAAAATCCATTTAAAACAATTTCTAAGGTTTAAAAGTAATAAAGCATAAACTAAAGGATAATGCCTTAAACATATTACTGTATTTCCCAGCATATAAGACAACTTTTTAACCAGGAAAACCTGGGGTTAAAGTTGGGGGTCATCTTATACACCGGGTATAAGGAGGAGGAGGAAGATAGAGGTGTGGGGCAGGAAGGAGCTGGGGAGAGAAGGAGGAGGACTAGGAGGTCCTCCTTCTCTCCCCTGCTTTTCTCCCTCCTCCCACCTTCCCTCCTGGTCCTTCTTCTTCTCTCCACCATTTTCCCCCCTCCTCCCACCTTTCCTCCTTGTCCTCCTGGTCCTCCTTATTCTCTCCCCTGCTTTGATCCCTTCTCCCACCTTTCCTCCTGTCTTCCTGGTCCTCCTTCTTCTCTCCCCTGCTTTCCCCCCCTCCTCCCCCCTTTCCTCCTTCTCCTCCTAGTCCTCCTTCTCCCCACCGCTTTCCCCCCCCCTCCTCCCACCTTTCCTCCTTGTCCTCCTGGTCCTCCTTCTTCTCTCCATCACTTTCCCCCCCTCCTCCCACCTTTCCTCCTTGTCCTCCTCCTTCTCTCCCCTGCTTTCCCCCCCTCCTCCCACCTTTCCTCCTTGTCCTCCTGGTCCTCCTTCTTCTCTCCCTGCTTTCCCCCCCTCCTCCCACATTTCCTCCTTGTCCGCCTTCTTCTCTCCACCACTTTTTTCCCCTCCTCTCACCTTTCCTCCTCATCCTCCTCATCCTCCTGGTCCAGGAGGAAACCTGTGAGATGGGGGGAAAAGCTGGGGAGAGAAGGAGGGTTTCCTTGGCAAAGTTTGTTCAGAAAGGGTATGCCATTGCTTTCCCCTGAGGCTGAGAGAGTGTGACTTCCAAGACTGTTGTTGTTGTGCGCCTTCAAGTCGTTTCCAACTGATGATGACACTAAGGCAAACCTATCATGAACCTATCATTTCTTGCCTATGTGTTTTTTCAGACAGGGTTTGCCTTTGCCACCCTCTGAGGTTGAGAGAGTGTGACTTCAAAGATTGTTGTTGCTGTTGTACGCCTTTGAGTCATTTCCGACTGACAGCAACCCTAAGGCAGCCCTATCATGGTGTTTGCTTGAGAAGGTTTCTTCAAAGGGGAGTTTGTACCCTAAGGCTGAGAGAGTGTGACTTGCCCAACGTCACCCAGGAGGATTCCATGGCTGAGCCAGGATTTGAACCCTGGTTTCCAGAGTCATACTCCGATACTCAGACAGGATGACCAGATGTCTTCAATGCAAAAGAGGACAAGTCACTACATAAAATGTAGGACATACAAGAAAATAATGTAGAGAAAGCTAAAAACACTAATATAAATGTAAATCCTTCTTAGCCATGCTCAAAATGGAGGACGTTTTAATGGTCAAAATGGTGACTTTTAATCTTAACATGGGGTTTTCTTGACATGTTTCTTCAAATGGGGGTTGTCATTACCATCCTCTGAGGCTGAGAGTGTGTGACATGCCCAGGGTCACTTAGGGCCTAAGCAGACTGTCAGAAATAGTGCACATTAAATTGAGGCACTGCCCTGGCTCAGTGCTAGGGAATCATGGGAACTGTAATTTATTGTGGCACCAGAGCTCTCTGACAGAGAAGGCTCAATGTCCCAGAAAAAAATACAATTCCCATGATTCCCTAGCACTGAGCCAGGGCAGTGCCTCAATTTAATGTGCACTATTTCTGGCAGTCTGCTTAGGCCTTTACTTGGCCACAAATTGTACATACCCCAGAATGCATCACCTAGTATATTGGCAGTCCTTTCCCCCAACAGTTTCTCATTTCCCCCCAAACCATCTCATAGCTGGGAGATGGAAATAATTTTTAAAGCAGCATTTAAATCTGGACTATTTTTTAAAAAGTAAGGTCCAAAACACACTGCAGAAATAAATGCTAGGGAACATGGGAGCTGTAGTTTGTTGTGTTTATAAGTGACAGTTTTCCTGTTAAGTACCTGCATGTCATAAACATTTGAATTAAAATTACCCTATTGAAATCAAATCTGATTTTTTAAAAAATTTATTTGGTGTGCATTGGAAGGGGGGTAGTCCTATACGGCAAGTATATTCCAAACTCTATATTTTAACTGGAAAAGTTGGGGATCGTCTTATACGCCCAGTCATTTTATATGCTGGAAAATACAGTAAATAATTTACAAATCTAAATAGTTTAAAGCAATATACATACATAGATTTGAGAGATTATCACACGGGGTAAAAAATGGAACAAGAATGGAATAACACCATCATTACAATTGTGAAGAGATTATCACACAATGCCACACTCATCCTGTATTTCTCACAGATAGAAACTGCAGTTGTCCTGCAACTTCTCATTAACGATAAAATGTTGTGACTAACAAGCTAATATTGCTGTAGTTGTGCAACTGAGGAGGTGCTGAAGCAAATTTGGGCAGAATCACTAGAACCCAAAAGGCTTTAACGAAATATTTTAATTTGGTGGTAGAACGAGGCCAGTGTCGGCATCAACCAGGTTTCCAAGGAGAGGGCATTCCACAACTGGGGTGCCACAGCAGAGAAGGCCTTCTTCCATGTCCTCATACAGTAGAGGGAGACACAGGGCCTGTTTAGCAGACAGGCATAAAAACAAAGAGGAACTCCATTGAGTATTGCCCCAATTCCATTCAGCCCTCATGAAAGAAAAGTCTTCAGATTATTATAAATGCCCTAAGCAGACCTTGTAAGGCCCATTGATTCACCTGCTGAGCAATATCTGTATGGGATTAAAACAAAATATACTGCCGTAATATATACTGCTTACTCTGTAGGTATTGAATGTCTGCAGATCCCGAAAGCACATCTCCTTTGCTGGGGCTTTGCTGTAGCACCAGTTGCTTGCAGCATATCTAACAAAAGCTTCTTTGGCTTCATCTTCTGAAATAGTAGGAATACTGCAGAAAACAACAGCAGTAATAAAGCAGAAATCACAGCACAAGCTTTTCATATTCCTCTAGAGCTTCAGAGACTTCACTTTTGAAAATTATACTTTATAAAGAGCATTATGTACTACTCAGACATGGAACTGAGCCTGCAGGAAATGAGCAGAGCAGTGGAGTACAGGGAGTACAGTATTTAAAACCATTTAAAGTAAATATTAAGAGCAGTAAAGGTAAAAGTAGTCCCTTGACTTGAATGTCTAGTCGTAACTGACTGTAGGGACAGTGCTCATCTCTGTTACTAAGCTGAAGAGTCAGTGTTGTCCGAGGATTTCTCTGGTGGTCATGTGGCCAACATGAGTGCACCAAACACTGTTGCCTTCCCATTGAAAAGGTAAAAGGTAGGGATGCAGTAGCTTAGTGGTTAAGACACCAGTTCTGACAATTGGAAGATCACAAGGTTGGCAGTTCGAGGGCCGAATGATGCATGATGGGGTAAGCTGCCATCACCAGTCCCAGCTTCTGGCAACCTAACAATCTGAAAGCATGCAAATGCAAGTAGATAAATAGGTACCACATCGGTGAGAAGATAACAGCATTCCGGGCAGTCATCTTTGGACAACGCTGGCTTTTTGGCTTAGTAATGGAGATGAGCACCACCCCCTACAGTCAGATATGACGAGACATTCATGTCAAGGGACTACATTTACCTTTTTATTTGCATGCTTTAGAACTTCTAGGTTGGCAGAAGCTGGGACTAGTGACAGGAGCTCACCCCATCATGCAGCACTCGGGCCTCGAACTGCCAACCTTCCGATCTTATGTCAGAATTGGCGTCTTAACCACAGCAGTACAAAAAGCCATTCCCATGTCAACACTCAAAAACACTCAAAGGTCTTTACCTGTCATCAAAAAGACAACAAAGAAGGAGCCATCCTAACTTGCCCCCCCCCCCCCCAGGGAGGGAGTTCTAAAGTCTAAGAGCAGCCATGGAGAAAGCTCTTGTGCATTCCAAGGAAATGTGGCTATGGAGGTGGTGGGTAGACAGAGATGCCTTCCCTGAAGATCTTAAGAGTCAGTCAGACTCATATGGGAAGATACAGTCCTTCAGATAACCTGAGCTATGTAGGCTGTTAAGTTGAAAATCAGCAGTTAGAACTGTGAACTGTGCCCAGAAACAAACTGGCAGCCAGTTAACCTGTTGTAACAAGTTTTTGTGTGCTCCGTATCTCCACCCAGAGTCAACAAACTGGTTGAAGTTTTTAGAATGGTCTTCAAAAGACTGAAAAGTCTTCAAAAGCAGCTCTACACAAAGAGCATCACAGTAAGCCAACTGGGATGTGACACCATGGCCCAGTTAGATGTCCCAAGGCATGGGCACAACTGATACCCAATTGTGCAAATGCGCTCCTGGCCACTGCAGAAATCTGAGAATCAGGGCTGAATCCAGGATCTGTCTTTTAACTGATCAATTTAATCAGAATTATGGCTAAAATATACCGGTATACTAGGTATCTGTTACAACTTTCATGGAAGAACTGGTGGGATTTAGAAGAGGATTTTTCACCCTGGAAATTCTACTCTTGCTTTCTGTTGAACCATCAAGCTTATAAATCCTGATGAAAAGGGTCAACTATTTGCAACACTTACTTCCAGTTTATCTGTGGTGGATATGGTTGATTTCCATGAACAGGAACCAAGTCAGGTGGGGGAGGGAAATGTTTCCCACCTGTAAAAAAAGGGGGTGGGGGAAGGTTGTTCTTAGAATATATGGTTGTGGGTGATCTGTAGTGTGAAGGGTTCTTTAATTTTGTCTTGATGTTGAAGGAAATCAAAATCCATACAATAACAGGTTGCTTACCTGTTTGCTTAACAGCTTAGCAAGAGAAATTTTGAACAAAGCAAAAAGGCAGGTGAGACTGAACACAAATGCCACCAAACATAAAGGTCTTTTCAGGTATATGGTTAAGTGTCATATGCATGAGACTCAGGCCTTCGTATTTCCCCTTCACTAGTATGGCCATGAGATGTTCAGAAGCTTCCACTTCTATTTTTGAAGAAACACACTTTGCCATATTGTCCAAACACACCATAATCTCCACTCACTTTCAAACAAGAGTTGATGAAGCCATCATACATTTGCTGGAACTATAGTTAAAAGTAACCACAATTTAAGATTCATATAAAACACTGAACTGTAGTAACTCTGAAACATAACCAAAAGCTTCTGGCCTCATTATCTTGGCAGTACCGGGAGAAGGCACAAACCTGAGGGTCACTGGGGCTCATTCTTATAATCCCAAGCAATGGTTCAGCATTACATTTTTAGCATAGTACTACCAGAACATCTTAACTATTACATTAGTACCATTCATCTGCATCCAAATACTATACAGTTTGATAAGACACAATTCTCAGAATGAAACTATTTATGTCGTCATTATCAATCCCACAGTTGTTTGCATGATTCCACTTTTACTGCCAAGGCTGTATCCCATGAAATCCTGCAATGCTCAGCCTCATGAAACAAAGTTACAACCTGAAATCTGCCAGCATAAAGGAAAATATGATCAGGAAAGTACAAAAATTAATACATGTGCTGAGGCGGCAATCCTGTACACTTACCAGGGAGTGTCTATAACTCTATAGACTGCAAACCCCTAAATTCCACAGGATGCAGCCATGGCAGTTAAAGTAGAAAGGTAACTAGTTTGGCTAGAAGAAATAAAAGGTAAAGGCTTCCCCTTTGACAAGATTGTCTAATGTCTGATTGGAGGGGGCAGTGCTCATCTCTGAGGGAGCCAGCATTGTCAAAGATGGCTCTGTGGTCATATGGCCAGCATGACTGCACAGAATGCCGTTACCTTCCCAACCAAGTGGTACCTATTTATCTACTTGCACTTTTATATGCTTTCAAACTGCTAGGTTGGCAAAAGCTGAAGACTCGTGATGGGAGCTCGCTCTATTATGCAGCACTTTGCTCTTGAACTGCCAACCTGGCAATCTTGCAGTCGACAGAGTCAGTGTCTTAACCACTGAGCCACTGCATCCCACTAAAGTAATACTGAATGTAATGTAATATTGAAGACATATTCCAGAGAGATAAGCAGTACTGTCACTGGGACCATAGAAGCTTTGTCAAGTACAAATAGGAAAAGCACAAGCCACCTCCCTCATGTACACACATTTCATCCACACACACCCTAAAAATACTACAATTTTGTTAAAGAGGGAAAAAACTACCCTCTCTGGAGCATTTTTTGTTTTGTTTTGTTTTTTTGTTGTTTTTTTTTGCTGGAAAAACCTGCAGGAGGAGTGTACCAAGATCACAATTCCCACACTAACAATACCATGGATTTAAGCCTTGGGCCTGGGGAAAAAACAAAACAAAACAAAAAGGTGGCTTCTGGCCACTTTGGGGGCATGGCACTTAGAGGCCGTGCTCCAGTCCAAAGGACCGGATCAAAAAGAGTCAGTTTAAACAGACTCCTGGCGGTGCCGGCTTGAGGCTGCAGGTGGCAGCTTGCTTTGGGAGAAGGCCATACAGTCATAGCCAGAGGCCACTCCTTTTCAGCCGTTTGCTCTGTGCCTTGGTCTTATTTGTTACAAACCATAACAGGAATTTTGTAGAATTTTAAAGCAGAGCTTAGAAAATATTTTTTTAAAAAGATGACAACTTCAGTGGCCATGCTGGCTAGAGGATTCTGGGCACTGCAGTCCAGACAAACCAGTGTTTCAAGCTCTGCTTTAAAGACAATGATATTATGGTATAAGCCACAAGCTTTGTATGAACCACAGCCCACTTCAACCACTGCTTCACTTATATACTTGCCACTATCTCCTGCTGTTATGCCTTCATAGCCAGAGACACTGCCCATGTCAGCAAGATAGGGAGCTGAAGGTCCTGGGATTTGAGGCATGGCCACAGGTGGGATGACACCTACCACATAAAGACAAGTAATAGGGCAATGGAAAATACTGTAGAATGTAAAATACCATTGTCATACTGTTCAACTATATCAAATGCCAATGCTACATACAGAAATTATTTTCCCTTTGTTACACAACTGCCATGTTGTGACACATAGGAAAAGAAATATAGTATTTATTTGCACCATGCAAAAATCATGATTATATGGTTAAGTGTGCATCACAATATTTATCTGGTCACAAGAAAACTTGCAGATGTGCCTATCTAATTTAGATGGGAACATTTGTTCCAATATAGGACCACTCACATGCAATGAGAAAGATGACTACTAGTGCTCTTGAAAACATGGCAGGTAGCAGCAGCATCAGAAATCACAATTTTATTTTCATGTGTTGTATGATTTATGTGTTGCATTACATTGTAGAAAATCCTAAGAGTGTCTTCATACAATAGTTTTACAGGAAAATCTTACAACGACTTGAATATTATGTAACTATTTTTAAATAAGCAAATTGTTAATTTACCACATGTGAAATCCCTGTAACTCTTCCATGGTTGAGATCTTTTCTTGAAATATAAAATGAAATAACTTTGTATTGACACTTATTGAAAATTAACCTTGTACTGAAAGTTTACAGTGCCTTTTCCACAATAGCAGCTATACTTCATCATAAACGTGTAAAATCTACTACAGATTCTCCTGTTAAATAAATAGTTTTCTACCTCTGAGACTAATCCCAGTAATATTATTGCCAGGATTTATAACTATCTATGTAATAATTCACTGCTGGTGTTTAAATGTGGACAAAGTGATGGAGTGAATGGGGCAACACTTGGTTTCTGCTCTGCCACAGAACATAGAGAGTTATATCTCGGTGACTCACTATCTTTCAACCTAGTATATCTTGTAGGATGGCTGAGATAACACAAAGGGTATGTATGATGCCATATCTAACTGCTTGAAAGAAGGATGGCTAAAAATGCAATAAAACATGGATCAGTTAGACTTTAACCAGCCTAACCCGCTTATAGCTGGATGTTAGTGTACAATTTCCCCACTCTTTAAAGACTCAGTGGCAAAAGAAGCATAAATTCTAGTCTTTACAAATTATTATTTTTTTTAAAAAAAAAAGGGAGCAGGGAATTAATTTTCCAGACTAATTAACCTAGAATTCAAAGGCCTGATTTTAAATATACCATGGAAACTGATGTTTGCTATCTTAGGTATATTGTAGATTGAAAATAGCATTAAAACCAAAATGTGTTTTTTTGGATTGTTCACAATAAGTGTGTATAGGGCTGCACTGTTACAAATCTTTACCTGAGCAGACATCAGTTAAAGATTTACCACTTGCAATGTTTAAGATAAATATTTTCAATGGTGACTTAATCTGCATACCAAATGTCCTCTGAGCAGGCATCTGGTCAATAATTCCATAATACTGGTAAGCTGATCCACTGGTAAGAAAGATAAAAAAAAGATATAATGCTTTTCAATAAGAGATACAAATAAATTAGCCATCTAGTTAAGAGTCACTAACAGGAAAGGATTGATATGGGCAGTATGGTGTAGTGGTTTGAGAGCTGGACTAAGACTTTGGAAGACCAGGGGTCAAAATCCCCATTTGTTCACAGGAACCCGCTGGATGACATAGGACGTTATCACACGGGGTCTAAAGCAGACAGAACCCCGTCACATCCCCGTCCCATTGCGGTTCCTTTGCCCCTGTGTTCACATGACGTTGCACAGAACCCTGCCCATCCCCGTCCCATCCCCGTCCCATTGTGGATCCTTTGCCCCTGTGTTCACACGACGTCACAGAGAACCCCCTCCCATCCCCCTCCCATTGCAGCATCATCCCCGTTCTTTTGCATGCCGATTTCATTGGGAATTACATTTGCGCGACCAGAAGCATACCGGAATGATGCTGCTTTCGTTCATTCCGGAATGATGCTAGTTGCTAGAGACCCGCGTGTGATAACGTCCATAGACAGATCACACACTCTCACTCGAGATGAAGGCAGTGGCAAACACCCTCTGAACAACTCTTGCCAAGAAAATCCAGTGGTAGGGCTGCCTTAGGATGACCTTAATAAGTTGGAAATGACTTGTTGGCATGCAACAACCACAACTGTGAACAAGACTGTTATCCTCAAAAGTTCCATAAGAGCTGAAAAATATTACTGAAACAACATTCAGGAAAACACAGCTCTTTAACAATATAAATACATCCAATCTTGAATTCAAATAACTAAGGAACACAGAATTGATTACAGCATTAGTCACACCTGGGTGGGCTCAATTTGTTGTTTAGAATACTTCTGACTGATCATTTCAGCTGGGGGACACTCTCTGTGCAAGCATCTTGATACCATTTTGCCTGATCATTTCATGAGAGACTCAGCCCACTCAACTTAATCGGTCTTGACATCCCCCCCATCCCAGGGTTCAAATATACCACTTATTAGATATGATATTGCCAGTTGCAAAACAAATTTAAAGTATAACATGCACAAAGAAGGCTTTTATATTCTTTCCCAGTGGCACCTTCTGCAGAGCCAGTTGCTCACATCCACTATTCTTCTCTCCCTTCCTGGGCTGTGCCCTTCCACTGGTAGGATAGGCAAAATGACAACCTGTGCATCTAGGTCCTTTAGATTCTTACCTGGAGCCTCATAATCCCTTCTGATACTCTGAAGTTAATGCCTTGTAGTATCATTGGCTTCCATGTGGACCAAAGGAAGGGCTAAATGTCAGTGGGCTTGACAAGTCTTGTCAGACACTGTTACATCACAGATTTTTGTCAGATCTGCAGAACACTACTTCTGTTCCCCTCAGCAGACAGTCCCCTACCACCACCACTACATGTCCCTTGCAAGGATAGGCAGAAGCCATTCCATGTCCTGAATCTTCCAAGATCTCAGGCACATTTTCTGAGCACTGACCCTGCTGCTCTTCCTTGCTGTCTCTTAGCATCTCTGATAAGAGAAAGAGTATCAAATCAATTCTGTAGTGCCAAACTCACAGAATGATCCCTGGTCCCTCTCCTTCTACACATCACACTCCTCCAAATGTCTACATCCTTTGTATGGGAACCTTCCTTGTCAGAGACAGCCCCTGAGTGGTGCTCATCCAGGACAGTCTGCTCCACTCTGTCCAAGGAAATCTCATGCTCCCTAATATGATGAAGAGTGGATCAACATGCTTCAAGTTGTTGGGCCTTCTCTTCTAATAGGGGAACCAACTTCTACTTGCTGCAGGTGTTACCCAATCCTCTGGCAAAAAGACAAAAGACAAACATACCACAGCTGTTGCAGATGACTGCAGCAGCTGCCTCACCATCCATATTTAGTAACCTGAAATAGACATTGAAACAAAACTCTGGGTCTCCCCCTTAAAATTCCCTTGCTAAACACCCACACAAACTGCCTATTGGCCTTGTCCGTTAGCTGAGCTCCCTTTCAATTCTTAGGATATGGAAACGGATGGCACCAAGTGCACACCAATGGCCCTTAGGGGCTGAGCTCAAGAGAGTGTGCAACAGTTGTATAGAGCAACTGGCTGCTAACTCTGTCCCCAGGGAAGTCATAGACTTAGCAGAAGCCCCATGCCCATAGATCATGTGATCCTGAAGAGCCAAAACAACAAAAAATCTCCCAAAACAAACCCAATCCCCCAAAAGTCTTTTAAAAAGTCAAAGTACGCCATATGAACCCCCATGCACAAAATTCCCCACACAAGTCTATAAAAAAATAGTCAAGAGTCCATCATATGACCCACCCACACAGAGCTCACTTTCTGCTCTGAGACCAAGTTCAAGAGAATGGGGCACCAACTTTATATAGACCAGTTCCTAGCTCCACTCCCAAGGAAATCAGTGTCCGGATGACTCCTTAATGATTGCTTCATTAAGCAATGGAGAAACAAGCTTGTTACAGACTGGATTAGCCATGGGGTTGAAATGGTATGACAAGCTCTCCAAGAGCCCTTTCACACCACACAATGATAGTACCTTGATCCTGCTTTAACAGGATCCAATGGAAACCTGAGATGTGTAATTTAGAAGGAGGTATTTAGAATCCACAGCCAGACCACTCTAATGCCCCCCTCGAACTACAAATCCCTAGATTCCATAGAACACAACCATGGCAGTTAAAGTGGTATCCACTTGCTACAGCTGGGCGGCATGAAAGGGCTCTCAGATTTACTCCTTGGTATATTCAGATAAGACTAGAAAGGCCTTCTGTCTGAAACACTGGAGATCAACTGCAGAACAGAGCAGACCAGGTAGTACCAAAATCTTGTCTTTCCACTCTCAGAAGTCCCAGCCATAGGCAAAGGAAGAGGGGATCAATGAGCCAAAACATTGGGAATTCAAAGATTCCTCACTTGTGTGTATGTGTGTGTGTGTGTGTGTGTTGTATGCCATAACGTCGCTTCCGACTAAGGCAAATCTATCATGGGATTTTCTTGACAAGATTTGTTCAGAGGTTTGCCATTGCCTTCCCCTGAGGTTGAGAGATTGTGACTTGCCCAAGGTCACCCAGTTGGTTTCATGGCTGAGCAGGGAATCAAACCCTGGTCTCCAGAGTTGCAATCCAACACTCAAACCACTTTAGCCTAGTCAATATTGGTTGTAGGTGGGTTATGGAATAGTCTTTCCCAGTGGGTGCCATCCTGTTTACCTCCAGAGGTCCAGTTGGGTGGGGACTATATAACCTCAGGGATAGATCTCCAGGGATTCTGGGAGTTGCAGTCCCCCAAAAGAAATGTTCTCCAGCTTTTCCCAGAGCTGATGCAAAAAGCTCTCTTCCTGTTTACCTACAGAGCCAGAGTTTGGTGGGGGTTATACCCCAGAGGTAGATGTCCAAGGATTCTGGGAGCTGCAGTCCCCCAAAAGTAATGTTCTCCAGCTCTACCTAGAGGTGCCACTACACAAAGCTCTCCTCCAAGTGCGATCCAACAGGTTCTTCCCCTCTCCTTTCCCCACCTTTAGCTGCCAAAACGGTTTTCTGAGGCTGAGAGCAGCTCAACGTTCATGTGGCTCAAATTCAAGGAAGGAAAGGCTGGGGGAGCACTTGGGATTGGCAGTATAAGCCACATTCCTCCCCCCCTCCTCCTTTTTATGCTGCAAGAGACTACCAGGGCTACCTAACAACCACAAAAACCTCCCCCCTCCCCGCCCAGGCACTGAAACATTTGCAGAGGATCTTGTGATACAAGTTTACAAGTCTAACAAGTTGTCATACAAATGGAAGAGGACTCTCTCACCCGATTGCTTGCCTCTCTTCAGCCATGACTGGGGGGAAAACCTTTGCCAGGCAAACCTTCTCCCAAAGGGGAATGCAACCCCCTCCTCGCTGCTTGCTTGCTTGCTTGCTTCCTCACACTTTCTCTTTCGTTTCTCCTCCTCCTCTTCCTCCCTTCTCAAAAACTCTCCACCCTTTGGACTTCCCCATTGTGAGAAAGCTTTGCAGAGCCAAAAAGTTAAGCTCTGGGGAGATTTGATCTGTTTCTTAATCTCTTCCCAGAAAAACAAACAAAAACATCTCCCTGTGGGTGTTGTCTTTTTGTTTTTTGTTTTTTTTTTAATAACAAGAGATTTTCTCTTTTTTATTTTTATTTATTTATTTATTTATTATTTTTGAATAACTCTTTATTGCATATAGAGAGATTTTGTAGCATTTTTGGGACTAACTAAAGAAAAAAAAAGTTGGCAGCATGAACTTTCCTACTAGACTTCAGTCTACTTCCTCAGATGCATCTTCAGCTAGTCTCAAAAGTGCCACAAGATCTCCCTGTATACTGATTCTACAGACTAACACGGCTATATCTTTGAATTCTTTATTGCTATTACACAAAAGTTCTTTTTTGTCACCCATTACCAGCCATGTTATTAAACATTAAATTACATGCAGGCTCAAATTACATATCATTATATCTTGCATTATTTAACATTGCGTGTAATTTCCCCATTATTGATTGCTTAAATTATAACCCCCATCAACAGTCTCCCAATGTCATTTGTTTTATGTATTCCCTCGTTCTCTCCATACTGCTTAATAGGATTCTTCATCTCCTTTCATTTCTCTGCCTTCAAAATACTTCACATTTATTTCTTTCCTTTTACTTCTTTATCTTCCACAATCTCATTACCCCTCTTTGTTATTTTCATAACAAGAGATTTTCCACCATCATTTTTCCAACCAAAAAGGTTTGTCTGAGGTCATCTGTGCCATCCCAAAGGACAATAACATCCCAAATCCACAAAAGCAGTGACAACTTTAATGGGCCAACCAAAAATGCACAAATACACAATCCAAGCTTGGCAAGCTTGTGAGTTGTTTCAGGTGTGTTGTTCATCTGAGTTTCTAACAAGATCAGCCTTTCTTAGTGGGTGCTAAGAATTTCCTTTCAAAATCAGAGTTATTTCCTTTCAAAATCAGAGTTATAACACTAAGGATTCTGGGAGTTGCAGTTGGAAAGTTTGCATCGTGTATTTTGTGCATTTTGCTTGGCCGATTAAAAGTATCACTGTTTTTTGTGGATCTGGGATGTTACTGTACTTGGCTATATGGCCACTGTGGTGTAATAGTTTGAGCATTGGACTACAACTCTGGAGACCAGGGTTCGAATCTCCACTTAGTCATGAAACCCACTTGGTGATCTTGGGCAAGTTACACTCCCTCAGCCTCAGTGATAGCAATGGCAAATCCCCTCTGCAGAAACTTGCCAAGAAAACCTCATGATAAGTTTGCCTTAGGGATTCCACAAGTCAGAAATAACTTGAAGGAACACAACAACAAATATGGCCAACATGGGCTACCCCTGAAATGTGCCATCCCAGTTTACCAAATGTAACTCTGTTCAGTGGTAGCCCTATTGGTCGTGTATCAAAACAGAACAAATTTCAAAATGCACACATTGCAGAAACACCTTTCTTGGGCCAATCAAAAAGGTGCAGAGGTTCATACTAGGCAACCTTTTGGATCTTACAGGCTTCTTCATCAGGTATAGATGTTAAAAAGTCAATGGGGGCGATGTGGATGATTTAATGATTTGAGTGTCGGACTACAACTCTGGAGATCAGGGTTCAAATTCCAGCTTGGAAATGGAAACCTATTGGGTGATCATGGGTAAGTCACATCCTCTCAGCTTCAGGGGAAGGCAATGGCAAACCACCTCTGAACAAATCCTCCCCTAGAAAACCCCATATTAGGATCATCTTAGAGTCACCATAAGTCAGAAATGATTTGAAGGCACACAGCAACAACAAATGTGACCATAAAAAGTCAGACATCTGCATCTTTTTTGGATATTAAAGGTGTCCGTCTCCTTGCTGGCCATGAAGCAGCTGCAGACACAAAAGGCAAAGCAAGACAATACTTGTGGGGGGTTTTCTCCATTAGCAGAAACAAGGGGACTTCCTTTGCAAAATATCTTTGTAATTGGAAAGCTACATTTGTCACCTTTGAAAGAGCAGCAGGGGTGCAGTGGTTGTTCCCGACTGACAAAAAGCAACCCAGAGTATGTTTATTTATACCACAGATGAAAATTGTGTATAGTTTTTCCAGGTGTTGTTGGATTGAAATCCCCAGCAGTCCAACCAGTATAGCCAGTGATGAGGAATATCGGGAGTTGTAGTCCACTGCCCTCAAGAGATACTTGCCACAGTTCCCACCTCTCACTTGAAAACTGCCCCACGGGATATTCAATGGTACTTTCCTTCATGGTGAAGTTATTCTTCAGAGGCCTGGCTATAAATCCGGTTGCTAGTGTCAGCTACAGGAGATCCACTGAATGGTAAATCACAGTGAAGTGGGATCAGTCTAATTGTGAGTAGCACGTCCCTCATAGACATGGACAAAGGCTTGTTCTCTGCTCTACCAAGAGAATAGAACTATGTTTAATGGTCTTTACTTAGATGGAAGGAGCTTCTGCTTGAGCAATAGGGGAGATCTCTGGATGGTCAGAGAATAGAATCTGTTACCTAGAGCAAAGATGCCTAACTTTTTCAGCTTCCAAGGGATGAATGGGATGCTGGTTCAGGGGTTTTATGCATGCACAGCTAGCAGAAGTTGGTGGCTCCAATGGCAGTGGAGCAGTCATTCCACTTCAGGCTTTAACCCATACTTCAAAGCAGTGGTTCCCAAACTTTGATCTTCCAGATGTTTTGGATTTCAACTCCCAGAATTTCTGACTGTTGGCCAAGCTGGCTAGGGCTTCTGGGAGCTGAAGTCCAAAACACCTAGCAAAGTTTGGGAGTCAGTGTTTTAAAGGAATCATCCCATGCGCTGAAACCTATCCCTCAAATAGATTCAGACTTTTGTGCAAATGGTGCAAATGGGCAGAAAAAAGTGAATCCATTGTGCATTATCTGAAAGTTGGTCAAAACCCCACTGCCCTCACCACCCATACCAAAAGCAGCCCAAACCGCACCGTGCAGCATCAAGCCACACAATACTATGATTATTATTTTGCTGCCTGCCCACCATGCATGCGCACCATTGCACAAACACATCACCAGCAATCTCCAGTTACCTCCCTCTTCCTATACAGATGCCATCCTTCCTATCCAGATGCCATTCCATTGGACGCCCACTCATATGATTGGCCACACAGTTACACATATGATGCACTGCCTGTATGGTGCATCAGCACAGTGGTGTCACTATGGGGGATGCAGGGGGTGAGGACTGCACCAGATGACACCCAAAAGGGAGGGTGACACCACTTCCCCTTAGACACCTCCTTTTGGGCAGAAATGGGCTGTGGCATTAATCTGCTTCCCTTTTAAATACTTTAAAAGATGGTTGGAGTGGGTAAAGCTCAGTGGGAGGAGAAAGAAGAGGCCCCAGAATTTTTTTTAAAAAAATCAAATTTTAAAATTTAAAAAAATATAAAATATTTTGAAATTTCAAAAAATATTCTTTTATTTTTTTCTTCAAAAACATCACATTTTAACCACTATGCATATGTAAATACATTTAGGTTGTGCATATGAATTTGATGGTATAATTTTAATTTTGCTAGTTGTTTATGTCACACAACTATTAGCATTACACTCAATGCTACATGAGAATTATGATTTAGGAGTAACATTAGTGGAAAAAGGAATTCCTAAGGATTCTGTATGGTGTGAAATAGGGAGAGATCAAGGGGGGGGGAGGAGGTGACACCATGAGTTACCACACCAGGTCACACCAACCCAAGGGATGTCACTGTATCAGTGTGCCGAGTGATACAATGGCAAAGCTCAATCATGGAACACCCCCCCCCCCCATACATGCTCCCTTTACATCCTGTTGGACTGTCTGGTTTGTATATGTTGTAATTACATCCATTACATTATTGGTGATCACATTCTTGCTTTGCCACAGTCCCACATCGGTGCTGGGCCATTTATATGCCAGTGCCTTGATTCAGAGTATCCCAGCTTCCTTTTGCTCTGGTTTTTAACCCCAGAGTGTAGCTTCATTTTGCATCCTAACTGCTTTCATCTCATGCATTGTTTAAACACCCCATCTTCAAAGCAGCTACAAGCCACATTATTACTCCTTAGAGAGGGGGTAGGCATCCTTTCCCCTTTAAGGGCCAAGGGACTTCAGCTCCCAGAATCCCAGGAGCTATTGGCCAACATGGGATTATTGGCCAACATGGCTGAGGCTTCTGGGAGCTGAAGTTCCTCGGCCCTTAAAGGGGAAAGGTTGCCTATCCCTGCCTTAGAGTCTCTCCTTTAATGACTGGACTAAAATCCAGAACAGATTCAGAACCACCCCTGTCTATATCCCAGCATTCCTTTTTCTTCTGCCATGGAGGGAGGAGTCTTCTATCCTCCCGCCAGCGGTGTTCCCACACCAGGTGTCACCCAGTATGGGGGTGGGGTTCCAGGGGGTTGTCCAAGAAAGTCACCAAGAGGGCTGATAGCAGCTTCTTGTGAGAGTGGAAGGGAAACAAAAGTCTTTTGCTAATGCAAAGTCAGAAAGCAAAGGTCCGTATTACCAGTCCAGAGGTCCAGCCAGAGAATGGTCAAGGCAGTCCAAAAGTCAAGGGTTCTAGTCCGAGAGTCAAGGTTTCAGGCCAAGGGACAAGAAGAGCCAGAAGCTTTCGCTAGGAAGCTCAGATAATCTCTGGCACCAAGGCAGACCTTCTGCACCTGCTTAAATTACCGAGCTGCAGGAGCTCAGCTGAGGTTGATTTCTCTGGCGTTTTTCATAAAATCTCCTCAAACTTTGAAGGCCTCCTTTTCTGCTCAACAGGGGCTGAAGGTAGACACAGTCCCTTGATCCTCCTCCATGTCTGAAGGTTCTGCTGCTGGGAGGCTTGGCTATGGAGCCTCCTGGGAGACCATGGGCTCTGCTAGAGCTGGCAAAGCAGAACTAGGGCTGGGGTGGGGCTCCACAGCTGCAGGATCAGGTCCCAGAGGAGGATCTGGCTCATCCTCTGAGTCCTCCTCCAGGCAGGGCATGACAGGGGTGGGACTTCTGGGGGGGGGTGAGGTTTCTGGGGCAGGACTTCCGGGGATAGCATGTGTTCCCTCTTCCTGTGCCAGCCTAACCTTTGCCTGATGAAGAAAAAAACAGGATGGGGGGGTGGTGGAATGCACCCGGGGACAGAGCATGCAGGGGGAATGGAGCAGCACACATGCGGGGGGGGGGGGGAGGGCAGAGTGCCTGCAGGGGATGAAGCAGCATAAAAGCAGTGGGAACAGAGCAGTGTGTGCACATGCTTAGATGGCAAAGTACTGTGCACAGAGATGACATAGCGGCATGCAGGGGGAAAGGAGTGGTGCATGCACACGGGATGGTGCGTGCATAGAAGATGGTGCCTTCTGGGGTGTCACCCAGTGCAGGCCACACACCCCACATACTCCAGTGATGCCACTGCCTCCCACTCTTCCAGCATAGAAAGAATGGCTGTTCACACAATGAGGAGGTAGTGCTCTAGGATTTTGTGAAGGCTACATAGAAGAGTTCTGAGGATCACATGGACAGCCAAAAGGACAAACAAATGGGTCCTAGAGAAGATCAAGCTGAAAACCTCCCTGGAAGCCAAGATAACCAAACTGAGGCTGTCGTACTTCGGACACATCATGAGAAAGGAGGACTCACTGGAAAAGAAAAAAATGCTGGGAAAGATGGAGGGACATAGAAGGAGAGGAAGGCCACATGCTACATGGATGGACTCTATTAAGGAGGTCACAGGTATTAAGGGGTTGCAGGAATTAAACAGAGCAGTGGAGGACAGAGGGTCTTGGAGATGTCTCATCCATAGGGTCACCATGAGTTGAGATCGACTTGAGGGCAGTGAACAACAACTTACATAGACACCAATCTCCATTCAAATCTGTCCTGAGCATTTAAGATGGGAAGCCAACATGGGCTTCATGCAGTCCCAGAAGACCATTTTTGAGCACTCCAAAATCCTCTTGCAGTTCCAAAATTTGGAGGCAAACAGCAACTCCCTTCTTCAAAATTATTTTATTGTTTTATTGGAAGGACTTTCCTTAAATTGTTGTTGAATCTGATTTGAAGAGCCGCAGTGGAGGATACAAGCGCGTTATTGAAGATACTGAACAAAATTAATACCTGAATCACTCAAACTGTCCATCGCTGATTTAAATGTTATGAAAAGGGAGGGCAGTAAATTCCCTATAGTTGAGTTGATAAATTGCTTTAAACAATGTAAAAAAAGCCAAAAGTGCTATACAGAATAATCTTTTTATGCCAGAAGTAAGCCCTACTGAGTTCCATGGAGGCTGCTCCCATGTAACTGTGTGGATGATCAGAAATAGTGTGATTTTTTAATATAGATAGATAGATAGATAGATAGATAGATATAGATAGATAGATAGATAAGTTACTTCCTCAGGAGCTGGTGAAATCCTTTGCTTCACTTAAAAAAAAAACCACTCTCAACATACCAAGTGTCCAAAACAGTGCACTGTTAATGACTGAAAATATAACTATCTTCTTGATTAAATGTTATGTTCTAAAATAAATACTAGCTAGCTGCCATCTCAGCATGTGTTAGAATACCATTTTATCGCTAGATGTTTGAGCTTCATTATTATAGTCATTCTGACTTTCTAAATATAGTCTGTCATTATTTGCCTTTATAGAATAAGCAGCCAACTAATCAACTACTGCCTGTACAAGCAAATATGCCATCTGAAGTTGATTCTTGCCTCTAAGATGTATTGCAAATTTGAATTAAGTGCACAGAAAATGTTGGGGTGTTATTGGAAAGCCTGAGCTTGTCTAAAAAGATTGACTGCCATGATGTGGATGCTTAATGGGAGAGTTAAAAAATTAGGTTATAGTTTTAAGGAGATCTGACTGAAATGATAAAGCCAAGATGTAGACATATTTACCCTACTTACTAGGAACTTAGTCATGCTGAGTGTAAACTCACCAACTTCCCATTTAACCTATTTACTAATAAATGAATCACACTGGCATTTGTTTTCACACACGCAAAGGGGCTCTGCAGACAGCACAAAGTGCCATCTTGGAGCCAGAGAAGAGGAGGGGCAGCCGGATGCCAGGTGCGCCAACCCCTTCCAGAGGATGTCATCAGAGCACATGCCATTGCACACAGTGAGGACTCTGATGACATCCTCCTCTTTTGCGCCAGAAGAGGCACAAAAGAGCCATATGGTGGCTCTTCAGGCGCCCTTTTTGCCACCTGTGAAAGGAGCGCTATTTTAGTGCTCCTTTCCCTGGCACCAAAAGGGAAGATTGGGGCCAAGGCATGGGGCAGCTTGGCCCCAATCCTCTGCTTCCTGGGGCAAGGCAGTCCACGGCCACCCATCTGCATCCCCCCAAAGTCATACCTTTCTATAATTGTTTTCAAATAATTCTGTTATTTTCTTTGTAATTTTAATTCTTAAATAAGTAACTTTTTTCTCTATTTTCATTCCCATCCTCAACTGTAACTCTTCTTCTTCTCTCTTTGCCATATTTTTAGTCAATATATTTGATTTGCTCTTATTTATTTTGCACCCTGCCACTACTCCAAATTCATTTAATGATTGTATTAAGCCCTCTATATTCTCATTTGGGTTCTCACATATGATGAGAGGCAAAGGCTCTTATTTTATATGTATAATTCTTTATCTTCATCCCTTTTATATTATTATTCCATTTTATATCTTTAATCAATATTTCAATTATTAATAAAAACAATAATGGTGACAAAGGGCACCCTTGCCTTGTACTTCATTGAATATTCAGTTTAGTCTTCATTTGAGCACTTTGGTCTTTCTATATCTCTTTCATCCACTTTAAGAAATTATTTTTATTTCAGGTGTTACCAATTATTTGCTCAGAAAGTGTATTTAGGGAGTGCCATAGATCTATTTCGTGGTTTATTTGGGCTGGGAAGAAACCCAGAATAAAGATGAAAATCTTACAAGATCCTAAGGAGAGAGGTGGTTTAAGACTTCCTAACTTGAAATTATATTTTGAGGCAGCATGTTTAACATGGATAAAGGAATGGGTGATGCTTAGGAAAAATACACTATTGGAATTGGAAGGGAAAGGGCTACAGTATGGTTGGCATGCCTACCTAGCCTATGATAGAGATAAGCAAAATAAATTAATTTGTCATCCTTGTTTGAGAAGATCATTGATCAGGGTTTGGAAGAGATATAAAATGAGAATTGTTGGTTGGAAAATATCGACATGAATCTCACCACAAGAGGCCTTCTATAGGAAAGAAATGCAGATGACATGAAAGTGGTGTAAGTACCAAGACATGATTAAGATACAGGAAGAAGAAAGAAAGATGAGGACCCAGAAAGAACTACAACAGAGAGGATTTGTTAATAATTGGTTTATGTATAGACAGCTTTGTGAGAGGTATAGGATGGATGAGAGAAACCAAGGATTTGAGGAACAAGATGAGGAATCAGAATTGGGGGGACTAATTTTGGGAGATAAACACAAAATTATAGGATTAATATATAAAGTACTATTGAAAATAGAAATGGAGAAGGAAATTGTTAAAGATCTAAAGATCAAATGGACAAGGAGTATAGGGCACCATTACATTTGGAACAATGGGAAAGAACTTGGACAGAAGAGCTCAGATATACTGCCTCACAAAATTTAAGGGAGAATTATTATAAAATGTTCTTCCAGTGGTATTTATCTCTAGATAAGTTAGTGAGAATATATAAGTTGAAAGATAACAAATGTTGGAAGTGCAGAGAGGAACAAGGAACCTTTTAGCACTATTAGTGGACATGTCCAAGAGCTAAGAAGTGTTAGAAAGGAACAAAGGAGATAATTAGTAATATATTGGAGACTATACAATTAAAACCAGAGCTGTTTTTGTTCAGAATGATGGAGGATGGTGTAGAAAGGAAATTTGGGAAGATATTATTTCATATGATAACCACAGCAAGAATAACTTATGCCCAAAAAATGGAAAATGGAAGACATCCCCACTAATGAAGAATGGATATTAAAATTATACAAAACAGTAGAAATGGATAGGTTAACATATTTAAGGAAATATAATTCATTGAAACAGTTTAATAAGGAATGGGGAAAGGTGACAATATTGGGGGGAAATAAATGGGGAAAGATAGTGATATTGAATTTTAGCTAAAAGTTTTTTGTTTGTTTGTTTTTATGAGATATACTTGAGGATTAGAGCAAGAATAAGGATATAAGAGGAAAATTAAAAGATTAGAATAATAAGATGAAATATAAGTTAAATATAGGATTAAATATAAGATATATAAAGAGATAAAGAAAGAAGAAGAAGTAGATAAGGGGAAAGGGTCTTCTATGGTAATATAATAGATGTTGTCCAAGTGAAATAATAATAATAATAATAATAATAATAATAATAATAATAATATCCTGCTTATTGGCAACAATCCAAGTGGCTTACAGTAAAAACCCCACATCAATTTGTCCAACCAACCCATCCCCCTTAAAACAGCATTAAACAACGCATAATTAAAATAACAATAAACATAGAATAAAAACATAAACAATATAAAACATTTTACAATAACATACTTAAACAGGTTAAACAGCGTTCCTCATCCATCAACAATGATGGGACCACAAGAGGAACGCAGGAGACAAAAAGCCCTAGGCCCGGATAATTAGTCTGGAAAGGCCTGCTGGAAGAGATCTGTCTTGACAGCTTTCTTGAAGCTGTCTAGTGATGTCAACTGATGGATCTCGTCCGGCAGGTCGTTCCAGAGTTTGGGGGCGAGGTGGAGGTATTAGGAAGATATAGGGAAGGTAAATTAGAAGATAAGTGATACAGTATTCCAGCAGATAGGAAGGAGTATGATAGGATAACGTGTGAATGAGAATATAAGAAAATAGGATAAGACAGGAGGGAAAGGGAGAAGGGAGGGTGGATAGGTGGGGGGAAGGTTAGATAATTTGATGAACTGAAGTAAGTTTTTACCCTGATTATGGCATACCTTCATCCAGATGGAGACTGGACTGTAGAAAAACTTTTTAAAAATATATATTTGTTTTCTTGATGATTTTGGTAGTAATCCTAATGTAATCTCTATAACCAAGTTGGTTTTTTTGGGTGGGAGCATGGGAGAGTCATTGTGTCAGTTTGTAGCTGCAAAAATAACCAAGAATCTTGTGGTACCTTAAAGTCTAACATTAAATATTAAGTTTTGTGGACTCCAGCCCTTTCTATTCAGTGCCTCTAATGAAGTTCTTGAAAGCTTGTACAGTATAAATAAAATGTGTTAATGTTTAAGGTGCCACAAAAATCTTAGTTGATGTGGATATTAAAATATATCACTATTATGTATGTTAGGCATTGCATGCTTATTTGTATGTTTTTTCTTTGACTGAATCAAGCAGTCAAGAAGTCAGTCCACTATGCCAAAAATTGTTTACGTCCAAACTATATAATGACTTCATTTAACAGCATAGAGGTTCCTAAATTTTCAGTGTCAGCATCTTATAATATTAAGGAGAAAGGATTATTTTCATGTTGTAACTATGTTCAAGCTGTAACAAAACAACCAATCGTACTCATGCTACCTCAGAAATAAGTGCCACTGAGTTCAGTGATGTTTGTTCAACATATTAAATATCCCAAGGATAGTAAACTCCATAAGTATTCCACTTGTTGGGAAGTGAAACAAAAAGAAAAAAGTATTTAAAACTCTAACCTGTTTAAGCAGAAGTATGATATGTCCCTTCAAGTCACCTGTCAACTACAGAAACTGCATGAATTTTCATAGGATTTTCTTAAGCAAGGTATTCTCAGAGGTGGTTTGCCATTTTCTTCTTCTGAAATATATCCCACAGTACCTAGTATTTCTTGGCAGTCTCCCATCCAAATTTTAAACAGTCTCAAAATGACCCCACACCCCTAGATACATAGGGTGAGTGGTTTGCCATATTTTGGGGACCCTGAACTATTTAAGGCCCAGAGAGGCCTTCTTTCCCAATAGGAAGTAACCTGGAAGTTGACTTGTTTGTCATTTCATGTTGGGGAAAAATGGCCTTGACTCAGCATTTGTGAGTCCAAAGTGGTCAAATTCCCTGGGGATTACTGGATGACATTTTTAACCAAAACCCACAGTCTTTTAGCATGTCTGTGGGTGGCCATCTATGGCCAAAGTAGCCCCCTGGGTCCCAACAATTGCCCACTACTGCCCTACATCACCCCCTGTCCTACTGCACCCAATGCCTCAAAAATAAAATAAAGAAAAAATAATTTATAAATTTTTGAAAGAAAGAAAGCACTTTATATATTCAGGTGTGACAACCATGTGCAGTTATGTAAACAGAAATTGCTGTAAATCATAGAATCATAGAGCTGGAAGAGACCACAAGGGCCATCCAGTCCAACACCCTGCCATGCAGGAAATGCTAAACCAGAGTTTGGAAATTTTACTTTTTGACCTTTGTAGACTTCAAAAGTAACTTTTCCAAGCTTTGAATAGGGTAGATCCACATGGAACAAAGTATCTCAGCAAGTAGTTATACTCAATTTTGATTATTTTGATGCAGGAGTCCCGACAAACTTTAGAAGAACGGTGCTGGATTAGACCAGAGGCTGGAGTCCTTGTTTCTCACTCAGGGATAAAACAGACCGGCAGAATATGCCCGCTTCGTGGTGGTGTGGGGGCACGGCATATGCACACTGCATGCCCCGATGACGTCTCCAAGCTGGCACCATGCCACCCCACTGACCACACAGCAGGTGGCATCAAGGCATTTCAGCAGTGTGGTGCTTACATGTTCCTAGCCGCAGAAACATGGAAAAGCTGCCACCTTGGCAGAAAGGGCACCTTTTTTCCATCCCAAAAAGGAGTGGCATTTTGCCGCTTCTTTTTGGAACAGAAAAATGCTGGATCTGGTGCTCCTTCGGGCATGACGCTGATCCTTCGGGGCCATCTGTTTCACCCCTAGTGGCAGGCCCAATGCCTCTGACAAGCTAAAAAGTAGGCCTTAAAGTTCAGCATTCTCCCCAATTGTTTCCTAGTAACTGGTTTGTTCAGAGATGCAAGGCTAAATGTTCCTAAGTGCATCAAATCCAAAGCTTGGAAGTAATGAATTATATGTAAGATTGCTATCTTTTGTAAGTTACTTTTTGGGTAACTTATGATTCACTATGTTACATTTTAATATTCATATTTCCAGGAAGAGAAAGGTTCCTTTGTTGGTATAATAAATAACATTTATTTATTTATTTATTTATTTATTTATTTATACTTTGCTTTTCCTCAAGATTGGGATTCAAGATGACTTACAGATAAAATTATTACAATTTCATTAAAAGCATACAAAAGTCACATAAAATAGAATTAAACTTTTAATAATATTAAAACACTTTAAAACATACAGTACTTAAAAAGGATAAAGAGCAGTTAAAATGCTAGAAGAAATAACAAGTTATAGTTATTTAGAGGGCCAGTGTGATATAGGGATTTGTGTGCTGGATTATGACTCTGAAAACCAGGGTTTGAATCCTAGCTCAGTCATGGCATCACTAGGGTTGGCATCATCTAGTGCAGTAACTTCTGGTGTCACACATGCCGCGGTTATCATCTACGAAATGTTGGTGAGATTGCCACATTTACCTAATGCAAGGAGGGATAAAATGGCAGTTCAAAGCACTGGCTAAAATAAGAGAAAAGGGTAGATTGTAGGTCACATCTCTGTTTGATACACTGTCATTTGTTTTCTTCAAAATAAACAGCTGAGGACATCTGAAGAGCCAGGAAGTGCATTAAGGGAAAGGAAAGAAGAAGAGGAAATGTGAAGAGGAGATAGCTGAATGCATTACAAAACAGCAGAAAAGTGAAATACATCAGTTACAGTTCTGATTGCAGCTTATGTTGGAAAAGCTGTGACTTGATCAGAGCTTGGCACATTCCTTCTCCAAACTGATTTGTTCTTATGTATAGCATGTGTGTGTGTGCACATGTGCATGTGTGTATTCCATTCCTGTTATTGCAGTGATGGAAAAAAGCAAATTCATTTCATTATTTGCATTCATGCTCATTAGTTTCCCATGCTACTTTTTGTGGGGGGGGATCCTTAACATTGATAAGAGAGGGACACAAAAATTGAAAATTTTCTGTCAAAATGCTTCTTGAAATGCCCTTGAAATAAACTTTTGAAAAATAACTTGTTGTTGTTTTCTGCATTCCAGTTGTTTCTGACTTAGGGAGACCCTGAAGCAACTCTATAATGGGGTTTTCATGGCAAGATTTGTTTAGAGGGGGTTTGCCATTGCCTACCTCTGAAGCTGTGAGAGTGTGACTTGCCCAAGGTTACTCAGCAGGGGCATTACTAGGAGTTATGGGATGGTGGAGGTGCAGGCTACACCAAGTGGCAGCCTATGGGGAGGTGATAGCACTGCTCCCGAAACATCTGCCACTTGGCAGTACAGGCTGGGGTGTTTGCCCGTGTCCCTCTAAAATGTTGAAGAAATTGTATGATTAGGGTGAGGCTCAGTGGAAAGAGAAAGGAGAGGCCCCAGAGTTTTTATATAATTTTTTTAATTTTAAATAAAAAAAATTAAACAAATTATTCTTTTAATTTTTTTCTTTAAAAGTCACATCTTACCAAATTTTCACTTTAACCTCATGAAACTATATACATGCAAGTACATTTAGGCTGTGCATATGATATTGTAATTTAAAGGTACAATTTAAGTTGCTTATGTCACAGCTATTACCATTACATTCAGTGATATACAGAAATTACAATTTATGAGTAACATTAGTACAAAAAAAATTACTTAGGATTCCATATGGTGTGGTATGGGATGAGATCAACGTGGGTGGGATGACACCGTGAGTTATTGCACTGGGTAATGCCAAGTAACACCAATGTCTGAGAGCATTCACTTTCAGACCAGGACTGTGTCATTGAAGTAGCAGACTCCCAGACTTTAGCTGAGCTTTCGAGAAATCTGTACTACGAAGAGCCGCTGCATCCCAACTTGAGTAGGAAAGTCCAGATTTATCACTTGATCTTCTTCTCCTGGAGTTTCCATTAATAATCGGTGAAGCATTCAGTGATAAAACAGTAGCAGAGTGATAGCAGGCAAAGACAGTTTAGGAAAAGAGAGAGCACCTGCAGGTATAAGCATTGCTGCAAGACATTGATACTTGTTTACATTTCAGAGGTCCCATTAAATTAGCTCCAAGCAGCAGTAACTGTTGTCAAGTAGGTACCACAGTTGTTGTTTTAACTGCCTTCACATTGACCTTGATCCATGGTGACCCTATGGATGAGTCCAGGCCCCCCTGTCCTGTACTGCTCTCCCCAGCTCTTGCAAACTCATATTTGTGGTATCTTTAATAAAATCCATCCATCTAGCATGTGGCCTTCCTCTCTTTCTATTTCCTTCCACCTTTCCTAACATTATTGTTTTTTCCAATGATTCATGCCTTCTCATGATGTGTCCAAAGTACGACAGTCTAGGGATATTTCGGGCTTGATCTGTTCTAGGACCCATTTGTATATCCTTTTGGCTGTCCATGGAATCCTCAGCACTCTTCTCCAGCACCACATCTCAAATGCATTGTTTTTCCTCCTATCGTCTTTCTTGACTCTCCAGCTCTCACATCCATACATGGTAATAGGGAATACAATGGCTTGTATGGTTCTAATTTTTGTTCTGAGTTGTATTTCTTTGCATTTTAGAATCTTTTCTAGTTCTTTCATAGCCACCCTCCCCATTCTTAATCTTCTCCTGATTTCCTGGCTACATTCCCCATTCCGATCAATGTCTGATCCCAGGTATGGGAATTCTTTTACTATTTCTATTTCTTCATTGTCTAGTTTGAATGTGTGTAAGTTCTCTGTGGTCATTATTTTTGATTTCTTGATGCTCAACAGTAAGCCTGCCTTTGCACTTTCTTCTTTGATCTTCTTTAGTAGTTGTTCCAGGTCTGTGAGGTTCTCTGCTAGTATTATGGTGTCATCAACATATCTCAGATTGTTGATATTCCTTCCTCCTATTTTCACTCCTTCCTCTTCCACGTCCAAGCCTGCTTTTCTTACAATATGTTCTGCATATAAGTTGAATAGGTATGGTGATAGGATGCAGCCTTGTCTGACCCATTTGCTGATTGGGAACCATTCTGTTTCTCCATATTCTGTTCTGCCAGTAGCCTCTTGTCCTGAGTACAGATTCCTCATCAGGACTATCAGAGGTGTTGGCACTCCCATGTCTTTAAGGGTGTTCCATAGCTTTCATGATCTATGCAGTCAAAGGCTTTGCTGTAGTCTATAAAGCACATGCTGATTTTATTTTGGCATTCCTTGTTTTGCTCCATTAGCCATTGTACATTTGCAATGTGATCCCTGTGAACCACAGTGCTAAGTATTTAAAACTTCCAGTTTCTTTAAAAATAAAACCCAATAGTGGCTTCACTCAGCAAGCCTGGCTACAGATTCTTCCCTAGCGTGTAAGAAAAGGATGTTTGGTGGTTGGGTGAGGGTGGTACAATACAATAACTTAACTAAAGATGCTCATAGTTATGTCCAACAGTATCAAGTGTCATCCCATTCTGGAATATCACATTTAAGGTAGCAAAGAGTACCCCCCCCTTACTGCACTCCTGCTGTTATCATGTGCCTTCAAGTCATTCATGCTGACCTTAAGGTGACCCTATCATAGGGTTTTCTTGGCATGATTTATTTCAAGGGATTTTGTCATTGCATTCCTCTGAGGCAGAGAGAGTGTGACCTGCCAAAAGTCACCCAGTGGATTTCCATGTTTGAACATGTTTCCATGTTTCAGATCCTGGTCTTCCAGAGTCCTAACACTCAAACCACTACACCAGGTTGAGCTTCATGGTGCATTCAGATATATGGCTTAAACACCTGGTTTGTACACCAGCTATGATGTGACCAAACCATAGTTTGCTGTGCTCAAAAACAGTGGGAATGCTATTTCCTGGTAACTTAAACATGGAGGCTTCTAATCCTTCTTGCCTATATCCTCCATATCATGTATGATGTATATGCGACACACAGGGATATCTGAGCCTGAGCCTCTCACTTCTTGCACAAGTAGATCACAGTTATTGCTAGTAATAACTAAAATCACTCAATTAAATCAATGGGTTGTACCCATTATTATCATTTAACTATGATACAGGCTATAAAGCCCAACCATGGATTGCTGTTACATCTGAATGCACTCACTGAACTCATGCTCTCTCCAGCCCACCCACCACTATAGGCCTTTGCAGACTGCTAGAAATAGTGCAAATTGAGTCCACTTTAACTGTCCTGGCTCAGTGCTAGGGAATCATGGGAACTGTATTTTTTTTCTGAGACATTGGGCCTTCTCTGTCAGAGAGCTCTGGTGCCACAATAAACTACCGTTCCCATGATTCCCTAGCACTGAGTCAGGGCAGTTAAAGTGGACTCAATTTGCACTATTTCTGGCAGTCTGCAAAGGTCCTATCTGGTGTGAGTGAGTGAGAAACATAGGAATGAGATACATAGGAGATTAATGTAGAGTCTCCCTGTCAAAATAATTTAGAGATCACATATACTAAATATGAACTCATTTATCTTACTACTGTTCATTACACAGAAAAATTGACATCATTTATACATAAAGGAAGATATCATCAAGTTTGAAAGGACCCTATGGTTGGCCAAAAAAGAAGAAGAAAAAAAACAGATAGGTGTGACAGCACTAAGCTCAGGGACCTGAAACAGTCCAATGAATACTGAGCATTTTGGTATCTGCTGGTTTGGTACCTGCTGATCCAGCCACCCACTTCCTGTGGATATCAAAATTCATTGATGCTCAAGCCCCATGATGTACAATGGCATAATAAAATAGTGTCCCTTTTATAAAATGACAAAATCAAGGTTTGCTTTATGCATTTTTTAAAAAAAAAAAACATTTTCAAGCCATGGATGATATGGACAGCCAACTGTATATACTTGAGGGATGTGTAGGGGAAGAGGGGAAATGGAATAGAATAATGGAAAACATAAGCACTCTAGTCTATTGTTTTTAACTGCCTTTGAATTGGCCCCAACTCATGGCAACTCTGTGGATGAGATATCTGCAAGACTCCCTGTCCTCCACTGCTCTGCTTAAGTCTCGCAGATTCATGCCCATGACCTCTCTAACTGACCACACCAGGAGTATGGTCTTCCTCTCTTTCTACTGTCCTCCACCTTGCCTGCAGTGTAACATTTTTTTGTCCTAATTGTTAATGTGTTTGTCTCTCATTTGGAGTAAATTTCTCCAAGGCAGTGCATCTTGGGCTATCTGATGTGGGAACTGGCTTTTGTTTTCTCCCACTGTGCCAGGGATCAGCACCATATTCATACCCATTGGCTACAATTGTGTCTTTCATTCCTAGAAGCTCTCTAGGTATCAATAGCCAAGGGCTGAGGCACCAGCACCAGCCCAGGGACCATCACTTTGAGTAGCATTGCTATAAAGGATTGCTGTGGGATGCAGGGTGGGGGGAGAAAACCAGGAAAGAGGGGGAAATGAAATGGGATAGGTGAAAACTCTAATGTATGATGCAGAATTTTGTTGCATTGATTGTTAATGCAGATGTCTCTCATTTAGAGTTAACTTCATTGGGGGACACAGTCACCAAAAGGACCCCATTAATTTACACAATATTGTCTGCTTTGGACAGGAGTAGAAAACCCCTGTTGCATATGCTCATGGTTTCTGGCCATATCAGGTAAAGCAGCCTCTTTATTTTCTCACTTACTTTCTATTTACTAATTTAACAGATACGCAACACCTAGTCAATGTTTTCAGAGAGACAGGCATGCTGAATTCACATTAGTGTCCCCTTATCATGGGTCAGTATAAATATTAATAGAAAACACATATGTATTTGCTATGCTTTCTTTTGTAGTAAGTGTTATAAATAAAACAATAAAAGCCAGAAAGTACATTATACATTGGGTCATCTTAATTGAATGTTGCTGTCAAAACACGGCACACACTGCTTATCTCATATTAGTGCGGCTTTTTAGAAATTGCTTTAAAATTGTTTAATGTGGGTTTTTAAAATTTGTTTTAATGGGTGCTTTAATGGTATAATTAATTTCATGTGTACTTTGCTGTTATTGTGTGCCTTAATGTCATTTCCAACTTATGAAGCCCTTAAGTGAACCTATCATGGGGTTTTTGTGTCAAGATTTGTTCAGAGAGCTTTTGCCTTTGCCTCTCTTTGAAGCTGAGAGAGTATGATTTAGGATGTAAATTTGTTCTTTGTTCCTTCTTCTTCTTCTTGTTGCAACTTTAAAAAAAGTATGCTCGAAACTACTTAGCTTCCCAATCCTAGCAGAAAGGTAGATATAAATAAAATAAGTATATATTGTATTGTATTGTATTATCTGGGTTGTCCCATATTTCCAAAATGTACTGTTAGCAAAGACTCTGTATTTTCTGACAGATTTTATTAAGCCTATAGAAGGTAGCTAAACAACAGTCTATCAAAGATTGGAATTATATAATAATATATTCTCTGAAGCAATTTCTAGAAGTAGATTTCACCAGATCTGAGTAACTTGTTTAGCAGCACAATTATTATGAAAACATAAACCAGCACATGGTAGTATGCTAATTTCTACATATTTAGCCTCACGTAACGTAATGAACAATATACTAAGTAATGGTCTTGTCTAATAGTGATCTTACATTCTCTTTTTGATACAGTTTGTCCAATGAGTTTAAATAAACATGCACAACCATGAACTTTATTCTTCTTGAAGCATCATTCATAATCACTATAGAACAGCTGTCTAGATAGAAAAGTATGTTATCTTTTTAGAAATTATACTAACTGTGGGGCTCAAATTTTGGGCAGAATCATAAATCTGTTAAAGCAAGAAAGTCTAGATGGAAAGGCTTCAAAAATTGGCTCAATTTTATTGAGAGCAAACTTAAAAGAAAAAGTGATAAATAAAAAAAAATAAGTTAAAAGTGTAGCCAATTGCTTAGGCAAATATGAATCCAAGGTTCTATGTGCAGAACCCGAATATAAGGTAAAATAATATTCAAGCCAGTCCTTAAAAATGTTAAGTCTGACCAATACGTGCTAGGCTCAGATATTATACATCCCAACCCATAAACAAAGTAAAGGGAGATGTTTTACATGTAAACTATACACCTGTGATACAAAGGGGGTCATTTATGCCATTAAATGTCCTTGTAACCTTCTTTACATCGGCATGACTACCAGAAAAATCAAGATGAGGATATCTGAACACAGGAGCTGCATAAGGAACCAGAGGACTACTGCATCAATGGTACAGGATTTTGTACAATTCCAACATTCTGATATGGACATTAAATTCTGGACAATTGAGAAAGTGTCTGGCACTGGAGTGAACTTGGAGAAGAAACTCTGAAGAAGAGAACTTTTTTGGATTTTTTTGGATTTTTACTTTACAGACACAGAAACCCTTTGGTTTAAATGAGAACTGTAACTGGAGTGAAACGTTGTAATTTTTTGGTATCTGTTCTGGGTCTGTATATATGTATATTTGAACTCTCATATAATTGTATGTAGCTGGTCTACAGTGGGTATAAATACTTACAGAATAGCACTCCCTGTTAAATGGTTTCAGGTTTTGCAACACAGGTGTCCTAGATTCATGATTGACAGAGTGATATAGAGCTCTCCATTTCTACACAACTAATTGAGCTTTATTTTGCTGTGGTACATCCAGATAATAGTAAGTAAGGATATATCCTGAGTATCTCTTTTAATATTTCCTTGATTATAATCCAAATTGGTTTATATATTATTCTTCTATTTATTTTTTAGCTGTATATTGGACAATCAAATACTTACCTTTACTGGATGTGCCTATATACATTGCTATTCCCTCTATGGTGTTACAACAGGTATTCTTGCAATATGCTTTATTTAAAATATGATCTACATATCTGTTTGATAAATCATTGGTGTTATTTATTTTTTAAACATTGATATTATTTATTTTTTCAGCATCTCTTGACCACTGAAGAAGACCTAGTGTTGAAACATATTTGGTCATTATTATCCATTTCCCATTTGTAAGGGGCTTGTACTGTTATCCCTCCCTTTTGTACTTTTGGAGCTGTTATATACTTACCTTATATGTATTTTACATGTAAAACATCTCCTTTCACTTTGTTTATGGGTTGGGATGTATAGTATCTGAGTCTGGCACGTATTGGTCAGATTTAGCATTTTTAAGGACTGGTTTGAATATTATTTTTACCTTATATTCGGGTTCTGCACATAGAACCTTGGATTCATATTTGCCTAAGCTATTGGCTACATTTTTAACTTATTTTTTTATTTATCACCTTTTCTTTTAAGTTTGCTCTAAATAAAATCGAGCCAATTTTTGAAGCCTTTTCCCCTAGACTTTCTTGCTTTGACAGTTTTCTTGAGGTTTAGGGTCACACCTCAACTGAATGCATTGCAGTGATATCCTGAGTCTAAAAAAAATAAAAAATAAAAATAAAAATCCCAGTTATGAAGGGATGCTAAATGGCTGGTAGAATGACTCAGGAACTCCTGACAAACTGCCCCTCACCCCTTATCACTATTGTTCTGATATCTGGCTCCTTTGACAATTTAAAGGCTTAATTTTCTACAGGCTTGATTAATTTTTGCTCTATATCATCCTCTATGTGAATACACCCCATGGGAAAAAATCAGGACTCAGTAATCAACAATTTATTAAATGAATATGGGAATATCCCATTATTTAAGGGCCACTGGCTTCCCTCAGCGGCGACGGGCATCCTAGAGGCCTAGTGCTACCGAGGGTCTCCCTGGGGAGGCTTCCCTCGGTGGCGACGGGCCTCCTAGAGGCCCAGCACCACTGTGGATCTCCCTGGGGAGGCTTCCCTCGGCGGCGACGGGCCTTTAGAGGCCCAGCGCCACCGCGGGTGCCCCCCGGGAGGATTCCTTGGCAGCAACAGGCCTCCTCCAGGGCACCATTTTGGGTGCAGACCGCAGCCGCCATTTTGCTTTCCAAAAATGGCCGCCATGGCTTGTTCGCGCATGCACAGCAGTACTGCGCATGCGCAAATGAGTCGCAGCTGCCATTTTGGAAAGCAAAATGGCGTCGGCAGTCGGCGGTAGCGGTGCGCGCACCGACGGTGACAGCGGGGGCCTGTGGGGGCCAGGCGGCAGCCCACGGGCCATAGGTTGCCAACCCCTGTCTTACAACATGGCTACTATAGGAAATCTATAGTAGAGTGGGTGTGGATGGATATTTCTCTTTTCTTCATTATGGTTCAGTTCCAAGCCCAGAAGGAGAAATTTTAACATTTGTGTCATTCAGTCTTACTGATAGTAAGATTTCCTGCCAGAAATAGTGCAAATTGAGTCCATTTTTAGGGGTAGTGTTAGTGTTAGGGAATTATGGGAACTGTATTTTATTGTGGCACCAGAGCTCTCTGACAGAGAAGGCTCAAGGTCTCAGGGGGGGAAAAAACAATTCCCATGATTCCCTAGCACTAACCCTAACCCTAAAAGTGGATTCAATTTGCACTATTTCTGGCAGTCTGCAACCCCCCTTGGGTTGCATCTGCACTGCAAAAATAATGCAGTTTGACACTGCTTTAATTGTTATGGCTCCATCCTATGGAATCCTGGGATTTGTAGTTTGTTGTGGCACCAGAGTACAAAGAAGGCTAAATATCTTATAGAACTGCAGATCCCAGAATTTCATAGCATTGAACCATGGCAATTAAAGTGGAGTCAAACTGCATTATTTCTGTAGTATATATGAAGCTTTTGAATCCTTCTCATTCAATGGAGTACTGCCACCAGTCTAGCATCAAACTGAATCTGATCATGCAAGCAATAACTTTGCTAGATGGTTGCTGCCATTGGCTTTAATAATGAAAGAATTGGAGTGAAAACTATAAATGCGACAATTTTAAGGACTTTCTATTTTTCTGTATTTGTCCTACTTTTATAACAACAGTGTGAAATTTGATACAGTTGTGTGCCTCATCAAATGACTCTTGGATATCATGTTTCCAGGTTATTGTTTCATCTAGCATAGCTTCCATAAGTAATAGACTTTTGAGGTTTATAATGCTGGATTCCTCCCTCTTTTTTTGCAGTGCCCTTAAATAATGGGATATTCCCATATTCATTTAATAAATTGTTGATTACTGAGTCCTGATTTTTTCCCATGGGGTGTATTCACATAGAGGATGATATAGAGAACTTGTTTATTACACAGTGTTTGAGCAAAAATTAATCAAGCCTGTAGAAAATTAAGCCTTTAAATTGTCAAAGGAGCCAGATATCAGAACAATAGTGAGAAGGGGTGAGGGGCAGTTTGTCAGGAGTTTCTGAGTCATTCAACCACTAATTTAGCATCCCTTCATAACTGGGATTTTTATTTTATTTTTATTTTTTTTAGACTCAGGATATCACTGCAATGCATTCAGTTGAGGTGTGACCCTAAACCTCAAGAAAACTGTCAAAGCAAAAAAGTCTAGGGGAAAAGGCTTCAAAAATTGGCTCGAATTTATTTAGAGCAAACTTAAAAGAAAAGGTGATAAATAAAAAAATAAGTTAAAAATGTAGCCAATAGCTTAGGCAAATATGAATCCAAGGTTCTATGTGCAGAACCCGAATATAAGGTAAAAATAATATTCAAACCAGTCCTTAAAAATGCTAAATCTGACCAATACGTGCCAGACTCAGATACTATACATCCCAACCCATAAACAAAGTGAAAGGAGATGTTTTACATGTAAAATACATATAAGGTAAGTATATAACAGCTCCAAAAGTACAAAAGGGAGGGATAACAGTACAAGCCCCTTACAAATGGGAAATGGATAATAATGACCAAATATGTTTCAACACTAGGTCTTCTTCAGTGGTCAAGAGATGCTGAAAAAATAAATAATATCAATGTTTAAAAAATAAATAACACCAATGATTTATCAAACAGATATGTAGATCATATTTTAAATAAAGCATATTGCAAGAATCTGTTGTAACACCATAGAGGGAATAGCAATGTATATAGGCACATCCAGTAAAGGTAAGTATTTGATTGTCCAATATACACCTAAAAAAATAAATAGAAGAATAATATATAAACCAATTTGGATTATAATCAAGGAAATATTAAAAGAGATACTCAGGATATATCCTTACTTACTATTATCTGGATGTACCACAGCAAAATAAAGCTCAATTAGTTGTGTAGAAATGGAGAGCTCTATATCACTCTGTCAATCATGAATCTAGGACACCTGTGTTGCAAAACCTGAAACCATTTAACAGGGAGTGCTATTCTGTAAGTATTTATACCCACTGTAGACCAGCTACATACAATTATATGAGAGTTCAAATATACATATATACAGACCCAGAACAGATACCAAAAAATTACAATGTTTCACTCCAGTTACAGTTCTCATTTAAACCAAAGGGTTTCTGTGTCTGTAAAGTAAAAATCCCAAAAAATCCAAAAAAGTTCTCTTCTTCGGAGTTTCTTCTCCAAGTTCACCCCAGTGCCATACACTCTCTCAATTGTCCTGAATTTAATGTCCATATCAGAATGTTGGAATTGGTGCAGTAGTCCTCTGGTTCCTTATGCAGCTCCTGTGTTCAGATATCCTCATCTTGATTTTTCTGGTAGTCATGCCGATGTAAAGAAGGTTACAAGGACATTTAATGGCATAAATGACCCCCTTTGTATCACAGGTGTATAGTTAACATGTAAAACATCTCCCTTTACTTTGTTTATGGGTTGGGATGTATAGTATCTGAGCCTAGCAAGTATTGGTCAGACTTAGCATTTTTGAGGACTGGTTTGAATATTATTTTACCTTATATTCAGGTTCTGCACATAGAACCTTGGATTCATATTTGCCTAAGCAATTGGCTACATTTTTAACTTATTTTTTTTATTTATCATCTTTTCTTTTAAGTTTGCTCTCAATAAAATTGAGCCAATTTTTGAAGCCTTTCCACTTAGACTTTCTTGCTTTGACAGATTTATGATTCTGTCCAAAATTTCAGTTAGCCCCACAGTTAGTATAATTTCTAAAAAGATGACATACTTTTCTATCTAGACCAACTCATGCTGACCCTGTGGATGACAAATCTCCAATATCTCCTATCCTCTGTTTCTCTGTTTAGGTCCTGCAGTTTCAAGGCCATGACCACTCTAATTGAGTATCACCATCTGGTGAGCTGTCTTCTACTTTTTCTACTTCCTTCCACCTTCCCAAGCATTATCATATTTTCTAGTGAGTCATGTCTTCTCATGATATGGCCAAAGTATGACTCCCTCAGCTTCATCATCCTGGCTTCCAGGGAGAGTTCAGGCTTGATCTGTTCTAGAACCCAATTGTTTGTTGTTTTTTGGCTGTTCACAGTATCCTCAGCACTTTTCTCCAGCGCTACATCTCAAATGAATTGATGCTCTTCTCATCTGTTTTCTTCACTGCTCTTAAAAATATAGGAGTGCCACTACATCTGATAGTCCTGATGAAGAATATGTACTTAAGACAAGAAGCTACTGTAAGAACAGAATATGGAGAAACAGAATGGTTTCCAATTAACAAAGGGATCAGGCAGTCTGCATTTTATCACTCTATCTATCCAACTAGAAGGAGGAGGAGTGAAGTTAGGAGGAAGGAATGCAAATATTCTAAGATATGCAGACAACACCACACTACTAGTGGAAAGCATCACAGACTTGAAGCAATCACTAAAGAAAGTCAAAGAAGAAAGAGCAAAGGCAGGCCCAATATTAAACATAAAGGAGAAGAAAATAATGACCACAGAGGATTTCCATAAATTCAGCCTAGATAATGAAGACGTTGTAATAGTTCAAGATTTCCCACACCTTGGATCAAACACTGATCAGAATAGAGACTGCAGTCAAGAAATCAGAAGACGACTAGGAATTGGAAGAACAGGTATGAAAGAACTAGACAAAATCCTAAAGTGTAAAGATTTACTGCTGAATATTAAAGTTAGAATCATTCAAGCCATTGTATTCCCCATTACTAAGTATGGATGTGAGAGCTGAAAAGTGAAGAAAGAAGATAGGAAAAAAAATTAATTCACTTGAGATGTGGTGCTGGAGAAGAGTGCTGAGGATACTGTGGACAGCACACAAAAACCCATAAATAATTGGGTCATAGAACAAATTGAGCCTGAACTCTCTCTAGAAGCCAAAATGAGACTTTGTACTTTGGCCACATAATGAGAAAGCACAACTCATTAAAAAAGGCAATGATGCTGGGAAAGGTGGAGGACAGCAGAAAGGGAGGAAGACCACATGACAGATGGATAGATTCAATTAGGGAGACCACAGGCCAGAGCCTACAGGACCTGAGCAGAGAGGTAGAGTATAATGGGGCTTGGAGACTAATTTACAGGGTTGCCATGAGTCAAGGTCAGCTTGAAGGCAGCTAACAACAACAAACAAATTTAGAATTGTCATCCAGAGAGCTCCAGTGCCTCATGCAATTAAAAACCCCAAGATCTCATAGGATGATACCATGGTAGTTAAAGTAGAATCATAGCACTAGAACTGTGTAATTGAAAGGGCCCTAAATCAGTTGCTCCTGAAGCAGAAGTGAACCTTCTTTCACAGTAATATTTCCAGTTAGAAAATGTGAGCCCATAATTGCTGTATTAGTGTTCTCTTTCCCCGAAGGCAAGAAGGGAGAGGAAGAAATCAGTGATACAGAGATCAGAGGATAGAACTGAATGTGAGCCTGAAGAAAATTAGGTTATTTGAAGGTGAGGGCTGAATCCACAAATAGCTGGGGGGAGGGCACACAAATCACACATTTCTAAAGACCTGATAGGAAACCAAAGAGTAATACTCTCTGTGCTAAGCTTCTCAATTTTTATCACTAGCATTTTCCTGTAAAGAAAAGCTTAGGCAGAGAAAATATAATTGAAGGAAATCTCAAAACAGTGGGCCTGCACTTATCACAGCAGCTTTTAGAAATTTAGCAACATTGCTTTACCTAATTAAACACCAAATAAATATTGTTTGTCCCAATTGTTTTCTCTTCTACTTGATGTAAGTTGCCACCATGTTAGATTATTGAACATCAGATTTTTAAAGAAGCAGCCACTGTCTCTAATGTCAAATAGAATTATTGCCACCCTATAGAGAGGAGGCATTTTGCAAGCCGAGATACTGATGAGAGTTTCCGATATCCCACATGCTTTCAGCTTGCCTCTTACAGAGCAATTTAATCAAGTTAACTTATCGCTGTGATTTTTTGAGTGGAAAAACGTGTGATTATTAAATGCTTCATTATAGTTCTGAAGGCACAAAGGCATCTCCTCAGAAAAATGCCCCTACTACACCAGCAGAACAACCATTATATCCAGTGTGTGTTCAACTTGGGACAGGAAAATCATAATGAGAAAATATAAAACTGGATAACTAGAGGAGGAGGAGGAGTAGGAGGAGTTGCTGTTGTTGTATGCTTTCAATTCAGCTCTGCATTATGGCAATCCTACCATGGAACATTCTTAGCAAGATTTGTTCAGAGGGATTGCCACTGCATTTATTTGACTTGTCCAAAGTCATCCAGTGGGGTTTCCATGGCTAAGCAGAAATTCTAACCCCAGTCTAAATCCAACACTCAAACCACTATATCATGCTGGATTCTAACCAGAGTGGTGTAGTAGTTAAGTATTGTCAAAGCTGTGAAGTTCCTCGATCAGATCATCACAGTCCAACCCTCTGCCATGCAGGAAGACACAATTAAAGCACCCCCATGCAGCCTCTGTTTAAAAACCTCCAAAGAAGGAGACTCCACCATTTTTTGAGGCAGTGTGTTCCACTGTCAAACAGCTCTTACCATCAGGAATTTCTTCCTAATCTTTAGGTGGGATCACTTTTCCTGTAGTCTGAATCCATTGTTCCATGTTCTAGTCCCTGGAGCAGCAGAAAATAAGCTTACTCTGCCCTCAATATGGCATCCTTTCAAATATTTAAACATGGATATCATGTCACCCCTCATCTTCCCCAGGCTAAACATGCCTAGCTCCTTCAGGCGCTCCTCATAAAGCTTAATAGCCATTAAGTTTTAAGCTAGGGGTTATTACTTAGCCAAATCTACTTCAAGGGGTAGTTGGGGGGCTAAAAATATAAATGCACACTACCTCATGTACTTTGGAGCAAAGGCAGAAAAATTATATACTGTATATAAATGAAAGGCAAACAAATGGCAGACATGTCCATAGCATTCAGAGAGACACAACCACCCTTTTCCAATAACCCGGTGACAACACCACATACCACCCACACACTATATTAGCCTATATATGTGTCAAGCTGTGGACTAGGAAGAAACAAATGGAATCAAGAGCAAAGAGGATTTGTAAAGAAGATAATAAAGGATTTTCATACCAACAACAACAACAACAACAAAGGCCTGGTGAAGAGAGAGGCCCACAATTCACCAATGCAGATATTACATAGGCAGGTTTTCAATGCAACCTTTCTTCCGTGTATTAATAGTCCAGTTTTTGCATTGTCATCATAGGTGATGAAATGAATTTACTGGAAGTTACTGTATGTATAATGCTTAGTGTACTAGTTAAGCTTCTTTTGTCTGTCAGTCTTGAAGTGAAGAAGAGGAAGAGAGGGAATTCAGAATTTTCTAGAAGCAATAAAAATGTTAATCTTGCCGAAAATAAACTTTCTATTTCAAAGCCTTCCTATATTAAGTAGCAACAAACTGATTTAAGAATGGCAAACAGATCTAAGGAAATTTATTTGGAATAATAAGAAACCAAGGATAATTTGGAAAACTATGACAAGACAAAAAGGAAGAGGAGGAGGTGTCCCTGATTTAAAATTATATTATCAAGCAAGTGTACAAATTGGATTGTCAGTTGGATTGTACTAGATAACACTAGATTACTGAACTTGAAAGGATTTAATAATCATTTTGGTTGGCATGCATATATTTGGTATGGGAAAGCATCTGTCCACAGTGTATTTCAGCATCACATTGTTAAAAAAGCTTTATTAAGAGTCTCTGATTTAAGAAGAAAACTTACAGAAGAAAACCTCTTTGGGTGTCACCACAAGAAGCATTTGTTGGAAGATGAAAAAAAGTTGATAGATGGCTTACATATAAAGATATATTGAATAAAGTCCAGCTGAATAAGTATGAAATGAGAGAAGTAAATGAATTGCATCAGCTTGATCTTGAAATGCATTGGTTTTTATATTTGTGACTAAAAGAAAGATTCCTGATGGATCAAAAAATAGAAGAATTTGAATATGAAACTTTGAAAATAGATTAAATTCTGTTTGATCCAAGGAAAAGAACATCAAATTTATATAAATATTTAAGGAAAAAAGAACAGGAAGATGATTTGATCTCAGATGAGATGATAAAATGGGCATCAGATTGTGACCGGGTCATGAGATTAAAGAGTTGGAGTTATGCCAGAAATAAAACAAACAAACAAAAATTACAAAAGCACAGGACTTGAGAGAGAATTATTTCAAAATGGAGCATAGGTGGTACTTGACACCAGGTAAAATTGTGAGGATATTTAAGACAAATTCTAACGAATGTGAGAAATGCCAAGAAAAGGGAAGTATGTGGATCCATATGTGGTGGTAATGTCCAAAACTAAATATCTTTTGGAAAAAGAGTCACATAACAATTGAAAATATATTCAAAATAAACTATGAACTGAGACTGGAAATTTATTTACTCAATATGTAGAATAAGATCCCATCTCGTGTAGAAAGGGAACACTGGAGAATTTTACTCTATATGATAATAGCATTAAGACTTTTGGTTGCACAAAAATGGAAAAATAACTAACTTCCTGCTTTAGATGATTGGCTACTAAAATTATCAGAAATGATGGAAATGGATATTTTGACGGCTCATCTGAATCAAAAGGATATGAACGTAATTGAGAAAGAATGCCTTCTGGTAAACGAATTTTGTAAGAACAGATGGAATTAAACTATAGCTAGAGTAATAGGATGACAGGGAAATAAGATGAACTATGCATCACATGAATATAAAACTTTGTGACTACTGTAGATATATGGGTATATATAATAAAAGAACAAAAGAACAATAAATTCAAATAGATATGGTTGGGAAGAAAGGATGACCCCACAAGACACATTGAGGAAGTAGAGTTTTAGGGGTAGTGTTTTAGGTAGTTAAGCAAATTCTAATGTACATTACTGGAAAGATATGTATATGTTTGAAGAAAAAATAAAGTATATATATATATATATATATATATATATAAAGAGTTTTCTGGTGCTATGCATATTTCTAAATAGATACAAAATGTATAGTTATATTGTGGTAGGTGCCAAAAAAAATGGAGTGATTCCATTTGAACATGGGGGGAAAACAGAGGAAAGGAAGTTTCTGAGTGTTATTGTGTTATCTTTAGACAATTCTCCAGGGCCGAAAAAAAAGCCTTGGGAATAGTGTTGTCAGAAAGCTACATTTTCACAGTGCAGCTAAGTGGCTAAGAGTTCTTCTGGACAGTCCAGAAGCCTCAAAATCTGGTCAGAGTTATAGCTATAGTTCTTGAGGGGTCCCCCCCATGTCAATACAATGTTCATTTTGTTCTGTTATTTTTCATGTGTGTTTCCTGCATTATCTGCCACCTTTAAAACACACTGCAGGTGTGCATTGTTGTGGGTTGTTGTTTTTTCTGTCCCAGGAATTTCCAATACAAGTTGAGGTAAATGTCAATCATCTACATCCACCATCTTGATTCTCCACACTATGCTTTTGGGCAGTCCCACTGAGGCCATTTTCAAATGGCAGTGTGTGTGTATGTGAGAGAGAGAGGGGGGGGGAGGAAGGAAGGGAGGAAGGAAGGAAGGAAGGAGAGCTTTGCCATTAAGATTTTCCTCTGATATTAATTCCATCATTATATTTCCAGTTACCAGGTTCAACTTTTTCCCTTTTATTTTCTTTTACAATTATAGTGCTAAGGTGGTATAGCACTTATGACTATAACAGGGAATGTGGATATTGGGAGGGAAGTGTAGATGGAGGTGTTGTGTTCATGGAAGGGATGGCAGGGATGGAGGGAAACTAAAGTTACATCACACCTCAAGTGGGATAAAAGAACAGTTGTAATTCGGCTACAAACAAGATTGGATGTGACACTAAATTTTGCTACAGGTCACAACAGATACTGGGATAAAAACAACCGATGTGTGTGTATGCCTTCAAGTTGCCTGTTGACTTATGACAGCTCATGAATTCCATAAGGTTTTCTTATACAAAGAAACATCAGAGATAGTTTTGCCAGTTGTTTAGTCTGAAATATAGCCTACAGCACCTGGAATTAATTGGCAGTCTCCTATCCAAGTACTAACCAGTGCTGACCCTGCTTAACTTCCAAGACCAGATGGGACATGATCTTTTAGGGTATTTAGGTCCCATCACTGGGATAGACAATAATTTGAAGCACGTCTCTGTGGGGCTGTTCGCATGAGCAATAAAATGTAGTTTTGCCCCATTTTGGAATCTACCTATTTAAGTGATGCATATGGCCAACATGGGAAGAATCTGGAATAAAATTGTGCTCTGGGGCTAAACATCAGAGTAAAATAAGCCCCTGCATCCTCTGGTTCAAGCTGGAAAGTGCACACTATTGTACCAGTGTGCAGACTATGTGCTAGTGCAGAGATGGGGAATGGGCCAGCACCACTGCTGCTCATAATTTTTTTTCACCAACCCACAAATTGATTACACATGTGCACAAGTGAGCTGCACTATCACCTCATTGCACCATTGACCCACTGCATATCCCATGAAGCAAAATTATGACCAACACTGGGTGTTGCCAACAATAAAATGGATTTAATCATTAATGAACTGGACAGTTCAACATGGGTTATGTGGGAAGTGGGGCAAAGGATCGTATATGGGGGGCCTCCATGATTGTGCTATGTCAATGTGTCACTGTGTCTACTAATGCACCATACAGACAGTCAATCACTTGTGCAACCATGCAGCTGGTCACATGAGCAGCCAATAAGCTGGCAGCAGGGCATGATGAGGGTCATTACTTCTCTGTCTACTTTTAAATCTGAGTTAAAGACCACCTTGTTCAAGGAGGCATTCCCAGACACTGATTGATTTACATTTACATATACTTTTCTGTCATTTGGGTAGACAGTGGATGTTGTTAATTAATTGTTGTATTGTTTTTTTGTTTTAATTGACTTTTATTATTTTACCTATTGTTTGTATTAGATCGTATGCCTCTGGCAGGTTTTTATTCTATTTTATGTTGATTTTCTCTTTGTACAGCGCTGTGTATATTGACAGCGCGTTAGAAATAAACTATTATTATTATTATTATTATTATTATTATTATTATTATTATTGGTGGCCACTGGAAGAGCACCATGCATGTATGTGCATGCCTTTGAAGTAGATCAAGAAAAATAATAATGACATGGTGCAATACACCATTTTGACAGGTTCATCCTTTCACATAAAGGAGGGTAGTGTGGACTGCCCATAGATGTTAGCCTGTTCTCAGAGCAGGCTGTGTAGACAGTGAGTTCTCCACACAAATCAGGAAACCCTGGAAGTAAGCCTGGTTTTCCCAGATTTTCTGCTCAGGCAGATTGTGTGCGTGTGTGTACACTCATGTGCATGTTCACATGTGCGCCTTCAAGTCAACCATTGACTTATGGAGATCCCGTGAATTTTCATAGCAAATCCTCAGAGGTCGTTTTTCCAGTTCTTTCTTCTGAAAGGTGCTTATAGTACCTGGTATTCCTTGGCAGTCTCCCATCCAAGTACCACCTAGGGCTTCCAAGATCAGATAGGTTTTGGTGCCTTTATATAAGACATGAATTCTACAAGTGAATTCATCCACTTTCCATATTTCCCCCCACTGATCTAAACTAATCGTTTTACCTGTGTTCTATGCCCATTTTACTATACTTTGGTTTTATTACTTAGGATCATAGAATCATAAAGTTGGAAGAGACTACAAGGGCCATCCAGTTCAATCTCCTGCCATGCAGGAACTCAAAATCAAATCATCCAGCCTCTGTTTAAAGACCTCCAAAGAAGGAGATTCCACCACACTCCAAGGGTTCCACTGTCGAACAGCTCTCACTGCCAGGAAGTTCCTCCTAATGTTGACCTGCAATCTCTTTTGCTATAGCTTGCATCCACTGTTCCAAGTCCTATACTCAGGAGCAGCAGAAAACAAGCTAGCACTCTCTTCAATATGACATCCTTTCAAATATTTAAACAGGGCTATCATATCACCTCTTGACCATCTCCTCTCCAGGCTAAACATACCCATATCCCTAAGTCATTCCTCATAGGGCATGGTTTCCAGACCCTTCACCATTTTAGTTACCCTCCTCTGGACACGCTCCAGTTTTTCAACATCCTTTTTGAATTGTGGTGCCCAAAACTTGACACAGTATTCCAAGTGGGGCCTGACCAAAGCAGAATACAGTGGCATTTTTACTTCCCTTGATCTAGATACTATACTTCTATTGATGCAGCCTAAAATTGCATTGGTCTTTTTAGCTGCGGCATCACACTGTTGACCCATGTTCAATTTGTGGTCTACTAGGACTCATAGATCCCTTTCACACGTAGTCTTGTTAAGCCAGATGTCTCCCATCTTATAGCTATACATTTCATTTTTTAAAAAAATATTTTTTGCCCTAAGTGCAGTAGCTTACATTTCTCTGTGTTGAAATTCATTTTGTTAGTATTGGCCCAGCTTTCTAATCTATTAAATTCATTTTGAATTTTCATCCTGTCCTCTGGAGTATTAGCTATTCCTCCTAATTTGGTGTCATCTGCAACTATGAGAAGCATGCCCCCTATTCCTTCATCCAAATTGTTGATAAAGATGTTGAAGAGCACTGGGCCCAGGACAGAACCCTGTGGCACCCCACTGGTCACTTCTCTCCAGGATGAGGAGGAGCCATTGCTGAGCACGGACCTATTCCAAGTTTTTGCTTGAACTTTTAATGCACTATCTGAGATGTTGGACTCTTGGCTTTTAACAGGATCAGAACATCTGACATCTTTAAAGTTTGGAGTAAAAACCCAAACTGATATCACTGCCTCAATAACAGGGAAAGCGTGAGGGAAAATGCAGTGCAAACCCCCCAGTTTCATCATCTCAGATTTTCCTAACTGATTCTTTGAAAGCCTCCTTTCCTCCTTTTGTGGGCTCTAGTTTGCAAACTTAAAATAAAGTATCCTCAGAAAAAATCAGCCCAAACGAAGGACAACCACACCTTATAGAGCCAGTGTGGTGGTATAGTCTGGCTAGAATTTGGGCAGATCAGGTTTTGAATCCCTTCTGAGCCATGGAAACTCATTGGGTGACCTTAGACAAGTCACATGTCTCATTCTGAGAGCAAGGGAGTCACAAACTTTCTCTAAAGAATTCTTCCTATAAAACCTTAGGATAGGATCACCACCTTCTTGACTTGAAGGCAAATACCAATAACAAGCAAAAACATCTATATACATCCCCACCACCACCACCACCACTAAATGGAAATGAAGAATAAAACAACCATGAAAGAAAGAGGAATAGAAAAGAGGGTTTCATCTTTCTAAGCAAGTTCAGAATTGCTTTGCCTCCAGCAGCTGGCAAAATCTGGAAAGAAACCAGTATTTAACATTGGCACAGATTTACTGTAGTTGTCTAATTTGTCCCAGTTGTTAGATCAGGGAATTTGCCTAATTTGAATTATTTTGCCCTGGTTTATTTTGTTCAGATTCTTTTGTTTCAAAAGATCTTCCTGCTTTACTTTGTAAATAATTTCTTTCTGGCTTTCAAAATCACAAAAGCACATCCAAACAGTATATAAATTTGGAAAAACAATATCCCAACAACTGCTGAAAACAGTAAACATGAAAGGTTTGGCAGAATAACAATGGCTTATAGGTATTCCCAAAATGTAGAAACTAGGGACCAACTACACATCTCTAGGGACTAAAAGTGTTTCATAAGATGGGCTCTGCAATGGAAAAGGACCAACCAAAAAACTGGCATAGGAGCTAAGAAGAAATTATCTGATGATTGTAGAAAGAGAATAATATTATGCAGACCAGAAATTGTCTGATTTTTTAAAAGAAAACCATAACACGTCTCTACTCCTTTTAGCATTTTAGCAGTCATTATCCAGATATTTTCATAATTTTCTCTACAATCATATGAGCTAGAGACTTGTTACATTTTTAAAAATAAAAATAAAAATTGGGATTGTTGAGGTGCTGCCATGCCAAAATAGAGCCTTGAGAATCTATTTGTTCCAAAGGACTATTACTCTTCTGTTTTCCTCAGTGTTAAATCTTGGTGGTGCTATTTGCTGCTTGCATGAGGAGTCATATAGACAGGACAAGAGCACTAACTGAGAGAAAGATAGAAACTAAAGGAAACACACTTGCAAGAGCAACTAAGGGCAGTCAAAAATGATGAAGCAAGCAGTAAACACTCTCAGAAAGACAAACCCCATCAGAAGCAGCACCACACATAAAATAGGGACATGGAATGTGAGAAACATGAGCCAAGGGAAGCTAGACATAGTGAAAATGGAAATGCAACACATGAACATAACACTACTGCAGATGAGTGAGTTAAAATGGACAGGAATGGGCCACTTTGAACCAATGGGCCATTTTGAACACAGTGTTCTACTCAGGGAATGAAAAGACAAGAAGAAATGGGGAGGCTTTCATACTAAGAAAAGATGTAAAAGCAGTCAGTGCAATATCAGACCGAATCATCTCAGTAAGGCTTCACAGGAAACCTATGAATATCACCATAATTCATAATTCAAATATGTGCACTAACCACTGAGACAGAACAAGAAGAAATTGATAGATTTTATGAAGGAGTACAGGAAGAAATTGACAACACACCAATACAGGATGTAAACTGATCATCAGCGATTGGAATGCAAAGGTTGGAAGTAAAGAAGAATCAAAAACAGTAGGCAGATTTGGACTAGGCAAAAGGAATGAAACAGGTGAGCATCTGATAGATTTTTGTGATGCCAACAACCTATTCATTGCAAACACATTTTTCATACAGCCAGAGAAAAGGTTATTATACACATGGACATCACCAGATGGCCAACACAAAAACCAAATAGATTACATAACTGGAAGTAAAAGATGGCAAAGCTCCATACTAGTAGCCAAAACTAGACCAGGTGCCATTGAGGTCATGCAGGGGAAAGGAATGTATGGTGGGAACAGAGTGAAGGGTTGTTACAAAAGAAGGTGGGATCAATGTTTGAAGGCTATCCTGCCTCCAGTTCACTCTGTTTCCTGGAATGGACTGGAGAGCATACCAATCATTCCACAGAACCTTACCTTACTCCTTTGCAATGCCAGGTTGGTCAGAAATAAGACCCATATTATTTATGACCTCCTCTTAGATGAGGATGCCAACCTGCCTTGCTTTACAGAGACCTGGCTGGGAGAGGATAGCACTATAACTTCGATACAGGCCCTCCCAGCTGGGTACTCTGTTAGTGAGCAGGTATGAGGAAGTGGGCGGGGGGGATGGTGGAGTGGCTCTGATTCACAAGATCAACCTCACCCTGACCAGGATACTTGTCTGGAACACAGTCCACTTTGACTGTTTATACCTAAGCTTGAGGACTAAGGATAGTTTGAGGATTCTGTTAGTATACCATTCACCCCATTGTCTAACAGACTCCCTAACCAAGCTGACACAACTGGTCTCAGAGTTGCTGTTGGAGTCTCCCAGACTTTTAGTCTTGAGCAACTTCAACATTTTATTCAAGACCAGTTTGTCAAATCTAACAGGTGTGGCTTGGGTGTTCATGGAATCCATGACAAACATGGGCCTATCCCAATTGGTCCATGGGCCCACTCATTGTGTGGGTCATGTCCTCGATGTGGCCTTCAGTACGGAACAGGAATATCTGTGGGCGGTGGATGGATCACTTCCTGATCAAGGCTGAACTAAGAACCACTGTCCACCACACTGGGGGTGGTAGACCCATTAGAATGGTCCACCCTCAAAGGCTTATGGAACCAATTGGATTCCAGAAAGACTTAGAGGGCTTAATGATTGGTAACACCGGTGATTCTGTCGAAACTTTGGTTAATACCTGGAATACCAATCTTGCCAAGGATATCGATACAATCGCTCCCAAGCGTCTTTTCCAACCCACTCCAAATTGTAAACCATAGTATACCGAAGAGCTAGGAAGATGAAGCAGCTTGGACAACGACTAGAGTGCATCTGGCAGAAAACTCGATTCTTATCTGACAAAACACGTCATAGGAAATTTCTTTGTTCCTATAGAGAGGCAATATGTGCAGTGGAGAAATCTTTCTCCTCTGTACATATTGCATCTGCAGAGTCCCACCAACAGAGCTGTTTCAAGTGGTAAGGGAACTGACACAGGTTCCACCTGTGCAGAACCCATTACTTAACCCTACAATGGCCTGCTGTGATGCGTTTAATAACTTCTTTGCAGATAAAATTTCTCAGATAAGAGCCAACTTAGATGCCAGTGTTGTAACAGAATCAATTGACGAGGTGTCCAGAAACTCTGTTGATGAAATTATATTGGTTCAGCTTCAATCCATGAGTACTGATGACATGGACAAGCTTCTTGGTAGAGTGAGGAAAATCTGCTCTCTTGATCCTTGCCCTTCATGGCTGGCCATCTGGAGGGGGGATGCCTTGAAGATGTTTCTTAGAGACATCATCAATGCATTCCTTAGGGAAGGCCATGTTCCATCATGTTTGAAGGAATTGACGGTTAGGCCATTCCTGAAAAGACCTTCCCTGGACCCTCTGGACATGAACAGCTATAGGCCAGCAAGAGATATAGTAGTATGCCTTACGTGAACCAGAATGAGAGATTTAATTATTCAAAGAAGTTACGAGGCAAATTTGGTGATAGAAAATGAGGAAGTTAAAATTTCAAAGATATTCCGCCATCAATCATGATGGAAAGGCAATATAAACCTCTGACTCCAATTCTAAAAAGAAGAAAAATAGAATACAGATGGGAGAGAATAGAAGAACTTTCTTTCACCTGGAATCAGAAAAGACATAAAATTGACAACTTATCCAAGGCTATGAAGTGGGTAAAGAAACTAAATAAAAATGGGAATCCAGGAGGAAATACAGGACCGTACCAATCAACTCGAGCTAGAACTCAAAAAAGAAAAGAAGAAACAAGACAAAGTGAAGACAATAACATAAAGACAAGAAACAAAAGAAAAGAAGAAGAACTTGATAAGGGACAAAAAGAGAACTCACCAAAACAGGACCTATCAGAAATCGATACTGACACAGAGCTAGAAGGATCAGAAGAAGGGAAAGAAAGTGAATTAGAGGAAGAAGATCTATAAAGGATAGAGAAAAGAGAGGAGGGAAGAGAAACTCTGTGTGTGTAAAAAAGAGCAAATAAATAAAGGTTTGACAAACTAATATATTGGGGTGGAAGGGGTGGAACAACCAAATAATTAAACACTCAATCAATTTACTAGAACAAGCAAGGTTATCTTAGAAAGACCAGATTAACAAATAAAAATGACTATAAAAGTATTGTCATGGAATATTAAAGGTCTGAATTCTAGATATAAGAGAAACATGGTGTTCCATTACTTGGAAAAAACAAAAAGTGACATTGGGCCTAAGCAGACTGGTGGCACGGGGCCACCATGGGAAGGTGCGCCACGGGACCGAGGCATCCCCACGCCTCGATCCTGCGGCGCACCTTCGCCGTCCCTGAAAGGAGTGCTAAAATAGCACTCCTTTCACAAGTCAGTGAAAGTGTGCCACAAAAGCTTGCAGTGCACTTTCGCTGACTTTTCCACCGCAGCGTGTCCGGACGCTGCACCAGGAGGTTGCCCTCGGAGCGCCGGCCGTGCGGAGGGCCGGCGGCTCCGAGGGCAACCTCGGGAGGAGGAAGGGGCACCGAGCGTGTGGCTGTCCCTCCTCTTCCCTGCCTCCAGGACGGCTCTATTAGCCGTCTGCCAAGGCCCATTATCTGCCTACAGGAAATTAAAATAAGTGAAAAAGACATTAAATATTTAAGAAATCCTAAATTAGGAGATTGCTTTACATAAGTAGCAGAGAAGAGAAAGAAGGGAGTGGTCCTTTATATCAATAAGAAATATATGACAAAAGAGCTCTTTAAAGACTCTAAGGGAACACATTTAGCAGTTGAATTAAAAAGTAGAGAAATGCAACTATTAGTTATTGGAGTATATGCACCCTCAGAAGGAAGAAATAAGTTTTACGATTTGCTAAAAATGGAACTAAGGAAGGTAGAATATGATAATATCTTAATAATGGGTGGATACAATGCTGTAATCGAACCAAAGCTAGATAGATTATCTCATTCAAATAAAGTAATAAAAAAAAATCAGGGTAAGCTACCTAAATCTTTCTTTGAATTGATGGAAGAATTTGAATTAAGCGATGTTTGGCGCTGGAAATATGGAAATTCAAATGGGTATACATTCTTCTCAGATGCACACAAATCCATGTCCAGGATAAATATGTTTCTAGCCTCAAAATCACTCCAATCTAAAATAAATAAAATGAATGTACTACATAAGATCTTCTCTGATCACTATCCAATCACTTTGGAAATAAGAGAAAGCAAAATTGATATTAGATGGAAATTAAAAAGCTACATAATGAAGAATGATGAATATCTTGGAAAACTTAAAAGCGAACTTAAAGCATACTTCAAAGAGAACGCAACAGCTGAAATTAAGCAAAAAATAATTTGGGATGCAAGCAAAGTGGTTGCCAGAGGGATCATAATTGGACTGAATGCAGAAGATAAAAGGAGAACTAGAGAAGAAGAAAAAAGAATTATAGCAGAACTGAATTGTAAAGAACTAGAATGGAAAAAAAGAGAAAATAAAGATTTATTATATGAAATAAAAAAGCTACAACATCAACTGGAAAATCTGAATCTGAAAGAGTGGGAAAGAAAACTACAATTAGTCAAACAACAACATTTTGAATGGGGAAATAAATCCAGTAAAATTCTAGCAAATAAAATAAGGAAAATAAAAAATAGCAGAATCATAACCGAAATAAAAGAAAATGACGTGATTTATACAAATCAAGAAATATCAAACAAACCTTTCAAAAATACTATGAATCATTATATAGGAACAACAATAAAGACCCCAACAGGAGATAGAAGATAAAAGACTACCTGGAGAAACAACTAATAACACAACTAACATAAGAACAAAAGAATAAATTAAATCAAAATATCACACAGAAGGAAATTTCAGAAGCGATAAGAAAAATGAAACCAGACAAAGCTCCAGGCCCAGATGGCTTCACCGCCCTCTACTATTAAAAAAATGGAAAAAATAATATTTCCTCCATTAGAAAAAAACATTTAATGCAATATATAAGGAAGGCATCCCAGACACATGGAAAAACACATATATAACTCTGATCCAAAAGGAAAATAAAGACCCCAGACTAGCAATGTATTACAGGCCAATTTTGCTAATTAACATTGATTATAAAATCTTTACGTCAATCCTGGCAATGAGATTAAAAAAAATCTTACAATATCTAATTCAAGAAGACCAAAATGGATTTTTGCCAGGGAGATGTCGCAAAAACAATATAAGAACAGTTCTGAACACCATTGAATTTTTTGAAAAACATAATGAGAAACAACTTGCAATGATATTCTTAGATGCCGAAAAGGCTTTTGACAAAGTAGACTGGACGTTCTTGTTAGAAGTAATTGTAAAAGGAAACATGGGGGAAAATTTTATTAATTGGATCTCATCAATCTACAAAAAACAATATGCACAAATCATAGTAAATGATGAAACAACTGATATAATAAGAATTGAAAAAGGCACTAGGCAGGGATGTCTGATTTCCCCACTGTTATTTATAATCTCATTAGAGATTTTATTGATTAAGATCAACAATGATATAGATATTCAAGGTATTAGAACAAAAGGTTATACACATAAACTAAAGGCCTTTGCTGACAATGTGGTATTTTTTTAGAAGAACCCCTGAAAAGTATTAATAAGTTGATAACCACTTTAAAGGAATATGGACAGATGGTGAGTCTTTCAATTAATCAAGACAAAACAGTAATGCTAACTATAAATATGACTAAAAAAGAACTTCTAAAAAAAAAATCAAGATTTAAAATAGAGAAAAAAAAGTAAAATACCTAGGCATTATTATAACAAGAAGGAATGCTGATCTATATGAAAATAATTATACTAAAGTCTGGAAAGGAATAGAAAAAGATTATCAAAAATGGTCCAAGTTACAAATATCCCTAATGGGAAGAGTAGCATTAATTAAAATGAATGTCTTGCCCAAACTTATGTACCTTTTCCAAAATATACTAATAATACATAACGAATCATGTTTCAGCTTGTGGAAAAACATTATAACAAAATTTCTGTGGCAAGGCAAAAAAACTGAGAATCAAATGGACCACTATAATTGACTCAAAATACAAAGGAGGTTTAACTTTATCGGATTTTTAAAAAATTATTATGCTTGTTCCTTAACTTGGTTGGAAGATTGGATCAATTTAAAAAATGAGAGGCTTTTAAGTCTAGAAAGAGATAATATGAGGTTTGGGTTTCATGCCTTTATGATTTACAACAATATTAAAGAAAACAAAGACTTCACTCACCATTATCTTAGAAGAGCATTGTGCCAGGTCTGATCTAAAATCAAAAAGATTTTCTATAGGAAAATACCAATTTGGATCTCCCCTTAGGAGGCTCTAATGAGCAGAATCAGAAGAGATAATCAACCATGGATCAGATATAGAGACCTACTGAAAGAACAAACGGCTAGAGATGGTAAAATTGATTATAAGATAAAGCCAAAAGAACAACTAGAAGATGAAAAAATTATCCATAACTGGTTTCTATACATACAATTATACCAAAAATTCTTGTTTGATAAAAAGGGAGAACATTGTGAACATATTAAAACAGAAATAGATAACATTAGAGAAGATTGTAAAGGACACCATATAGCAAAATATTATAAAATTTTGAACTAAAGAGAACTAAAACATGAAGTGATAAAATCAGCTATGATCAAATGGTCTCAAGATGTGGGAAGATCTATAAGCTTAGAAGAATGGGAAAAAAGCTGGAAATCCACAAATAGTTTTACTCTTTGTCAGGACCTCAGGGAAAACTATCTGAAAATGCTACATAGGTGGTATTTATCCCCCACAAGGCTTAAGACTATTTGCAAGGCCAAAACAGATCAATGCTGGAAATGTCAAACTCATAAAGGTACATTCTTCCATATGTGGTGGGATTGTAAAATAGCTGTTTCTTTCTGGAATGATATACACGGGGCCCTTGCCGAAATATTTCAATTCCAGCTCCCATTCAAACCAGAATTATACTTATTGAACATAACTACAGGCCTGGGCAAAGAAAAAGAAAGTAAATATAGAAGAATAATCTTATATCTCACCACCTCAGTCAGAATAATATACGCTAAATATGGGGGAGGGGGGGGGGAGAAAAGCCAAATATTAAAGAATGGTGGTTGAAGGCGTGGGAAATGAAGAATATGGATAAATTAACTGCTTTAATAAAAGATAAAGCAACAGAAAAAATAGAAAATGAGTGGTCCATGGTAGAAAAATGTAGTCTGTTGTAAAATCAAATAAAATAAACTATTGAGGGGGGGGGGGGAATTACCACCAACATAAAAGATGAGTCCATATCTAAAAACTAGAAGCAAAATATAGAATAGATAAGGCTTAGATCAGATGCTGTTGTCCTATGTGACTATGAACCAAGAGTAAAAGATAGTTTTAATTTTCTTGGATAAGAGGTTTAGGTGAAGAAACCTAGGAGTCCTTGAAATGGTTCTATTTATGGTACAGGAGACCAAAATCTTAAGATAAAAGAAGGTCAATTCAACTGGGAAGTCTAGCATAATTCTGTACGTAAAATCTAGAAATAGGTATTTATATATGTAATTGTTTGTTGATGTTTGATTCTTGTTTGTAAGTGTATGTTTGTTTGTTTTTCTTAATAAAATTTAATAAAAAAGGAAAAAATACCTAGTCTATTTGTCGCTTCAAAATATCTTTGTCATGCATATTTTAAATTTTTATTTATTTGTTTAACCATTAGAATTGAAATCTGTTTCTGTATGAGTTTAATTTCTGCTAGTATTGATTTTTTCTTTGGATTGTTTAATAGTAGATTCTCCTTTTCTTCTAGCTCTGCTAGCAGGGCATTTAACTTTTTTTTGTTTCTCTTTTTTCTTTACTGCCCCTTTTTGAATAAAGAAGCCCTACAGCATCACCTTGAAAGTTTCCTATAATCCTGCCTATGGTTAGGCAGGATTTCTGTTGTTAAGATGAGTATCCTCCCTAAGATACTCTTTTTATTTCAAAATCTCCCGATAATTCATAATGAAACTCCATTTAAGAATGGCACCATGACCTGTCTAAGTTTCTATGGAGCGGGAAAAGACCTAGAGTCAGAATGAAGATCCTACAAGACAAGATTGAAAGTGGAGGCTTGACTGTACCAAATTTGAGAATTTACTATCATGCATGCTGTCTGTTATGGTTGGTAGACTGGTTTAGATTAAAGAACAAGGAAATAGTCTTATTAGAAAGCGTAGACTTGAGATACGGACTGCATCCATATCTTTTTTATGACAAATTTAGGGTACACAAGGAGTTTGGGAATCACTTTATTCGTAGAGCTCTGATTAAGGTCTAGAATAGGTATAAAGATATATTATGTGAGAAAATACCCCTTTGGGTGTCAACAAATGAAGCGCTCTTTAGGAGAGAAAGATTAAGCGAAAACCAGTGGGTGACTTACAAGGAGCTAGTAAAGAATCCAAATGGAGCAGAAATGATAGAACTTATGACAAGGGAAGAAATATTTAAATAAAGGCTACAGTTGTGGTTGGTTTTTGTACATGCAATTGTGAGATAGGTTTATAAAAGACCGAAACACGAAAGATATCGGGAAAGGTAATAATGACTTTGAGAATATTTTACAAAATGAAAAAAGGGTTAGAATCTTGGAATTTTACAATTTATTACTTAAATTTGACCTAGAAGATGAGGTAATCAAAAATTACATGGTTAAGTGGGTGACAGACTTAAAACAAATCATACCATTAGAACAATGGGAGAAATCCTGGACTCTTGGAGTTAAGTACTCCCTGTGTTATGATTTAAGGGAGAGAACCTTCATAAGATGCAGCACAGGTGGTACTTAACTCCCATTAAACTGGCAAGAATGTATAAAGGTTCTAGTAGAAAATGTTGGAAGTGCCACAAAGAGGAGGGCACGTTCATACATATATGGTGGAATTGTAAGGTAGCGAGGAAATATTGGAAGAAGATAGATAAGATAGTTAGGCAGATTCTACCAATTCAATGTGGATTAGACCCCAAATTTTATTTGTTGAGCATGACAGAGGACAAAAAGGTTGAATTTGAATATGGTAAGTTGGCCTTTTATATAACAACAACTGCCAGGATAACATATGCGGGAAAATGGAGAAGCAGTGACATACTGACGACAAAGGATTGGTTATACAAATTAACTGAAAGTGTGTCCATGGATAAATTAACAATGAAATTGAGAGGGCAACCATGGGAAAAACAAAAAAAAGCATGTGACTCATTAAAAATTTATTTAGAAAACAGTGAATATACCGAGATACAGGTAAAGATCTAGTAATAATCATTTTTTCATTGTCTGTATTTGCTCAGAATAACAGATAACAAGAATGTGGATATTTTGTAAAAATATGTTACCCTTCTCTTCTGTTAAGCTACAAAGGGATAAGAAACTGATGAAGATTCTTTAAAATAATTTCAAAATTGTTTGAGATGAGAGTTGAAAGCATAAATAGACTAACTGAGTCGAAGCTCAGGAAGCCATTGTTTTTTCTTTTCGTAGTGGTATTTATTAATTGACATTTGATTTAAAGGGTCAGAATATTATTCTATGTATAATAAGTATATCATGTTATTTGTGAAATATTGTTTTAATATTGTATCAATAAAGTTTATATAAAAAAAGAAAGTTTCCCATAATGACATCCATATTGAAATAATTTTTCTTTAAAATAATTATTTATAAGTATTTTTGCCTCTGCAACAATCTTTTCATCTTTTAATAACAAATCATTTATTCTCCAATTATATTCCATACATTTTGGTATTACTGCCATCCAAATTGGATTGTGGTCTGACAAGATTTTTGGGAGGATTTTAACCTCTTTAATTTTAGTGATTAATGAAGAAGAAACCAAAAACATACCTAATCAGGCCCAAGAATTACCTCTGAGAAAAAGGTAAATTCCTTTGCCTTATCATACTTTACTCTCCAAATATATATATATATATATATATATATATATTACGAAGTTTCTCTTGATTTTGTTTGATCTTTTGGTCTGACTGTCTATCCAATTGGGGGTCTATAACACCATTCAAATTGCCCATGAATATAGCAAAATCAAATGCTATTTCTTTAACTTTATTTAGCAATTTCAGGTAAAGCGAATCTTTTTTTTCCTCTATCAGCACATAAACTCCCAAAATGAGAGGTGTTGGGCCATACATATTCACCATCACTCCTACATAATGACCTTTTGGATCAATAGAGATCAAGATGGTTTTTTACCTAATAGAAGAATAAAAGAGAATACCAGACATATTTTAAATCTGATTGAACAATAATAATAATAATAAAAAGAAATACCAAAAAAGAGGCAATGGTTTTCATCAATTTTGAGAAAGCCTTTGGACAATATGAACTGGTCCTTTATAAGTGAAGTATTAAACAGAATGAAGTTTGGAGAGAGAGCTTTGAAAAATGGGTATCAATGATATATCAAGAGCAGTCTGCTAAGATCTTAATTAATGGAGAGAAATCAAGATGCATTAAAATTCAAAAAGGCATGAGGCAAGTCCACTTTTGCCACTTTTGTTTATAACATCTTTAGAAATTTTAAATAATACAATTAGAGCAGATATGGCAGTTGAAAGTGTTAAAGTTAAAAACATTGAGTTTAAATTGTGAGCATATGCGGACAACCTTGTTCTCACTTTAGTGAATCCTCTAGAAGATGTACATCAAGTAAATAAGATCTTGGAACAATACGATTAGGTTGCAAGTCTCTTTATAAACAAGAGAAAACCTCCATGTTAACTATGAACCTGACAAAGGAAGAAAAATATGAATTAACAAAAAAATCAAATTACCAGATTAAAGAAAAATCAAATATCTGGGTATAACAATTACACCAAAGAATGTAGACCTCTTTAAAAATAATTATGATAAAACATGGAATGATTTTTTTAAAAAAAGCTTTGATTAAATGGAATAAAGTAGGTCTGTCTTGGTTAGTAAAAATTTTCTCCATTAAATGAATGTGCTACCCAAACTAATTTTTCATTTTCAAACAATCCCAATAGCAGTCAATGAAGCACCTTTTAAACAAAGGCATAGAAATTATCTAAATTCATTTGGGGAAGCAAAAAGCCTTGAGTCAGAATGAAAGACGTGCAGGATTGTATAAATGAAGGTGGTCTGGCTCTCCCAAACTTAAAGATATACTATTACATATACTGCTTCCACTAGTTAATGGATTGGTTCAACTTAAAAAACAGGGAATTGTTACAATTGGAAGGTGCAGACATCTTGTTTGATTGGCACGCATATTTATTTTATGAAAAAGACAGGGTGCAGAAAGCCTTTGAAAATCATTTCATAAGGGAAGCTTTAATAAAAGCATGGCAAAAAATTAGACCTCAGATATATCATAAACTCCCTATGTGGGTTCCAATAAATGAAGCTTTCCATTAAAAAGATGAAATTAAAAAAGGAAAATAGATAACATATTCAGAGTTATTAAAAATAGAAGAGAGAAAAAATTACTATTAAAACCCAGGATGAATTATTAAAGAAAGGATACTCCATCAATTGGTTATTATTTAGACAACTTCAAGAAAGATTTATTAAAGATACAAATACCTTCAGTTTTGAAACAACAAAACTAGAATTTGACAGTATAATAAAATCAGAGACTCCTCATAAAATCTCACAATTTTATAATTTTTTGTCAAATATTGAGATGCAGGAAGAGGTGGTAAAACCTTTCAGATGATGGGCACAGGATTTACAACAAAATATCCCACTAGAACAATGGGAGAAGAATTGGAATAAGAGATTGAAACATACTTTATAAAATGCAGAATCAGTGGTATCTCACCCCCATCAAATTAGCAGGAATATATAAAGGTACTAATAATCTCTGTTGGAAATGTGCCAAAGCTCCTGGCTTGTTTTTCCACATGTGGTGGAATTGCCAACAAGTGAGGAAACAAATACATGCCTGGATGCAAAAACTATAAATTGTAAAGTGATTCTGGATTCAAAATGGTATCTCTTAGGAATAATAACAAAGAAAAAACTAAAAAAGGAATTTGGCAAACTTCTATTCTATATAATAGTTTTAGTGAGAGTGACATTTGCATCAAATTGGAAAAGCAATAAAGATATAAATTGTGAAATTGGTTATTGAAACTTATGGACTATATGAAAATGGACAAACTCACTTGTTTAATAAAAAGAAAGGCATGGGATAAATGTAAAAAGTTTTGGGAACCTTTGTTAAAAATTTTGCAAAAAGAAAGAAAAATACATTTTTGTTTGTATTAAATTATGGGGCTATATAGATAAATATGCATAAGATTATGATATATCAGGGTAGATAAAATTGAGATAATATTATATGATAAATTTTGTTAAGAATACGAGTATATATTTTATATGTTGTTATAACATGACTTTATATAGTAGCTCATCGTGGTTAGTGAAAGAAAAAATATAAATAAAAATGGCAAGCAGGTTACATTAAGAAACAAAAATGGAATTTTTTTTGTGGGTTTTTTCGGGCTGTGTGGCCATGTTCTGAAAGAGTTTCTTTCTGACGTTTCGCCAGCATCTGTGGCTAGCATCTTCAGAGAAAATTTTTTCTCTGAAGATGCTAGCCACAGATGCTGGCGAAACGTCAGAAAGAAACTCTTTCAGAACATGGCCACACAGCCCGAAAAAACCCACAAAAAAACTATGGATGCCGGCCATGAAAGCCTACGACTTCACATTAAAAATGGAATTATCCTTAATTCCAGTTTCGTTTCTTAATTTAACCTGCTTGCTGTCATCTAACAATGAGCCAATATTGATGTTCAGGGAGGGTTTTTTCTGTTGTTACATTCAATGTAATTTGTCTTCTGTTGTTTGTGTTTGTTTGTGATGTAGGCTTGTTTAAGTGTTTTTTAATTGTGTTTTTAAACAAATAAAGATATAATAAAAAATAATTTGCAGTGTTAGGATCAGATCATCAGATTGTAAGTAGGTGGACAAGAAGGTCATGATTTTGTCAGGAGGTCACCTGAAACTTTCTCTTAAAAGTATCCAGTCAGGACAGTAACTAGACTGAAAACCTGGTTTCCAAACTTTAAAACCTTTCAGTATTTTAGATTAAGGCCAGATCAGTCCTCTTTATGAAAAAAGCAATATATTAAATACTTTCTCTTTAAATACTTTCCATTGCCTGGGCTATAATCAAGCTAAAAGTCAGCAAACTCAGTCCATTGATCAAGTCCAGAATCATCTCCAAGTTAGGTGATTCATTTGGTGGCCACAAACTGTTGGGATATTTTGAATGTTTTTCTTAACCTTGGGAAATAAAGCAGCAATTATTTCTTTGTGGTGACTTCTGCAATATACAGATGTGAAATATACAGTTATGAATCAACTAGAAAATAAAGGGCAATCTACAAACTCTGAAGAAGAAAGCAGTATAGTCTTTTTAAGATTGGTTATTGTGGTTGTTGTGGTAGTGTGCCTTCAAGTTGTTTCTGACTTATGGTGAGCCTAAGGCGAACCTATCATGGGGTTTTCTTGACAAGATTTGTTCAGAGAAAGTTTGCCATTGCCTTCCCTTGAGGCTGAGAACATATGACTTGCCCAAGGTCACCCAATGGCTTTCATGGATGAGCTGGGAATCGAATCCTGGTCTCCAGAGTTGTAGTCCAACACTCAAACCACTAGGCTACACTGACTCTCTCCTCCACATAATTGGGATTATGGGTTGCATGGGGAAGGTCTCCCCACTCAAAATTCCCAGTTTGAGAAAATCTAGTACATTTGGTGAAAGATTTCCAGGCAAGCTTCCTCTCCATCATGTGAATTTTCAAACAGCAGTGTCTGTTGTAACATTTAAACATTCAATCATCAGTTATATTCTGCAGGAGTACATCCCTAGGGGAGTAAATTGCTGCTAAGGTCAGATCAAATGGCAAGCAGGAGCATGTCCCTCCGCACAGGCAGTGAGTGGCTCCACTGTCAACAAGGTCAAGTGGTGAATCCACATCCATTTTTAGCATGAAATTTAAAGAGCTATTCAAGGTGCTCAAGCTTTTCTCCCAAACAGGTTCAGCTGCTTGATTGGTTCCTCTCCAGTCCAAATTAAAACCTGGAAGAGAGTTACCATCACCCATTGACACAGGAGCCACCAGACTTCACAGTGCATAAAATGAACATGGGTGATATGATTAGGAAGCTTGTTTGTCATGCCCGTGTCCTCATGCCTCTGTGAGATACCATGTATATTGAAATGGACATGTATCTATTCTTTCAGAGCAATATGATTATCTACGGATGTCAATTTTGTTTCATTCTCACACCTGAGAATGAAACATATCAAAGCTTTTCTCTCCTCTGGGCAAGCTTATGGGAAGTTCAAATTTGTCAAATTACTTTTTGCTATTAGTTTTGATGGGGGGGGGGGAAGCATTTGTCTTTTTACTCTCACACAAGCTCAAAATGTTGTGTAGTGATTAGCAATTTTGTCGCCTGCTGGACAAGGATGAAGCAATTTTCAAATATAATTTATATCACTATCACTTCCCCATTTTTCAACACATGAAACTTGTTTTTCACACAAACTTGCCACAACCAAAGATTGATGTGATTCATATTTTAACCTTCCAATAATAGATGAGAAAGTATCAACCTGTGATTATGACAGTCCCTTCCATATGAACTTTAGTTTGAGCAGAGGTTATGCATCTATGGGCAAATGGGATTTCTGTGATCTTTATTTGGGCTGTTGAAGATGGCATCTGCCTGCCATTCCATATTCAGAAACTGGTTAGACTTAACAGTTCAACCTTATTTCAAGATTAGAATAATAGAATCATAGAATCATAGAGTTGGAAGAGACCACAAGGGTCATCCAGTCCAACCCCCTGCCATGCGAAAACTCAAATTCAAAGCATCCCCAACAGATGGCCATCCAGCCTCTGTTTAAAGACCTCCAAAGAAGGAGACTCCACCACACTCCAAGGGAGTGTGTTCCGTTGTCGAACAGCTCTCACTGTCAGGAAGTGCCTCCTAATGTTGAGGTGGAATCTCTTTTCCTGTGACTTGCATCCATTGTTCTGAGTCCTATTCTCTGGAGCAGAAGAAAACAAGCTAGCGCCTTCCTCAATATCACATCTCTTCAAATATTTAAAGAGGGCTATCATATCCCCTCTTAACCATCTCTTCTCCAGGCTAAACATAACCAGTTCCCTAAGTCATTCCTCATAGGGCATGGTTTCCAGACCTTTCACCATTTTAGTCGCCCTCTTCTGGACACGCTCCAGTTTTTCAATGTCTTTTTTTAATTCTGGTGCCCAGAACTGGACACAGTATTCCAGGAGGGGCCTGACTAATGCAGAATACAGTGGCACTATTACTTCCCTTGATCTAGACACTAGTATTAATGCAGCCTAAAATTGCATTGGCCTTTTAAGCTGCGGCATCACACTGTTCACTCATGTTCAACTTGAGGTCTACTAGGACACCTAGATCCCTTTCACATGTAGTCTCATTAAGCCAAGTGTCCCCCATCTTATATTTATGCATTTCTTTTTTTTGCCCTAAGTGCGGTACCTTACATTTTCTGTGTTGAAATTCATTTTGTTAGCTTTGGCTCAGCTTTCTAATCTATTAAATTCATTTTGAATTTTCATCCTGTCTTCTGGGGTATTAGCTATTCCTCCTATTTGATGTCATCTGCAAATTTGAGGAGCATGCCCCCTATTCC